>JAFFSR010000258.1:1402500-2002500 GCA_017163975.1 Anastatus disparis
GACACTGGTAATCAAATAACTATAATCGAACTCATAAAAATTTTGACTCAGCAAAATTACCGTGTGACATACTCGCGGATATTTTCAACAACAGTAGGTCAAAGAAAGAAAAGAATTCAAAGTAAAAGTCAGCAATTTTATCTATTTTTACAGTAGGTCAGTGTCAAAGAAATTTTAAATGCATTATTTTTGGTTAACAAACGATATTTAAAAATATAATCATTAATATTTATAAAATAATATTTATTTTTTTTTTATTTTCGTGTTATGTGATCTTTATTGAAAAATAAATAATGAATATTACAAATGAGTAGAATAAATTTTAAAGAGCTATCGGATAATTTAAAAGAAGGGAAAACACAGTGTTTATTATCATACTCTAAATTAGAATTATTTGAAATTTGTCGAAAATTTAAAATATCTACTAAAGAGAACGAAAATATTAATGCTATTCGCGATAGAATCAGAAAATATAGTCAACAAGCGGTTTCAAGAGAGCAAAAAAAAAGGAAAGACGTATCTACGAAAATATCGATCCATTTCGCAAAAGTACAAAAGTTGCACGTTCTCCAAATAAAACGTCAGACACAACAGTTGAAAATAATACCTTAAATTTAACGAATATTTCACAAGAAACATTTGAAAATAACACCGCAGATCTAACGGAGGACATAAATATTCCACAAGAAACAAGTGAAAATAATAGTCCAAATACAAGCTGTACAGATATTTTAAACAAACAGAATACACCATTAAGTAAATCTACAGGAACAATTCCAAAAATAATTTCCAAAAGTACCAAAACAACACAAAAAAATAATCTACAAGACAGTTTTTTAGACAAATATACTTTAACGAGAGACGTGACGCTTTATTCTGAAAATAATACAACAGCACACGGAATATTTAACGATACGGGAAATTTATCTATCAAACAAGAAAGTTATCAATATATAGACGAAGAGAATATTCTTGTGGGAAATAATAACAATTCGATTGTCGAAATTAGAAATTTTCAAGATAATACAAACATGGCAAATACATTAGGATACTCACTGAAAGAAATTTCAAGATCAGTACCTGAATTTGATGGAAAAAATATACCTTTAGAAGATTATATAGAAAAATTAGAAATAGCAAAAGATATGTTAAGTGAAGAAGAACAATCGAAATTTATGAACTATTTAAGATTTAAGGCATCAGGAACAATTCGTACTGCTATAAAGGGTAATAGAATTGAAACTATAGAAGAATTTATTAAATTCATAAAAAAATTATATCCAGAGATTGATAATTTACACTCTTTATATGCAAAATTAGAACGAATTCAACAAGCAAAGCATGAATCAGTGGTCGATTACATAGAAAGGATAACAAAATTAAGTTAAAAAATTACGGACAAAAAGAAAAATGAAAACGGCATAACAAGAGATGCTTTACAACGTATTAATGATGAACTGGATGCAAATACATTAAAATATTTTAAAGAAGGCTTAAATAGTGAAATTAGATATGAATTAGGAGAAATCCAGGATTTTTCACAAGCAACTGAAAAAGCAATAAAGATAGAAAAAAATTTGGAAAAATATAAAGATATTAGAACACAATCGGATCAAAATACAAAAAAAATTATGGTTAGTGATATCTTTGAAAAATCACCGAAACAAATAACATGCTGCCAAATATGTAAAGATATAGGTCATGAGGCGTTATTTTGCAATATTGCAAGTTGTGTATATTATAAAGAACCAACGCACTCGTCATATCAGTGCACTAATACAAAAGATAAAATAAAATTAATATGCAAATTTTGTAATCAACTAGGACATTCAAGAGGTATGTGTACACTTTTAGATGACAATGAACAATATTGTCAATACTGCCAAGAAAATACTCATCAAGTAATTCGTTGTCCGATTATAAAAAAATATGAATTATGCTGGAAATGCAAAAAGAACGGACACAATGCTGAATTATGTAATCAAATTGAAGAAAAGATTAATATACCCACACAAACTTGTGACATTTGTAATCAGAATCACAGCACTACTAATTGCGAAAAATTTAAGATATTTGTAAATCAAATTAAATCAGATGATCAAATAAGATGCCAATTATGTGACAGATGGGGTCACTCAGGTAGAGACTGCAGGAATAATTATAATGGAAATAATCGATATAATAATGAATATAAACAAAGAGGTCAACATAAATTTTGTAGATACTGTAAGACTAAAGGACATAATATAGAGCAATGCAAGAAACGAGATTATCAAAATAAAAAACCTCAAAACAATAATAAAAATATACAATGTCCATATTGTAAAAAATTAGGACACTCACTTGATACATGTTTCACAATTAAAAATTTAGAAAGAAAGCAAGAAAAATTTTGCACATTATGCAAAAAAACCAATCATACAAATAAACAATGTCAATCAAAAATAACTGAATCAAATGATGCACAGGGAAACGCTTAGACTCATCTTGGAGAGAGAGAACAAGAGGAGTTACAAAACAAAAGTCGCTCAATAGTTATGAAGACATTCAATATTTTGCAAGAGAACACGAAATTGATTATGAATTGGAAACATGTGACACATTTGAGAATATCGATATAAATAATTTAAGTGCTACATTAAACTGTAGTATAGAGAAAGAAATGCTATACGATACGATAGAATTTAAACCACAGGTGAAAAATGACTCAAAATTAGTAATAATACATGAAAACAAATCCAAAAATATGAACAATATTCCATTATTGAATTATATCACGCTTATGCAAGATACTAAACACGTATCTTCGATTTCGCAATTTTTACAAAATAAAAATGAAAACATTAAAAATCTTATGAAAGATATTAATTGTATTTTTGAAAAAAATCAATTGAAAGATGAACAAGATATAAATTATTATCAATTCCTTTTAAAACTACAAGATAATACAAATTTTAATATTGAAAATAAAGATAAACAATTTCTTATTTATTTTATTGAAGAAGATATTGCAATATCAAATATGCAGGAAGAGGAACTAGAGGAGATTATAACACATGAAAATATAAATCATTTGTGTGAAGAAAATATCGATCGTATAGAAAAATTATTAAAAAAAATAATTTTAAATCATTTGAACGAAGAAAATAAACAAAGTACAAAGGATCTAATTATACAAAATGAAGATATATTTTGGCTTGAAGGAGAAAAAATGGGAAAATGTAATTTAGAATATCATGAAATAAATTTAACAGATAATAAACCAATATACGTTAAACAATTTCCATTGCCATACAAATCAAAAGAAATTGCTATAGAAGAAACAGAAATTAATCGACAATGATTTAATAAGACCTTCTAAAAGTGCTTATAATGCACCAGCATTTGTAGTAAAAAAAGAAGACTGGTAATGATGGAAAACCAAGATGGCGTTTAGTCATAGATTATAGAAAATTAAATGAAAAAACTATACCCGATCCATACTTAATACCATCTATAACAGAAATTTTCGATGATTTAGGTGGAAATAAATATTTTACAACTGTACACTGAGAATCCATTAAGAGCGTAGCCTACACAAAAAGCCGATGCGCGGCGCTATCAAAAATTGTAAGACTGCTTTCTTGGTTTTGGGGCGCTGCGGCCCAACTCACAGAAGCCTGCGCACTTATAACAGCAGACAATAGTAATGTTCAGCTGCGTTCTCACCTTTTTGGACGGCTGAGCGCCAAAAAAGAGAGACCAGCCTCGCATATTCGTAGTGGCGCCACGCTACGTCCCTTTGAGAAGGTTACGCTCTGAATGGATTCTCAGTGTAGATATGGTTTCGGCCTTTCATTGGGTACCAATGAGAGAATCTGATATTCATAAAACAGCTTTTAGCGTACATCCCTTAGGAAGATTTAAATTTAAAGTTCTACCTTTTAGTTTAACTAATTCTCCACGGACATTTATGAGGGTTGCCAATAATGCTCTTGGCGAACTTATAAGTAAAAGAATATGTCATGTGTACATTGATGACATAATAATAGCTGCTAAATCAAAAAAAGAACATAGTATCAAATTTAATTTAGTAGCCTCAAAATTAAGAGAAGCAGGACTAAAGTCAGAACCTAAAAAGTGTGAATTTATGAAAGAAGTTATATTTTTAGGACATATAATCAGTGAAAATGGTATAAAAGCCGATCCTAAAAAAGTTGAAGTAGTAAAATTATTCCCAATTCCAAAAACAGTTAAGAATATGAAAGAATTTTTGGGATTGGCAGGATATTATAGGAGATTTATTAATGATTTTGCAAAAATCACAAAACTATTAACATAGTTATTACAAAAAGGAGTGAAATTTATATGGGATCCTGGAAAGCAAGAAGCTTTCGATAAACTTAAAGAAACATTATGCTCTGCCCCATTATTACAATTTCCTCAATTAGATAAACCTTTTATAATAACAACTGATGCATCAGGATATGCATTAGGGGCTATATTATCACAGGGAGTAATTGGAGAAGATAAGCCGATAGCATATGCATCAAGGGTCTTGAAAGGACCAGAATTAAAATATCATACATATGAAAAAGAAGCACTAGGTATATTATTTGGCATAGAAACATTCAAAAATTATATCCATGGAAATAAATTTACAATAGTAACGGACCATAAGCCATTACTTTCATTTAGATCAGCAGATAAAAATAATAGAGTTCAAAGATGGCGACTCAAATTAGCAGAATATGATTTCAACATAATATATAAAAAAGGAAAAATGAATGTAAATAGTGATGCTTTATCAAGAAATCCCATAGATACAGTAGAAATAAATGTCGTAACAAGAGCACAAAAAGCTAAAGAAAACGAAAGCAATAATAAAGCAACACCTTTACCAAAAAATGAAATGAAAATACAGAAATTAAATGAAGAACGTATACGTATAAAAAAGAAACGAGGTCGCCCCAAAAAAATAATTAAAACAATAACAAATCAAGACGTCAAGACTGACGAAAATATTATACAACAAGATACATGTACAAACAAATCAAATACAATAATATATTCGAAAAATTCTATAGAACATAGAAAAGATAATATTGTTCATTTAATTACAACAGAAAAAAAGCCATTAGACGAATTAACAGATAGATATCTCGTACAAAATAATATAAAAATAAATAATGAATTAAAAGACAATGAAATTGAAATAATAAATTTAAAAAAAAGAAAAATTTTTATTATGTGCTTAAATATTAAAGAATCATTTATTTTAGTAAAAGAAAAATTAATAAATAATTTTAATACATTAAAAAATCTGTTAATTAAAAATAAATGTAATATGTTCAGCATTTCAAAGAATATTAAAATTTTAAACATAACTTGGAACGAAATTGAAGAAATTTTATATGATATTTTTAAAGATACAGATATTAAAATTATTATTCGTTTAAATAATACAGAATATGTAAAAATTGATAACAGAGAAAAAATTTTTTATTTATATCATTCTTCAAGTATAGGAGGTCATTCAGGAGTTAATAGAACTTATAATAGAATTAAAAATAAATTCTTTTGGGAAAATTTAAAATCTGATATACAAAACCGAATAAAAAATTGCGAAAAAAATAAATTAAAAAGAATTAAAACTAAACAACCAATGATCATAACAGATACTCCAGAAAAAACATTCGATAAGATTTCATTAGATATAGCAGGACCTTTAAATATAACTAAAAATAATAATAAATATATATTAACAATGCAAGATCATTTATCGAAATTTGTAATAGTTGTTGCATTTAAAGATCAAACAGCAGAGTCTATAGCTAAAGCATTTATAAAAAAATTCATTTGCATTTTCGGTTCACCAAAAATAGTTCTTACCGACAAGGGTGCAAATTTTACAGGTAAATTCATAAAAGCGATTTCAAAAAGATTCAAATTTAAAAAAATTGAGACAACCGCATTTCACCCACAATCTAACGACGCGTTAGAAAGGGCTCATCATCCCTTATGTGAATATTTAAAAAATTTTGCAGATGAGAAAATCGAATGGGATAATTGGCTTGAACTTGCACAATTTAATTATAATGCAAGTGTTCATTCAAGTCATAAATTCACACCACATGAATTAGTTTTCGCCTACCCAGCTAGATTACCATCTAGCGAACCTTTGAAACAATCAGAAAAATTACCAACTTTTAATGATTATATAGAAAAGTTATTAACAAACATGAAAGATATTGCAAAAATAGCAATAGAATTACTACAAATTGCAGAATTCAAATCTATAAAAATCATGCAGTGTAAAATAGAAATTCAGAGAACAGTATTTCACTATGGAATGTTTAGCCATTTGGGTACTACAGCTCATGCCTTACAAGAGTATCTTTACGAAATCAGCCATGAAAAATGCAAATTTATACATGAAACAGGAATATTTAAATACGATAATATTCATACAATAGCGGATTTAAAAATAAATTCAACAAGATCAGTAGGAATAGATTTCACTGGTTCAGTTAAGGATAAAACATGCGAAGGAGCATCTTACACGGATAATTTTGGTTCCTGGGATAACGTACTCGTCCAAGGCCTCATAAGAATAACTCTACTAGAAGAATACGCTTAAGTAAGTTTAAAAAACAATAAATTACGATTAAACTCAGGAACCATATGTAAATTTACGGATGAACACTGCATCGATTCACAAGCAGGCTATACTTTTTGGGAACATTTACCTGCAGAGGAGGGTTTTAAAATAGAATACGAAACCTTATATAGAGACCCCGCAAAAATAATAAATTCAGCCAATCAAAATCGTATTTATACTGTAAATTCTATTAAGACAACATTTTCATTATCAGCGTTAAATAATATTAACATTTGTAATAGGATATTAACAAAAACCGATCATCCTAAATTATTTATTTTAGACCTTTCATATAATAAATTATTATTTGACAATAATGAAATGAGGAAAGAAGTAACGAACTTAAATATATTTACTTACGTGAATTCTAAACTTTTATATATAGAAAAACATTTTAGGGCTGATCTTAAAGATTTATACTTTAATATCTTAAAAGAAAAATGCGAAATTGAGAAAAAAATAATACGCGAATCTCTATCCCTTGCATCCATAGTTCCCGATGAATTTGCCTATAATATAATGCAAAAACCTGGGTACATAGCTAAACTTGCTGGAGAAGTAGTACATGTAATAAAATGTACACCAGTAGAAGTACAATTAAAACACACAAATAAGTGTTATATTCAACTTCCTGTAACAACAAAGTATGAGACATGGTTTTTAACACCGAAAACACATATTTTATTGAAATCAGATATTGAAATAAATTGTGATTCAATCATTCCACAATATTATACAATTGGGGAGGATTGGATAAATCTTTTACAAAAACCAAGGACAACAAAAAATATTGTAAAAATTTTAAAACCAAACACTCAAACTTCATGGATGCCTAAAAAAATAACATCACTGGCAACGAGTGGCATTTATTCTCAAGAAGACTTATAAAAACTACAACAACATATGATGTTCCCTTTCGAAATAGCAGCTTTATTAAATGCTATAGCGAGGGGAATTCAGGGTGAAGAAAATTCAAGAGGATATTTATTAAGTAATTTACTAACAGAAAATACTTTATCAAATATAGCAGAAATCACCTGGAAAAAATTCATAAATAAACTTACAACATTTGGGTCAATAAGTTCAGCTATAATAATGATTTTAATCATTCTTCACATCATTAAATTAATTATGGATACTATTATAAGGGGATATACCCTTCATGCAATATATGGCTGGTCCATACATTTATTAGGAGCCATTTTTAGCTTCATTACGCATTTAATAATTATATTAAATAATAATCAAATGAAAAAAATACCAAGATATGAAGAAATAGAATTGAAGGAAGTGAAAATAAAAAAGCCAGTCATATCAGAACCCATGATTTTACAATCTCCTTTGCCTCGACCAACGCCTCCACCTTTACCAAATGAATCACCCTATATAACACTACCTTCCACAAGTACATCTACTCCTTCTAAACCAACATCTCAAGAACAAAAAGAGATTCGATTATTCAGTATTAGTCGTAATTAGTTTTTAAAAAAAGAAAAAAATATATATAGTAATAAATTTCATAATTTAAAAAATATAAAATCAGTCCATAAATGTCGTTCTATTAAATAAATTATTAAATCATAAAACAAGCCAGATCCACTTATTACTTAATGAAATTATGTCAAGATAAATCTTATAAAAGACGACTGAAATTAACGACAGGGGGCACTACCCCAGGATCATCGTTGGTACCAAGTCGTAAATCCTGTAATTCAAATTTAAATTCGAATTAAAATTCAAATAAAGTTATTGTATTCAATATTAATTATTTTTACAAGTGTCAATAAATATCTTAAAAGTTTCTTATATTTGACTCGAGTCTTATTTCAAATCGTGCCTATATCTATTCTTTGTCTGTCTGTATCCAGCCTTCATCTACTTGAATCAATCAAGGTAAGAATATTCAATTTATATATTCTCTATTCAAGTACTCTAAATAAATATTCTTCAATATATTTCAAATGTGAGATCGGTTTACTCAATTAAATATTGGTGGAGTTCATTTCACCACTAGATTATACATATATTTATCTTTCATAATTATAATTTAATAATTAATTCAATTATTCTAAATTAATTCAAATTCATATTTAAAATCATAGAAAAATATTCAACATAATAAAATCATACACTTTTATTTAGTCCTGGTGAAAGTCAGGACTTAACAATACATTTCATCTCTACTTTATTTTTCCCAACGTGGTGAGCAAAAACCGATTTTCGGTGCCTGTTTTGAGTGAGCAAAATACCACATTGCCTCACCAAGTGGGGAATGTAATATTTTGCTTACTCAAAGCAGACACTAAAATCGCATTCCGCTCACCTTATTGGGAAAAATAGTATACGTCACTCGTGAGCAAAGGTCATTCCTCACTTGTCTTTTTTGTCACCCTCGCTTCGCTTGGGTGACAAAATCGACTAGTGAGGAAATGACCTATTTTGCTCACTTGTGGAGTAATCTACTATAATTTAGATGGATTCCTTTTTCTTTTTCAACATTAGACCGATCATTCTATACTGTAGTGTTGAATAAAAATTATAAAATATAAATACATCTTTTTCATACTATTCACATTTCCCTAAAATCAATCACGTTCAATTATCCATGAAAATCATTTCCAATTTCGCCGGCACCCAACACTCTATTTGAAAATTTATAAAACTTATTGCTCAGTTTTGTTTTTTATATTTCGAACCATAAACTTAAAAACATAGCAAACAAATATGATCAATAGGTTTTATAAATTTAAGACAGTATTCATCATGTACTGGCCAAAAGAAATATTTATCACTTTGGGCGCAAACAGTGATGTTTTTTAAAATTTCACAACTTTTTCTAGTTAAGTTGCACTCTAATTTAATAACATTATCATTTATTTTTAAGAAAAGAAAACACTCTTGCATTATTTTTTTTCCGAAAACCGAAATGCGAAATGTAAAAAAAATTCATTTTTATGGAAATAGTTATTTTTTAAAATCTTTTGTTCTAAAATATCGTATGATACCATAATTAAGAAAGTATGAATAAGAAGAATTTTCATTTTTATTTGTACAATATAAAAGACAGGGACAATATATATCTGTAGGAAATAATATATACAATTTTATTTATATGTATTTTGAAAAACGTTATGTTGTTAAAAAAATTATAAATTTTTTGAAGTATTTAAGAGTCGGCCGTATAGCTTTGTCCTCGTCTAATCAAAATTTTCGTTATAATTAATGATTTAAATATTTTTATAGAAATGTAGGGGCTGGGGGGTTATTCACTAACTTTTTAACGATAACGATTGACTTAACGTTTCGACGTCGAAAAGCGTTAAGAGGAGGCCGTATAGCTCTGTCCTTGTCTAATCTAAATTTTCGTTATTATTAATAAATTAATTATTGTTATGCAAAAGTAAGGGTATAGCCCAATAGATTTCAGGACGAGCAAACGATCCTATTCTATGAAAAAATATGAAATTTTCATTAGTTTCCGAGTGAGGTCTGAAACGGAAAAACAATTGAATTTGATAGCTGTTATTCCGTTTCAGACCTCACTCGGAAACTAATGAAAATTTCATATTTTTCATAGAATAGGATCGTTCGCTCGTCCCTGAATCTATTGGGCCATACCCTTACTTTTGTATAACAATATTTAATTTATTAATAATAACAAAAAATTAAATTAGACAAGGATAGAGCTATACGGCCTCCTCTTAAGGACTCTACTTTTTCAAGTAATCAATAAACACATATGAAAAAATGTTTTAGCTTATTATTAAATCTTTTGCAACAGACATTTACAAAATAAATATTCAAAATTAAAAGAATTTCAAACAATTATTACATTAAAATAAACATGATTACAAAAAAAATTGTTTAAGTTTTTGACATATTTATACGCAAATAAATTATAATTTTACTAGTTTTTTTGTAGATTTATATTAGATCTTGTATTATGAAAGCTTAAGTAATATTTTATAACTTATTTAATTTTATATGCTGATAATTATATATCCAAAATAATAATTAGAAAAAATATTATGATCCACTCATTTTAAATCCCAATATAGAAAAAAAGGAATTTTAACAACATTTGCCTTAAAACACACAACACGTAACATTCATATTAGAAATATATCTGTATTCATGTTTCTATTATATATTCTTCTAACTCAACATTATCCAAGCCAACATTTTTATTTTGAAAGACGAAATTTTAAAAACTAATATTTTTAAGTTCAGCAGCAAACTTAACAATTCAATCGAGAAACTGTAGTTGATGCTATAAAATATAAAATGCAAATTTAGATTAATATATAATTTTATTGAAAAACGTTTTTTATTGGTGATAAGATAAGTTTATTTAAAACAATATTTATATTATTTTTTTCTGTTCGTTTTTATTAAAGTACATATAAGTCACTTTAAAACCTGCAGATCCAATTGAATTTTAAATTATACACAATTTACCATTTAACCATGTATGATTACAAATAATTTTTATGATTACTAATGTAAATAATAATAAAATAATGTTCCTTTATATATATATATATATATATATATATATATATATATATATATATATATATATATATATATAGGTATATATACATACACTGACAGAAAAGATATCTCGATTCTCTTAGATATAACTTAAAATCTGTGAAGCAAGAAATTAATTCAAACATCTAGTTACCTACATCTAAGAAATTATTATTCCATTTGAATGATCAAATCAAGTCGGAGTAATTCTTTTGTTTCTAGAAATCTTTTCTGTCAATGCATATACATATGTTATGCATAATATAACGTTTTACAATTTAACGTACGATTTACAACCGAGCTTCAAATTGGTTGTAAAATTTGTCGATAAAATCGACTTAGCGCTTCAGTTTAGAACATTTTCGTCGTTACGTCAACGTGATCTCTGATAACGTTCGCGATATTCGATAGTATTTGCTGAAAAATGATTACTGCGCATGCGCGCGTCGGCGTTAAGCTTGCCGTTAGACGTTACGATATTACTGAATAAGCCCCCTGAGCGCTGTAGACCAAAAAACGAGCAAAGGATTCTATTCTATGAAAAAATATAAAATTTCCATAGAATAGAATCCTTTGCTCGTTTTTTGGTCTACAGCGCTCAGCCCTTACACTGAGAGAAAATTCATGCCAATAGAGCATGTAGTCTACGTATCCAAAGTTAGTAAGTAATATCCTATGCTTTAATAACAGCGCCATCTACTCTTACGAGGTTTGTTTACATGCTTTAGTAGCTCCCCACTCTAATATCCTTCGATAGCTAGCGCTGTATCCTCTCATGGGACGTGAAGGAAGTAAACGTGGCTTGTCCACTATTCTTTCTTTACTGCTAACTATGGAATTCTTCTATTGCTCAAGTTGCCTCCTCTTTTGGGTGGCGACGCGAGCAAACACGGCTGGTCTATATCCAAAATCATGTTGCAAATTTCGTTAACGTATTTTCGTAGCGTGAATCTTTTATTTCTTTTCTTTTCTTTTTTTATGAAGAGAGATACGTTATAAATATAACCTGTTAAACTTTTTAACTTTAAATAATTAATTTTTAACTTAAAATTTAATTATGTTAAACCGCTGGGGGGCAGATGAGCATGTACGATTTTACGCCAGAGATATTTCGAAGTAACGTTGGTCTAGTGCGTAACGTTCACGCTTTTCCTTTTGAGTAGGCGAGTTCAACTCTCGGCTAGGGTCTTTTTTTTTAATTTTTTTTTTATTATTTCAATAGTTTTTATTGCTTTTTTTTATTTTCTATTTTTTTATTAATTTTAAAATCTATTTTTTCACAAGTTACTTAAAATATGCTCGTTTTTTTTATTAATATTTTTAAATAAATTATTTCATATAGAAAATAATTTAAAATATTAATAAATAAATAATAGTGATATTTACAATACTATAGTTCAATTTTGTCTTTATAAACATATTTCAATATACAATATATATTATAACATAAATAATAATAACTCAGTTTTATTTATTTATTGTAATTTATTGTAAATTTTATAAACTAAATTATAAATAAATTAAACTATACTATTACAAAATAAACATCACTATTATAAAATAAACATCACTATTATAAAATAAACATCACTATTATTTATTTATCAATATTTGTAATTACTACCTGTAAAGAATAATTTATTTTAAAAAAATTTTCATTGAAAAAAACAAGTGTACTTGTGAAAAATTAAATTTTAAAATTATTAAAAAAATACAAAATCTAAAAAAAAAATAAATATAAAAAGGAATAAAAAATATTAAAACAATAAAAAAAAAAGAGTTGAACTCGCGTACTCAAAAGGAAAAGCGCGAACGTTACGCACTAGACCAACGCTACTCCGAAATATCTCTGGCGTAAAATCGTACATGCTCATCTGCCCCCCCAGCGGTTTAAAATAATTAAATTTTAAGTTAAAAATTAATTATTTAAAGTTTAAAAGTTTAACAGGTTATATTTATAACGTATCTCCCTTCATAAAAAAAGAAAAGAAATAAAAGATTCACGCTACGAAAATACGTTAAAGAAATTTGCAACATAATTTTGGGTATAGACCAGCCGTGTTTGCTCGCGTCGCCACCCAAAAGAGGAGGCGACTAAAGCAAACAAAGGATATGAGAGTGGGGAGTCATCGAAGTATACCACGCGAGTCATTAGTGAATGCCGTTCATGCTTTAGTTACTCTCCATACCATCTTTTTTAGTATGAGGTAATCTTATACTAATAGAGCTTCTCACGGCCTGTCATATTTGTATCAATGTTTTATATGCTCGCATAGATGGCAGTTCGCATGCTCTATTAGCATGAATTTTCTCTCAGTGTACATTTGTATGAAAATATTTAAATCATTAATCATAACGAAATTTTTGATTAGACGAGGACAGAGCTATACCGCCGACTCTTAACGTTGTTTAATTGATTTCAGAACTTTCATGAACCAAAATTGCAAATAAATTAAATTAAAAGTATACACTTGATGATTATTTAATTTATTTCAATATTTGTAAGAGCTGAAATTAAAATTAACCTTTAGACCGCCGGGATTTTGAAAAAATGAAAAGTCGATTTTCCCTATAGAAAAGTGTTTTGAGACCTACTAGGTAGGACCCTATTAACGGCATGTCGGAGCTGCAGCAATTGAGTTTTGCTTTTTTTATTTTATCAATATCTTTTTAAATTCATAAATTAAACAAATATAATGACTTGTCCGCACTAAAGCTATATTAGTACAATAATTTTTGTTAAAATAAAAAATCATTTGGACTTGTTATTTTTTTATGAGCTTTGATTGGAAATTAGATATTAAACTCGAAAACCTAACCTTAAAATACGATACATTGAAAGTTTTTATTATAACTTATTATGTATAGTATTTTGGTGGATTTCTTGAGTTGTCCGCACTAGAGTTTAATCTTACAAATTTTTTCTTTATAGTAAAAAAACTCGATTAAACGCATCGTTTATTCATAAGTCAGGATTGGAAATATTATTAGAAGGCGGGCAGCTTCGTCATGCTCTTAAGGGTGGATATGTGCGAGTCAGGGGTGCGTGCCATATAGCGTAATCCCAGCGGTCTATAGGTTAATATGCAAATAAGTTATAATATTTAGAATGTGTTAAAAATATAGTTTTTATAAAAGTTTATTTATTTAATTTAAGAACTTAAATTCAAACCTTATTTTTCGGATAGTAAAATGAATAGTATACTTTACGATTAGTTCTAGTATTATAATAATTCCTATAAACAGTATTTATATATTTATGTATTACAAATTACTTTTATGTTCAATTAAAAAAATGAATAAAAGAAAAAATACTTGATGATTAAACAATTAATTCGAGTACTTTCTTTAGTTAGATTTTAAAATAATTATTTCTATGATTAAAAAAAAAATACTTCATACAATAAAACATGAGAATTAAATTTAAGAATCAAAATGATATTCTTAAATACAGAAATATTATTTGGATTTTCTTGTTATACATAAGATTTTACAATTTTATTTACTTATGTTCTTATTTTATTGTAGTAACAGAATGCTCAAGTTCAGTTTAAAATAATTAATTAATAAGATTTTGATAATTATTTCGTACTTTTTATTTAATAATTTTCTGATACTAATTTGTCACAATTGAGTATCATGTTTTGCAAATACATTCAAAACTAGTTTATATTAGTAATAATAATAATAAATAAATATATCTACTTTTTTTAATATTAAAAAAATAAATTATATTCAGATAGTATATTTATTGATTTTGTGAATTTGAATATTTTTTACTATTTATTATAAAAACATAAACATTTTATCTAGGGGTTTCATGCTTGTGATATACCTTATGAGATATACCATATACCACTATATTTTTTTTCTTGTGCATATATGACAATATATGCACAAGAATATGTGTACACATATTTATACAATATGTATACATATTTATAATAATAATATCTATTGCGCTCAAACTTCAATTTGCAGATACACCGATTAATACTTGAGTAAATAACAAGAATCTTAATTATACAAGGACAGCGAATCCAGCCTGCTCTTAAACTCTATATTTTCTTATAAAACAAAATGGAAATTATTTCTGGTGCAAAGAACAAGCAATCTATAATTATTTGAGAAGTTGGGGTTGCATCCCTTAATCTTTGGTGGATGAAACCCCCTTTTTTCGCCATAA
The DNA here is from genome assembly GCA_017163975.1 of Anastatus disparis. NCBI lineage: Eukaryota > Metazoa > Arthropoda > Insecta > Hymenoptera > Eupelmidae > Anastatus > Anastatus disparis. The sequence goes on from JAFFSR010000258.1 coordinate 1,417,860, forward strand.
TTATGTAATGAAACATTATAAAATCACTTAAAAGAAAAAGGAAAAAATTCTTCAAAACGAAAAATTGAAAAGTAAAGTTGACGTGTTTTCACATTTTCATGAATTTCACCCTCAAAAGAGGTAAACCACCCCTTACAAAAAAATCAAGATATACAAATTTCAAGTGGTCTAATTCCGTAAATACTCGTATATAGGAGCTTTTTAGGTCGCTGATTACAAATCCATCATCACATTTTGCAAATTTGGAAATGTTATGTCGAGAAGTTATTCTCTCCTATAACATGCATCGATTTGGTTAAAAGTTTAACCTGGCGCGGCGTAGCTTAAGGTAAAGCTGAGGTTCGAAATACATTTACCGATTTCAATTACAAAAGAAATTTCTATGATTTAAGTCTATATCAATCCTAATACTAACGCGGACGCGGTGGTGATAGTTTTAAATTTATTTAAATTTTACACCGGAAGGGTCATACGGTCGTACCACACTCTGTGAGCGATACGGCCGAGTTTTTAAAGGCCAACACCATAACTTGGACGGTGCTGTATTGCGTATATATATATTTTGTAACTGAAAGAAAAAATATAATTAAACATGCACAAAAATAAAAATAGCTACTAAGGTGTCTATTAAAATGAAGTAAGAGAAAAATTTTATTTAAGATTGATTTTAAATTTATTGAAACACAAAAAAAAATTGTACAATTTGAATTCTTATTGAATTTTATTTCATAAAAATTAACTATATTATTATTGACTAAATATTTTGTGTACTAAAGAATATATGTAATAACAATTGAATTTTTAATGAATATGAAATTTGTAAAAATTATAGATTTTGTATAATCAAAAATGTAATATATAATTTAAAATAAAGTTAGACTTACTCTTGGAAAGAGAGAGATGCTAGAGAAAGACGCTGGAACTTGTAGAGAAAATGTTGAATATTATTGAATAGCGTATCTTGGAGGTTGATGATTAAAATTTGAAGAACTTTGAAGAATCTAGAAATTGGAATGAGCCTGTTGAGACTCTGTTTTATCCAAAAACATACATTATGATTATTTTCTTATATTAACCCTGGTAGAAAGTTGAGCATATTTTCAGTATATCATCCCGTATTTTATGGGGAGTCGCGATCATATGCTTTTAGATATCGCGATAAACCTTCATTACTCTTAACGAATTATCGCGATGGTATCGGGAGAATATGGTTAATGTTGAATTATACTATATTCATAAACAGCACATTACAAAGTGCGAGTGAGCACGCATATGGGAACACAGTTAGTGAGAAAGAGAAAGACTGTTCACTCCTTGTTTCTATTTCAGTTCCTAAACGGACAGTCATACACTGTAAAAAAATAGTGGGGAATCACGTCGTTGGTCGACGATTTCAATGCGACCATGCACCGTCGGAGTTATTTAACTTCGTTCAACGGCGACATTTTAACGTGTTTTGCATGATTTCACGTAAACCGAACACATGATTTTTATATTAAATCAGTTAGATTTCGCGCTTCAACGATGTTAAATAACATCGACGGTGTATGGTCGCATTGAAATCGTCGACCAACGAAGTGATTTCTCGCTATTTTTTTTTACAGTGTATTCTCTCACACTAAGTTTCCATATGCACTCGCTCACTCGCACTTCGCACTCACTGATTTTACATGGATATTTTATTCATAATCATACTGTGTATGTTCGCAAATAAATTTAAGTTATAGAATAAAGAACAGAAAATTTTAACGCTATTACAATAACAGTATATGTATCTTTAATAATTTTAAAGCTAAGTTAAGTCAATCTAACCTGCACATACAGTGATGAAGATAGATGCTTATAGAAGTCGAGTGATGCGCGCGCAGCTAACATTCAGTATTCGCAACTATAGGATATATTGTACGATTGTACAAACGGGCGCCATCGTGGGCAGCATGTATATATACAGATTCGCTTTCTATAAACGATTTTAATTGAAAATTATTTACAACTCATATGAATTGTAATAATGAATATTATAATATTTATAATTTATTTCAAATTAGAAGAAAAAAATTTTAATTATTTTAGTGATTATATTTTATATCAACTCTGTAGTCTTTAATATATTATCGTGTATTTATCGGTCACTTATCGCGACTGCGTAGCGACGAGATATAGCCAACAGTTAGTTATCTGAGCATATCTTATCCTTAATTTTCTACCAGGGAAAGAAAGTGATCAGATATGGATATAAATATGTTACTAAATAGAAATTAAAAATTTTGTCGTTTTGTTTGTTTATAAATTTTTTTGTATAAATGATTATGCACGCTTGACCATAAAATAGTGTAATACTATTAAAAAGCGTAATATGGCCAAACCTGCACAAATATTCATGTTTTTATAAATTTTTATATTTTTCATTGTAATTCTTAAGATTAATATAATGGCTTAAAAATAATATAATTAATTAAAATATGCTGAAATTATTATACAACCTTTAGGAAATTGATTTTGAAATAAAGAATAATATAAAGTTAATTGAATTATAATCAGGGAATGTTTATTTATTCCTAAAGGTTTGCATCATAACTTCTATGTATTAAATATAATGTTCGTCTGTTTCCTTCCACTACTGATATAAAAGAATGCGTTAAATATTGTTAATATTAATAAAAAGAATAAAAGTGTTAATAAAATAAAATATAAAATTTAAATGAAAAGAAGAAAAAGAAAATTGAAAATCTATATAAAAAATTCATTATGAATATTTCTACAAGCTCGAGCATAAAATAGTATGATACTATAAAAAGCGAGATATATTCGAGTTTGTAAAAATAATCATGTTAATTAATAGAAAACAAAATATTATTTATTTAAATTTTCCTGTAAAAAAACATGGAAAATTTCTTTTGGTCCCTAACGGTACTTTATGCATCGGTTTGTCTGTTGAGGGATTATCCCTTATTACATATCATAAAGATAATTGCGGGACTACTCTTGACGGAAAATTTTGAGTTTTGAGTAAACAGATGTGGGTAAAGAGAAAAAAAAAATTGTCTAGTTGTAATCATAAAGATATAAAAGGGCTTATGTCTAGACTTAAGTCTATCTAAGGAAAAACATAAACGCAGGCAGACAAAATAAAAGTTTGAACGTGTGAAAGTAAAGAGAAAATTTTTTAAGGGATATTGGAAAATATTGTATGTGTAAAAGTATAAAAATTTTGAGTTTTAGCTGAAAAAATTTTGTACTGTTTTAAAGGCGACATAACAGAAACAAATATCTTTAATCCGATAAAAAATATTTTTTAAGAAAACTAAAAATATATGTTATGTAGAAAACTACAGATAAATTTAATAGGATTATAAAATTAGACAAAGACGCGTTTGAAAAATCATTTCAAATGTTGTTTAAAAAATAAATTATTTGAATTGTAATCGTTGTTACGTTGGTGAGACACGCAGATTTGTAAAAAAAACGTATACATGAGCACAAGAAAGCATGTAATAGATATAATGAAAAATACTCCGCAGCTGTTTATTGTAAAATTTATAATCATATTTTTAATTTTTAAAAATTTAAAAATTTGGATAGAAAAACTGATGATGACAAAAAAATGATTAATGAAATGCTGTGCACAGCAAATAATAATAGTTTTAATAAAATTACTAATACAAATAATTAAAAAAATTGTTACAAGTTTACTCTGAAATTATTACAAGAAAATTTTTCTACGGTTTGATATCCAAATTTTAAATTCTAAATATCCATCAAATATTCAAACTACAGTATAAGTTAAGCAATTTTTTTTTCTCTCCCATTTTATTAACTCGATGCCTAGTCACATTAGTAAATACAAATAGTCGTTACGATGTTTTTCGACAGTGCCATTTCACAAAAACGTGTACGATTCAAAATTTTCAGTGGCAAGTCTCACATTTTATTCACGCATTCTTTGACGTAAGAAAATTAATTTGTATTTTTTACCGAATAAACAATTTTGTGGTTAACGAGTTTGTGATTTCCTGTATTAAAATTTATGTATCGAATTCCACATGTATTATGTTACAGAGCGTTTTGCTTGATACAGCCTACTGCGATAGGCGAAAAATCGCAAAGAAATTAAAATAAATTGTGCTAAAGTCATAGAATTCAAGTCATTTATTAATTTAAATTACATTAGCACATTAAATTCTAACTTTAAATTAAATGGTATCCAATAAGTTAATATTAAAAATCAAGAAGCTTTAATAAATGAATAAATGAATCAATGTAAATGGAATATAATTTTTATGTTTTGTTATTATTTTGCGACATGTAAAAAAGTGAAGTTCTTTTGATTCATTATTTACCACAAAATCAAAAGTCACTTCAAGTATGTTGGGAAAATAAGTTTTATCGGTGTGATAAAAAAGATGTGTAATGTAAATATACTTTTGGAGTTTTGGCGTCAAGTACGGAATGGTAGCAGTATCTTTTCATTGATAAGACATGACTACAAGCCAATCATTCATACTACATTTGATGCTACAGCCAGTCTAATGTAAGTGATGGCAGTGTCAACATTTAATGATCGTTAGACATGTAAAACAGATAAATAATATATTATTACTTATAAATATAAAAACGTTTTGAAGTTCTTCACAGACGTTCTTGAGATTTAATTTTTCCAAAAACTTAAACAGAATTTTAATATTGAAATTATAAACATTTATGAATAAAATTTTGAAAAGCTGCTTCCTAAAACAATTGAACATTTATAGTTATTAAATATTTTTATATCACAATGAAAATCAATCCACTGAATGTAATTAATCTTTTACTTGTCTATTTTCAAGCTTTAATCATAGAGGAAACTCCTTACAATGTTCAAGAAATAGAAATAAAAGATCATTTTCAAACATTCCATCTAGATTTAATGGAATCGTATGACAATCTTGATACAAGAAGAATCACTACATTTTCAAGAAGAATTCAAAGAGGCTCATGCTCATATTGTAGAAGACGAAGAATTACACACTCTTCCTGAAAATCCTGAAGCACTTACGGATGTGTGCACAATAGACAACGAAACAGTAAGTTTTGAATATAAAAAAAATGCGGTGGAATATTGGAGAAGCGGAAGAAAAGGAAATTATCTTTGCAATCAGTTCAACGAAAATTCAGAAAAGTTACTTCCGATCGACAATTACGTTGCTGAGCCCATCAAATAAATCAAGGTGGCACATACCGTGAAAAAATTGAACGAATTTGTGATTTTACAATAGAAAATTTTAAAACTGCTATAGAGTCAGGAGTGATAGTACACGACAATGATTTAAGGAAATGGGCCCTACAAGCACCAAAATTAATTGGATATAAAGACATAAGATTCAAGGCTTCTAAACTCTGGCTTTCGAAATTCAAACAAGCTCATAGAATTGTTTCCAGAAAAATCAATAAATTCATTACCAAGAAAAGTTTAGAAACAAAACAAGAATTAGAGGCGAAACAAAAGGCATTCGTTGAGACGGTCCAAAGATTAATGGACTCAATAGGAATTGAAAATACATATAATTCTGATCAAAGCGGTTTTCAGCTGGAAATACACTCCGGCCGAACATTGGCTACTGAAGGAGAGAAAAACGTACAATGTATTGTACAGTCTACATCGTCTACTACTCATAGTTATACAGTTCAGCCCACTATTTCAGCCAAGGGTAAATTACTATCACCCTTGTTTGTGGTTTTAAAGGAGAAAAGTGGAGGTTTTTGGCCAGTAGTTTCATCTACTCTCTTCAGGCCTACAAATGTCTATGTTACAGCTTCAAAATTTGGCAAATTAACTTCAGGCAATGTGACATTCATGAAAATAATTATTTTAACTCCCTCCGCGGATTTGTATCTAAACTTATGTTAATAGATTATAAAATTTTCAGAATATTTTAAAACGTGGTTAAAGGAAATATACTTTCCTAATATTGGACCTAAAAGCCTTTTATTGATTGATCCTTGGAGCGGTCATTGCACAACAGTTATAGAAGAAGCGACACTACATAATAAAGAAGTACATTATCAAATTATACCTACAGGAATAACTGGAAATATCCAACCTTCAGATGTTTATGGGTTAAGAATATGGGAAAACTTTGCTAGACATTTTTCAGACAGTGTAATTTTAATTAATGAAGATTTAAATTTGCATATGAGAAATAATATTATCAAATTACAATCTTTGATTCACAATCAGCTTGTCACCAAGATATCAGAATCTTTTCTGATATTCGTGGTATAAGAATGGATACATAATTGACAAACCAGCAGATTTCGAAAATCCTGTAAGTTTTAGTTTTGGAGATTCATGTGGCACACGCTGTGAGATTGATGGTTGTAAAAATGTTGCAATTATTCGATGTTCTTGGTGCAAAAAATCTTTGTGTTCAAAACATTTTTTTGAAAAATATCATTTTTGCTCTACATATAATCCATAATGTTCCATATTTTTATATTTCAAAAATTAAAAATAGACATTTGATTATAAAAATATAAAACGTCCGAAATGTATAAAAATTGTGTTACTTTTTCAATACTCTATAATATATGAGCATATCTCTAAAACTTTTAATTTTTTATGATGTTTCTGAGAAGTAATTTTCCAGCTGTTACTGGGTTAGCCCATGATGCACAATATTTAAACTAGGCTTACACCTTTTGTACAATCTTGTTCCTCTATTTTTTAATTCAGTCTTTGGTCAATGTGCCATCAATGCTACAGTAGATATTTCTATAGAACGTAAATTTTTACATGGATAAAATTTCGAAAATTTCACCCATGTAAAAATATACATTTTATAGAAATATCTACTGTAGCATTGATGGCACATTCACCAAAGACATGAAAAATAGAAGAACAAGATTTTACAAAGAGTGTGAACCTAGTTTAAATAGTGTGCATCATTGGCTAATCCAGTAACAACTGTAAAATGACTTTTCAAAAACATCATAAAAAGATTAAAAGTTGTAGAGATATGCTCATATATAATATCTCATTCTTTTTTTTTTGATTGTCCAAAAACGGGTAAATCTGCTATCACACCTACAGCAGCATGGGCTACGGCTAGATATCTCCAACCACAGTGCAAACCACTGGTGTGACGGGATTCTAGCACTACGGCAGCTTGGAGAGGAAAAGAAGCCTGGTAGGCTTACATTCGCTCCCAAAGCATTCACAGGCAGAGACCGTCTAAACCCCCTTCACCCTGGCCGCGGAACGGAAACAAGAAAATGCTCCCGTTACTTGGACGGGGATCCGTAACGTCTACCGTACTCATCCGCAACGTGGGACTGCGTTAGCATTACTTCACGTTGCGGACCTTGTCCATCGTCATTCGTTTTGTCCGTCCATCTAAGCACCGGGCTTTGTCCATTCATACGTTCTCCATGCATACATCTCCCTCGCTTTCTTCCATACACTCACTCAGCTCGGGTACGTGGGTTCGCTGTGCCCAAAGACTTTTCAGTTCCCCTGCGTATTCACACATCTCCTTTCTCCCTTTGATCCATGCACTCAACCACCATTCACTCAGCTCGGGTACATGGGTTCGCTAGGCCCAAGGACTTTCTAGTCTCCCTGCGTATTCACACATCTCCTTTCTCCCTTTCATCCATGCACTCAACCACCATTCACTCAGCTTGGGTGCGTGGGGTTGCCAGGCCCAAAGACTTTTTAGTCCCCCTGCGTATTTGCACAAATTTTCGCACTTCCATCCATGCTTTCAACCTACCATTCACTCAGTTTGGGTACGTGGGGTCGCTAGGCACAAAGACATTTCGCCTCCCTGCATATCTGTATTACTCATACATTCAAACTAGACATTCTTCCTCTTCCTTTCCTTTAAGGACGACCGTGACAAAGGTCACCACCACCGCCCAATTTCCTGCGTTTTCCAGCATCCTGTTTATAATGTTGTCTGGCGTAACGTCTCCTGTCCATCCTTCCGACGATCGTCTGTCAGCATCCTACCGCGAGCATTCGAAAAACGTATGCTCTGCGTTGTCCCTGTCGTGTCCACAGTGGGTGCAGCCCGTATGCAACACCTACCCTCTTTTGTGCAGGTACCGTTTAAAGTAGCCGTGTCCTGTCAGGAGTTGGGTTAGGTAGAAGTCCACCTCCCCAAAAGTCCGTTGCTTCCACCGTCTCAGGTCCCTGATAAGTCATCTAGTCCATGCACCAGTTCCATCGCTCGTTTCATTGCGTCATAGTCCAGTCTCTCTCCCGAACTGCCGCCTCTGTCCATCCTGTGTCATCGCCTTTTTCATATATTTCCGCCCCATACAACATGATCGAGTGAGTCGTCGTCATGAGTAGCAGTCTTTTGCTCCGTCTTGGTCCGTACGTATTTGGCATGAGCCGGTCCAGCGAGGAAGTCAGTCTCGTCGCTTTATCAGCCACCCTCTGGATGTGTGGCCGAAAGGTGAGCCTAGTATCCAAGGTGACTCCTAGGTATCTCAAGCAGTTTACGCTTTCCGTCCTTTCCGTACCATCTGTCATTGGGATAAGCGTAGGTATACGCCTTTCCATCAGTAGCATCAGTTCCGTCTTGTTCAGTGTCAGTCCATGTTCAGTCATCCACCTGCCGACCCGTCTCATGACTCCGTTCAACGTCAGTTGGGCTAATTCCGGAGTCCTTTGGACGATCACCACCGCCACGTCATTAGCTTACGCGACAAGCAACGCGCCCTTAGGCATCTCTAGTCTCAGCAAGCTGTCATAGTCACCGTAACGTTTCGTGACGTATCTGTCCGTTCTGCCACTTCAAAGAAGATGTACTGATGATCGCCGGCCGTATAGTCTTTGAGCACCCACCACCCCCTTATCCGTGTCTCCACACTGAAAAAAGGTTGGCGCAAAAGATGCCCTCTTGCGGATATATAATGCTCTAACGGCAGGCTGCCATGTGCGCTTTCCATTTAGAACGTATGCTGTCCGCTTTTGGAAAGCACTCGCGCAACTTTAGCTCATATGTAACGCAAACGTTGAGTATAAGCCTCGTCCTTCGATTTAGGACGACGGTTTAGGACGTGTGTTGCACGGATTAGGACGTATGCTGCACGGAATTAGGAAAACATACATTCAAAACTCGAGCGCTGTTGTTTACCGACACGCGGCGCTAGTAGAGTACCAACCTTTTTTCAGTGCAGGTCTTCTTATGCCATCAACACGTCGGGTATCGAATATCCAAAATCCGATCGTCTGTACGTCCAAACCTGTCCTCTGTTTGATACTGTCAGTCCTAGCCTTGCGACTATCTCCAGTGCAAGCTGTCTACGTATGTTTGTGGTCGTCATGACCCACTCGATCGCCCTTGCGTTAATATCACCAGCGACGACGAGATCTCCCGGGAGATGCCTAAGGCAATCTTCCAAGGCCGCGATTTTTAACTTGAACTCCCCAGCCGTACAGTTTGGTGAGAGGTATATGCTGGCGAATGTAACGTCGCCCACCCTAGCCCGTACGTAATCCTCTCCCGCGCCGGAAACCAAAGAACCACCCGCGTGCGCACCCCTAACCCATATGGCCGACGAGCCTGACGTGTTCAAAAGCCATATCCATCGATGTAAGTCGCTGTACTGTTCGCTGATTATAAGTACGTCTACGTTTCGTTCTGTCGCGAATTGGTCTAGCAAAAGCTAAGCCGCCTTGCATCTCTCCAAGTGTACTTGTAACGTCACAGTCATGTCGTGGTCTGCTTCCTTCGCTTTTCCAGCTCAGTCCTGAAGATCGCACATGTTCCGGAGCCCAGAACATGAGCACATCCCGTGAGCCTCACCTCCGTGCAGAGGTAGCACGTCTTTCGCAGTGCACCCTGCGCTGGTGTGTCCTGCCCGACCGCACCTTTGACACAGTCCGCTTCTGTCCGTGCTCTCACAGTCTCGTCGTTTGTGTCCAAAACCAAAGCATATGTAGCATCTCGGCACTATAAGTCTCATGGCAGTTCATCCATCCTATTTTAATGCTGCACTTCTGAAGATAAACAATTATTAATTCTGAAGATAAACAGTTATTCCGCACATAAACAAAAATACGTGTCTTTTTTTTATGTTATACAACATATTAAAGTTTGAACGAAATCGGCGCCGGACACTTCGGGTACCTTCCTTGTGAGTAATCCTGGGAGCACGTTTAATTTAGAACTATTATTTCTTGAAGCTCTTTAAACTGTTGGTGAATTTTTTTTCTGTTATTTATGCAATTAAAGCTTGTAATTGTTTCGTAAGAAATATCACTTGTTTTTCTAAATTATCTGCTGTTTCTTTTTGCTGTAGTATTTCTTTCAATGCATCACGTTTCTCTTGATCGATCTGTTCAATGTTTTCGTTAGGTTGTAATTTCTTGAGTGAATCATTCATTATGCTGAGTTATAATTTAATTTTTATTTTATATAATGTCCGTCGGTAGTAAGGTGAAAGTTACTTGATACGTCATAAAGGAAAGCAGTTGACTGCATAGTATTATTGTTTAAATATGTTGTTTGTTGTTATGCTACGTCGTCGTCTTCGCGATAATTACAATACATATACGCGGCTGATATTTCTATGTATCAACTTCTCAAGCGTGGGTGAGCACACTCACATATCTTGCTATTAAGATCCGGCTTGAGACTTTTTATGTCTTATAAGCAACTCATAAATAAAATATTACAAAAAGTTACAATTTATTTTTCGGCTTGTTCTGTTGTGTACATATAATTATTGTAGACTCACTACTAAGGTTTTGAAAGAAATGATGTTCTTGTAGATTTGGCTAAGTAGGTAAACTAGGGGCATTCTAGCACAGGGGGGATTCCAGCCCAGGGGGATTCAAACACAGTCAAAAGTCAGCACTTCTTATAAGAGAAAAGGAGAGGCGGTATTAAACGCGTGGATTAACACATTTTTATTCCGACCTCGCATGAAAGAACATCGCGCGCGCACATTGTTGTACGCAATATTTCTTTTCTATGAGATAAGGAAAGGGGGTATTAAATTCAATGTTCAATGCGTTCTCGCTCCGACCTCTCATGAAAGAGCATCACGCGCGCACATTGTTGCACGTAATATTTCTCTTATATGAGGAATAAGAGGGAATATTGACAATAGTTATTAGGGCATTCTTAATTGAACCTCTTATAAGAGAGCATTGCGTCTAGGAATCTTATATGTGTGAGTGGACCAGTTTTTTTATGAATTCAAGCAACAGCGCACCAATGATCATTCGTGACATCAGTGAGTCACAAAAATTATTATTTCTTTTTTAATCAGCCCTTTTCAGAGCCATACATTTTTTTAACGCAGAGCAAACTTAAGTTCTTTTGAACTTACTTGTGAGATAATCATTTAATTTGATTTAAACAATAATTTTTATTATATGGTCAGATTGCCTTTCTTGTAGTAAACCTCAGAGGAGAGCATTTACTATGTTCTTCTAAATTTTAAATAAAAAAAGTGAATTATTTAAAAAAATTACTTGTGAAAAGTAAAAAGTATTTATAAAGTATGTCCCATTTGAAATTAATCTATACTTCATTTTCATTTTTGTGTTTAATTTTTAACGAAAATAAGATTTCTTTATAAAGTGGTAGTCATATATGCTTTTCAGTTGATATTTCTCAATTCTAATAAATGTTAGCTATTTTACCTTTTCAACCTCAATTTCATATCTCAAAAACTAAAAGTGCTAGACACTTGAAAATAAGTATGCAGCTTTGTTGTGATAATAGGAATAAGTATATAAAATTCAAAGCCTATAAAATTATTCTTTCATTATCTGATAATAAAAAGTTGATGTCAAAATGAGACATCTGCAAGCAATCTAAAATTTCTTAGACTTCATTTTTAACTTGATATTATTATTAAATTTTGCATATGAAACTATTTTTGGGTTTATCGTAATCAGATTACATTTGTTTTATAAAGTGGAAGTGATACTTATTCTTTTTAGTTGATATTACTCAAATTTAATAAATCTTAGCTATCGGTGTTTTAGCTCATATTCATATCTCAGCAACTCAATGAACTAGATACTTTTAAATTATCAAGTGGCTTTGTTGTGATGATAAAAAAGAAGACATAAAATTTCAAGTGTATAAGATTATTCTTTCTCCATCCGATGTAAAAAACGCTGCCAAGTGCTTTGGCGCAATGCTTTCTCATAGAGCTCATTGAGTTGGTATTTATTTTATTTTTATTCTTTAAATGTGATTTCAATATAAAAAAAATTATTCATCAGCATTTTGCTCTAATATTTTTTATGTATAAGCTTACGAAATTGATCATATTATCTATCATGAAACGTAAAACTAAATATAATTAATCTATATGCTTACAGTTTATTTAATTGCATTGCATTATAAATATTTTTCCATGAATTATGTCATATTTTTCTCTTCTGTTTAATATTTAAAGTTTTTATTGAAAAAAATCAATCAACATCTATAAGGATGTAATTAATAGATAAATCTCAATCTTGAGCAATAAAGATTGTCAATTTACTATCTCGTTTTAAAAAAAGATTTCTATTGAAACTTACACCTATTTATTCAATAATAAGCATAAAAGTTTTTTATCCAGAAAAGCCAATGTCCAATTTTTAATTTTCAACAATTTTTTTCTTAATTCATGTAAAAATAAATAACACACAACTCTAGTAAAAACATACAATGTATATCATAGCTAAATTACAGCTATTAAAAAAAACACTAATCCAACATCAATAATGTTGTAATATAAAAATGTATCTTAAGCATGAGCAATGAAGATTGTTCAAAAATTAAAACTGCGCTAAGAAATTCAGTTTAAAAATTTTTTTTTCAATGTAGCGATAAAAAATAATTTTTATGAAAATTTTCAAGAAAATACATAGAGTAGTTTACGTAAAATATAAAAAAAATGAAAAATTTAATAAAATGTTTGAAATGGCTATTTCATTAAAACTACTCTGAGTAGATCAATTTTCAATAGCTTTCGCACTAGTTCATTAGAAGAATAAATTGTATGGAAATTTTGAAGCTAATCCATTGATTACTTTTCAAATTGACTAAATAAACACAAACATTATTTTAAAAAATTTCAAAATGCTCTAAAATTGAGACTACGCTAATAAAATAGATTTTTTGAAGTTTATTTTGTTTCGAGGATCGAAAACTATTTCCAAGCCAATTTTTAAGCAGGTTCATTGAATAGTTTATAAAAAATACCAAAAAATTAAAAATTAAATTTTTTTTTTAAATGACTGAAATTAAAACTACGCTAAGAAAACCAATTCTCAATAACTTTTCATCAAATAAGACAAAAAAATGAATTCCATGCAAAATTTGAAGCAGATCTATCGAGTAGTATTCGAGATCAAATTGAAACTTTTTTTTTCACAAATGCAAAATGTTCTAAAATTAAAACTGCACTAAGAAAATCAGTTTTCAAAAGTTCTTTTTCTTTCAACAATCAAAAAGAATTTCATGAAAATTTTCAAGCAAATTCATTGAGCAATTTACATATAATATCAAAAAAATTAAAAATCTAAAATTTAAGAAAATTTTTTGATGACTATTCTATTAAAACTACACTAAGAAACCCAATTTTCAAAAGCTTCCACAAAAGTTAATCAAAAATATGAATTGCATGGAAAATTTGAAGCAAATCCATCGAGTGGTTTTCGAGATCCAGTTGACTTACTGAATACGCACACACACACATACCTACAGACATTTTCTAAAAATAACTTTTTTCGGCTGCCTGAGACCAAATATGTACAAGTTATCAAAAACTAGCTCGCCACAGCGGCCCAAAAGGGCGCTGTGGCTCGCACCTCGGTACTTTCAGAGCTGAGCGAAGCGAAGCTCTGAAATGCCCTCGGGCCTTGCAAGACATGCAAAAAACTCCACTTCTTGCATATAAGGCACAACCGAAAACGCTCGCGCTTCGCGCTCGCCATTTGATATTTAAAGAATATTAAAACGAATCATTTACAAACGCAAAAGCATTAAAAGTTAATCTCATTCCTTTTTTTCATTGTATATTTTACCGTATCTTTCAACAGTAGGTTTGAATTTATTGTATTTATTTGAAAAAACAAATTTATAATTATTTAAATTTTTTTTGTGAATTAATTTGATTGATTTCGAAAAAATTTATATTATGTGAAAAAGACATATTTTCATTAATGTATACTTTTTAAAGTTTTGGATAGCATAATCTATCAAAAGTTATAAGGAAAAAAAATTATTTTATAGTTCAGTAGCTTGAAAGTAAAGTTTTGTATAAAGTTTTTATTTGATCTGAATCATTCTGACGGAGGATGATTTAAAACAATAATACAAATAAATGTTGGCAGTTTAAAAAAAAATCGTTTGGACGGTTTTAAAACAGTTATCCCTTTAGAGGTTAGAAAAATGATTTTTTGGTGATAACTTGAAAATAACGAGCTTTTAAAAAAGGTATATTAAATAAAATTTATAGAAAAAAATAAGATACATCTTTTTAATATAATATATATTTTTTTAAAATAATATTTATCAAATCATCATTAAAAAGCCTTTAATTTCAACATTTTTTATGAACAATTTGAAAAATATTAACTTTAGAGAAAAACGCAAACAATAAAAAAGATTTATTTTTTTATATTCTATAACTTTTATTTGATATATTAAAAAAAAAAAAATCGTATTTTCAAGTTATTACCGAAAATCCATTTTTTTTACCATTTAAAAGGCGCCTATTTAAAAACGCTTTCAACGATTTTTTTCGATCGGATAAAAACTCGTCGAGAAAATTCATAAACTTGATTTCTCACACACATACATCCATACATACATTTTAAGGAAGCCTCGTAATAGTCTTATTTTGCTATAAAAATAAGTTTTTTATCATAAAATAACATATTCTAGGGTTACATTTTTCGCGATGTCGAAAATATAAGGCACTTCCGTATAGCGGTCGTGCCTAAAAATTGAAAATAATTTTTTTTGGTGATACAAAGCTTTCTCTATGAGAAAGCAAAAAGTTTATGTAAAAATTGAGACTTGTTTGTGTTAAACTAAAATTCGTTGAACTTCATTTTTGACTCGATTTTATCATTCAATTTCAAATATGAAACTATTGCTATTTCATAGAAACAACATTGGATTAGCAAAAAGAATTTCTTGATATTTTTTTATTAATTTGTACATATTTAGACTCGGGAAGTCAAAAAAAGTATTTTCCAAAAAATGTGTGTGTGTGTGTGTGTGTGGGCGCATGCGTGCGTGTGGGTGTGTGCTTGTGTATATGTGTGTGCGTGAGTGTGTGTTCGTGTATGTGGGCTCGTGCGTGCGTGTGTGTGGGTGCGTGTGTACGTGTATGTGTGCGTGTGAGTGTGTGGGTAAGTGGGTGTAGGTGTGGGTGTGTGTGTATGTATGAGCGCGTGCGTGCGAGCATGTGTGTGTGGAAGTGTGTATGCGTGTGTGTAAGTGTGCGCGCGTACGTGCGTGTGCGTGTATGTGTTTATGTAAGTACGTGTATGTATGTGCAAGTGCCGGTGCGTGCATGTGGGTGTGGACGTGAGCGTAGACGCAGGCGTGATCGTTAGCGTAGGCGTGTTGATGTGGGCGTGTGTGGGTGTGGGTATAAGTGTGGCTGTAGGTGTGGATGTTAGTGTATGTGTGGGCATGTATGTGTCTGTGTGTGTGTGTGTGGGTTGATGTGAGCTCGTGTGGGTGTGGGTGTAGGCGTTATCATTAATGTGAGCATGGGCATGTGCGTGTGTGTGTGTGAGTGTGGGCATGGGCATGGGTGTGGTTGTGGGTGTGGGTGGGTGAAGGTGAAAGTCAGTAAGCATGTGTGTGTGTATGTGTGTGTGTGTGTGTGTGTGTGTGTGTGTGTGTGTGTGTGTGTGTGTGTGTGTGTGTGGGTGGGTGGGTGGGTGTGGTTGTAGATGACTGTGTGTGTCTGCGCGTCCGTGCGTGTGTATGCACGCGCGCGTGCATGCGTGTGGGCGTGTGTGCCGGCGTTATCGTGAGCGTGTTTGTGGACTTGTGGGTGTGGGTGTGTTTGTGTGTGTGGGTGTAAGTGTGGGCTGTAGGTGTGGATGTTAGTGTGGTTGTGGGCATGTGTGTGTCTGTGTGCGTGTGTGTGTGGTTGGTTGGATGGTCTTTTCTTCGGTCTCCCTCTTTTGGGTTCATCCGTGACTTTTGTATTTTTATTTACAACTATTTTAGGACGAAAAAATTTCTCAGTTTATACTATTATGACATTTGAAAACAAGGAAAGTAGACCAATGGAAATAAAACTAATAAATTCAATTTATAATTTATTGAAAAATTAAAAAATTACCAAAAAATAACTAAAAAATTTTAAAAATACAAAAAAAAATTAAAAAAACAAAAAAAGACAAAAAAAAACCAAAAAAAGACAAAAAAAAAAAAAAATGGAGCTACATCTCATCACGTCCTCGTCGTTAGCTCTGGATCACGCCAAGAATGAGAAAATTTTCGTTTATCATCTTGAATTTACCGTCTTGAACACAAATTTTCAAAGATGCTATGTTAGATTCGTCCCCAGCTACTCAAAAAATCCTTACATGATTGGTTTTATAAAATTGGAACCCATAGGTAGGATAAATAGTATCCATCATCTTGAATCCACCGACTTGCCTCACCGAATGTGTGCCTCATTTCATAAATCTGATATCATATTCGTAATCAGTGCACGCAGGAATCCTTCTATGCAGAGTTTCACAAGATTTGAGCTCATAGACGGGAAAATAAATATCTACCATCTTCAATCCGCCATCTTGGATGCGTCTTTTCATGATTCTGACATCAGATTCGTAATCAGTGCACGCAGGAATCCTTCTATGCAGAGTTTCACAAGATTCAAGCTCATAGACTGGAAAATAAATATCTACCATCTTCAATCCGCCATCTTGGATGCGTCTTTTCATGATTCTGACATCAGATTCGTAATCAGTGCACGCAGGAATCCTTCTATGCAGAGTTTCACAAGATTTGAGCTCATAGACGGGAAAATAAATATCTACCATCTCCAATCCGCCATCTTGGATGCGTCTTTTCATGATTCTGACATCAGATTCGTAATCAGTGCACGCAGGAATCCTCCTAAGCAGAGTTTCACAAGATTTGAGCTCATAGACGGGAAAATAAATATCTACCATCTTCAATCCGCCATCTTGGATGCGTCTTTTCATGATTCTGACATCAGATTCGTAATCAGTGCACGCAGGAATCCTCCTAAGCAGAGTCTCGCAAGATTTGAGCTCATAGACGGAAAAATAAATATCCACCATCTTGAATCCACCATCTTGGATACAGAATTTCATAAATCTGACATCAGATTCATAATCAGCGACCCCAAAAACCTTAGTATACCAATTTTCATCGAATAACTCTTAATAGAAAAATGTGTGCTTCAAAGGGTTAATGAAAAAATAGAAAAAAATTTTTTTGCCGATACAAAGCTTTCTCTATGAGAAAGCAAAGAGTTGAGGTGAAAAGTAAAATTCATTTGTGTGCACATAAAATTTTATTTCTAGTATAAGTTAATCAATTTTATGAATTAATGATGAAATTTAATTTTATTTATAACTGAAAAGTTGAATAAGTGTCAAATTAAAAAGATTTGTGGATAAAATCAGAAATAAGTTCAGAATAATTTATGTTTTTATGTTTTGACTGAAACTTGAAATATTTTTAAATTTAGTTAAAATTAAATTGAATTGTTATCAGTGTAGTTTCGCTCTTTGGAATAATTTTAAAGTGCTTTTGGACTAAAATTTTTTCAAAATGACAAGATTTTTTTTTATTAATATATTTTATTTAAAATAATTTCTTTGAATGGTAAGAACTCCTTCGCTCTTTACCTGTGAGATTCTCCCCGTTTATAATAAGTTATTGCAGCAAGAATTTATCATAAACTTACAATCTCTCTATTTAAGAATAATTTTTCTAAGTGTACACAGAATGTAATAGATCTAGATTTATCATACAAAATTTTATTACATGGACATTCATCTTCCTCTTCTGATACTCTCAAAGAATTGAATGATATAAAATTGCAGTTATTAAAACTTTTTCGACTTCAGGTTAGAATCTGTATGATATATTAACTATCACATGTGAACTATCATTATCATTTATGATGCATGTTTGGAAATATTTTTCATTAAGCGTATATTTTTATTAAGTTTAATTTTTAAAGAGAATAATGAAAGTCTTAATCATCACGCTCATGTATAAGATATAATACTATTTAAGTATAAAGATCTGTATTAGTTGAAGATATAATGATACGAAAACGATTAACTAAAACATTAGGATCATCCCATTCTCCAAATCTATAATCTTCAAACATATAATTACTCATGTATTAAGTGGAATATGTATTACTATTAGAATGAACTGATGAAGTATCATCATATCATTTATTATTGCTTTTTTGGACCTGGATACTGGTAAAGTTTTATAAAGTTCTTTTGCGGCTTCCGAAAATCTTTTTATTCTCTTGAATATTTTCTAGCTCGTGATGAGAGCTAAAGTTATCACCTTTACTCATTTCTTCAAATGCATCATTATACTTCTCTGGAGAGAATGATTTATTACTATTAGAATAACCTGATAATGTATCATTATCAACATTGTTAGGAATCATAGTCCTTGTTTCATTCTTTTTCTCAGCTGGTGTTTAAGTATGATTATGCGGTGTACCATTTACAAGTTTCATATCCTTGGTTAGTGCACAACTTGAACAATTGTTTTAAATGGTAAGGTTGACATTTCCAGTATATATTACCATTGCTAATAGCTTTCTCCTTAAAAAAAAAATATCGTTCAAAATAAGTATATCTTCTCCTCTAGAACTTTTTATAAGTTGCGAAAATGTATTATCTCGTCAGTATTATTCAAAGTAACATCAATCTCTGAATTATTTATGAATGATGAGTTTTCTCTTCATTTAGCACTTGATCAATATTGGAATTCAATTGATTCAAAAGTTAAGATTCAATCGACTCCATTAATCTCTCAATTTCAAGAAAATTTGACGTGTCGTTTGTTTATGCTTATGATGCGTACTGTTCCTGAAATATAAATTAATCTGTATTTATAGTAAAAAACGAGTTATTTTAATACGATGATTTATAAAATGGCAAGATGATTTTTATTCCTCCAGTCAAACTTTTACCCGAAAAGAATTATGTTTTAGGATTAATTATTCTTTCGACCTTCAACTCAATACCATCGATAGTGAAAATAATAAGTTCTACATTGGTGAGGAAGAAATTTTATTACCAATTGGAAGTTGCGAAATTAAAGAAATAAAAAATTATCTTTGCTAGGCACTAGCATCAAGGAATTTCAATCAATATAAGACCTAATAATAGTACACTACGTTGTTATAGTCTGTAGTCATCCCATTGATTTTCTACCGCAAGATTCCATAGGTTCATTGTTGAGTTTTTCTCAACGTATTCTCACAGAAAAATCGCTTCTGATTCTGGTTAACCTGTAGCTATATTCAAAGTTGACGTACTCCGAGTCAAGTGCGACATAACCTTTGACGCCTATATAAAAAATCGATAAGTGCATACTGCCATTATCACAGTGGAGTGTATAAAGTTTGTTGCGCTCTACACAACATCAAATTTATAAAACAATATTTTACTGAGTGTCGTTCACCCTTGGAAATGCCTATGGAATATGAGTAAATTAGGTTAAAAAAGATAATAAAATCAAATGGTTGCATAGATAAAAGCTCTCATCACTATAAAAGTAAAAGCGCGTCATGACTTGCATTATTTTGTCATGCGACAAAGTCCGAGCACCACCGATAAACCTAACGAGTATACTCATCTTCTTGATACTTCTAAAAAAGAAAAGATGTCATAGAAGAAGCATTACGAAAGATATAAATCACAGATACCACCCCAAATATCAAACATAAAAAACTTTAAATTGGCTCTTTTCAGAGCAAAAAAAATTTACACCTAATAATCTGATTCAAAATTATAAGAATATCAACTTAGGTGATTTAAGTTGGCACAAACTTGGGTTATTGAAGTTCGCATGAACTTAGTTTGAAAAATCACCAACTGTGCTGTGCTGACTCTTAACTGTGCTTGAATCAACCCTGAGCTAGAATCGCCCTAGTCTACCCACAACTTCAATGCGTCTTTTTTAATGATTTATAATGCGGAAGTCTTTTTTATTATAGATGAACCTGCATTGATCCCTGGGGATGCAGATATAGCTTGTATCACAAAACTGTTGAACTATTGGTAGTTGACTACTGAGAATTGTCGTTTCTTAATTTGTATCAAGTTCTTTGTTTATTTTTCGTATTCTAGTTATTCTTCGTATTCTGTAATAGCAAAGGTACATTTATTTTTTTTTTCATAAATTATCACTTGCCTTTACTACCCTCTTTGCTGTCACTAATTTATGCTAGCCGTGAAGTGTTCATTGATAATTTTCTTTTCTTTTTGAGTGAATTGATAGTTTATTTTGTATTTAATAGTTATATTATCAAATGAAAATGAAATCACTACTAAGGACGATGGATTCTTTAAGATAGGTATCCAAGTTATAAATGAGGAGCTATTCGAAATAAGGGCATTAATTGAAAAATCATATTTTGAGATATTTAAATTAAAAATATTTTTCTTGCAATAAAATTATTAAATTTTAACATTTCAAATGTTATAACTTTCAATACATCATATACATAACTGATAATAATTAGAAACTCATTTATAGATTATTCATTTTTACGTTTTATTATGTTTTCTTCGTTTCTTAGAATTTTGATCATTCGAAGCACTTCTTACTCGTTTTCTTTTCTCAAAGCTATTTTGATCTGACATGTTAACTTTTGAAACTATCAAGGCACACTAAAATGAAATACTTTTGACAAATTCTTATAAGCTAAGGACAACAAAATATTTATATACGTAGCAGATTTCCTTTTGCATATATCTGTGGTCAAAAAGTAATATAACATAAGTCATATGCTTATACAAAGAAATTATGTTGTTTTGCCTTTCGACCACAGATATATATATATATAGGTACATATAGGCTGGTATAACGTATACAAACAAGGCTTGTCAATATGTATAATATGCATGAACTCCCAAACGTACCCACACAGCATGAAATATTGCAGTGAAACTTTCACTGAAATATTGTGCTGAAATATTGTCACAAGATTGCAGCAATCTTGTCTTAACATTGCTAAGAGGTTTCATGAAATATTTCAGTGTGATATTGCTGTAAACTTGCTACAAGGTTACAGAAAATAATTCAAGCAATATTGCAAGGAACCTTTCATGAAAGGTTGCAGCGAGGTTTCTGCAAGGTATTATAAAACATTTCATGAAATATTGCGAGAAACCTTTCATGAAAGGTTGCAGCGAGGTTTCTGCAAGATTTTAGAAACAATTCAAGAAATATTGCAAGAAAACTTTCATGACATGTTTTAGCGAGGTTTCCAGCAAGATTTAGAAAACATTTCATAGAATATTGCAAGAAACCTTTCATGAAAGGTTGCAGCAAGGTTTCCAACAAAATTTAGAAAACATTTTATAAAATATTGCAAGGAACCTTTCATAAAAGGTTGCAGCAAGGTTTCTGCAAGATTTTAGAAATATTTCATGAAATTTCGCAAGAAACCTTTCATGAAATAGTGCAGCGAGGTTTCTGTAAGATTTTAGAAATATTTCATGAAATATTGCAAGAAAACTTTCACGAAAGGTTGCAGCGAGGTTTTCAGTACGATTTAGAAATTATTTCATGGAATATTGCAAGGAACCTTTCATGAAAGGTTGCAGCGAGGTTTCTGCAAGATTTTAGAAATATTTCATAAAATATTGCAAGAAACCTTTCATGAAAGGTTGCAGCGAGTTTTCTGTAAGATTTTAGAAACATTTCATGAAATATTGCAAGAAAACTTTCACGAAAGGTTGCAGCGAGGTTTCTGCAAGATTTTAGAAACATTTCAAGAAATATTGGACGAAAACTTTTACGACATGTTTCAGCGAGGTTTTCAGCCAAATTTAGAAAACATTTCATGGAATATTGCAAGGAACCTTTCATGGAAGGTTGCAGCAAGTTTTCTGCAAGATTTTAGAAATATTTCATGAAATATTGCAAGAAACCTTTCATGAAAGGTTGCAGCGCGGTTTCTGTAAGACTTTAAAAACATTTCATGAAATATTGCAAGAAAACTTTTATTACATGTTTCAGCGGGATTTTCAGCAAGATTTAGACAACATTTCGATGGAATATTGCATCGAACTTTCTATGAAAGAGTGCAGTGAGATTTCTGCAAGATTTTAGAAACATTTCATAAAATATCGCAAGAAACCTTTCACGAAAGGTTGCAGCGAGGTTTCTGCAAGATTTGGGGAACTTTTCATGGAATATTGCAAGAAACCTTTCATGAAAGATTGCAGCGAGGTTCCTGCAAGATTTTAGAAACATTTTATAATATATTGCAAGAAACCTTCCATGAAAGGTTTCAGTGAGGTTCCTAGCAAGATTTAGGGAACATTTTACGAAATATCGCAAGAGACCTTTGATGAAAGGTTGCAGCAAGGTTCGTGCAAGATTTTAGAAACATTTTACGAAATATTGCAAGATACCTTTTATGAAAGGTTTCAACGAGGTTTCCAGCAAAATTTGATGAATATATTTCATGAAATATTACGAGGTATCTTTTGTTAAAAGTTGCAGTAAGATTTCTGCAAGGTTTCTGACAAGATTTCTAAGATATCACAAAAAATATTGCTATGTACATTTCGCCAATGGTTATTACCATATTTTTGGCAATCTTTATAAAATATTCCAGAAAAGCGTTTCACAAAAAGTATCAGCAAAGTTTCATGAATAATTTCAAAATGAAATTGCAGCAAACCTTTCATAAACAGTTTCAGCAATAATTCCGCAAGTTTTTATAAAAGATTCTAAGAGCAGTCCAGATTCGCTGTTCTTGTCTTATATTTGGTTTCCTGTTATTTACTCAAGTATTTATTGCTGTAGTTATATTGTACACGGGAAGTTGAGCGCAATAAATATGCTATTATTATAAATATTTATGCGTAGGGTAAAAAAATCCATCGAATTGTTATTGAAAAAAGTAAAGAACGCATAAATATTAGAAACAAAACCTTTTATTTCAGTATTCTCTACTTTTCTCAAAAACGATGCTGAGGAATTTTTTCTTCTTGTGCACAAATATTGATAATAATACTATTGCGCTCAACTAGTAATTTATAGATACAACGATTGATACTTAAGCAAATAAGAAAAACTTGATCACACAAGAATAGAAAATCCTGCCTACTATTAAATATTACTGCAGCAATCTTTTGGCAAGATTTAAGAAATATTTTACAAAATATTGCAGGAAACCGTACGGAAAGGTATGAGCGTTGTTCGCGGCAAAATTTGGGAAAAATTTCATGAAATATTACGAGAAACCTTTCATGAAAGATTGCTGCAAGGTTTCTTGAAATGTTGCTGCGAGGTTTTCATGAAAGGTTGCTGCGAGGTTTTCATGAAAGGTTGCTGCGAGGTTTTTAGAAATATTTCAACCGAGTTCTAGCGCGGACATATAAATGTTGCTACAATATCTCATAAAAGGTTGCTACGAGGTTTTCTGCAAGGTTACGGTGAGATTTTCTGAAAAATTGCTGTGTGGTTGCTTGAAATGTTTTTGCTATTTTTCCCGCAAGATTCCTTTAAGGTTTCTTGAAATGTTTCTGTTACATTTCCTGAAAGATTGCTGCGAGGTTTCCTGCAAGGTTGCGGCGAGGTGTTCTAAAAGATTGCTGCAAAGTTTCTTGAAATGTTTCTGTTACATTTCCTGAAATATTGCTGTGAGGTTTTCATGAAAGGTTGCTGCGAGGTTTTCTGAAAGATTGCTGCGAGGTTTTTAGAAATATTTCAACCGGGTTCTAGCGCGGACATATAAATGTTGCTGCAATTTTTCATGAAAGGTTGCTGCGAAGTTTCGAAACTTTCGTGAAACCTTGCAGCAACCTTGCAGCAATCTTTTATGCTGTGTGGGTAGCATCTTTATAAATTTTTGTATATACGAATCAGTAAACGCGATTTATTAAATTAAATAAATGAAAAACGGCATTTCTCAAGAAAAGCCATTTTTCCGATTAAATTCTTTAGTTTTTTGAGAAAATAATTACAATAAATTATGGTTCAAAATATCTAAATATCAATTATTCGAAAAAACGACTTTTCTCGAGAAATGCCCTTATTCCGAAAAACTCCTCAAATATACTATATAATACTCTTCTAATTTTTATTTTCTCTTTTTTATAAACCTCTAATACAATAACTTTGAAATCAAACCGAGTCTTTGGCTGCAAGTGTGAGATTAACTGTTAAAGATGCTTTGATTTTTTATCAAATCGAGAGTCATATAAATTGTATATGAAGTCGCGAATGAAAACATTGTAGATGAAAATGTCGATCACCTCCTATATATTAAATGCAGAAGTAACACTCATTATAATCTATAAAGATAAGTTAAATATACATTGGTAGAAGAAGTTCAATATAGGTGTAGTATATGTGTAAAGATCTTATCTGACAAGATCTCTCCAACTTAGGAAAACAAATTACGCTCAAACGGCAAAATATGATTATTGATAAAAAAAATTGTCTCATATCTTTTTCTTATTAAATAAGTCCTTTAGACAAATGAATAGACATTTTCTCCCGAATATAGTATAAAGGAGCATTTTAAAGAATCAAAATAACAGAACAAATGAGACTATTCAATACTTCTTTAAATCAGGGAATTTCATATAATTCAAAATTTGAGAGTGATTAGAATATGCAAATAAAATAATGTGAAAAATTTATGAGAAGTTACATGTGAAAATATTGAAAAATAAAAAACGATGTTTAATCATTGTCAACTAGCATAACCACTATTAAAATAAAACATCAAGACTTTTTTCCTTCTCCCGCACACATCTTTTGGAACTGTTTCACTTTTATATATATATATATATATATATATATGTACACATACATACAATAGTAAACCTACATGTCCTCGTATATCCATTCACTTATACGAATACAGGCATACACAGACTCAATCACACGCACAGACCCACCTATAGTGTATGACATAATTTTATCATAATAAGAGCTCAGCATTAACCAGTTACTTAACAGAGAAAAAAAAAATCTTTTTTAAGTAAATTCACCACTATTATATTAAAGTAGAACATCGACTTTTTTATCTTGTCCTAAACATATCATTTTCGACCTTTTTACTTATATATATATATATATATATATATATATATATATATATATATATATATATATATATACATACATACTAAACACATACATACATACACGTACTCCCATAAACATATACACATAAACATACAAACATGAACATACAAACAAACACGTACACATACACATACACACAAACACATACACATATACACATAAACATAAACACATACACATGAACACATAACGAATAAACATAAACACGTACATATACACATACACATAGACACGTACACACATGGACATACACACATACACATACACACATACAGACACACACATACACACACAGATACACACATACACATGAACACATACTCATACTCACATACACATACACTTACACATCTACCCATATACATACACACATGCACATACACATGCACCTACACACATACACATATACACATACACATACACACTTACACATACACATATACTCGTACACACATACACCTACACATATACGCATACAGACATACACATTTACATACACATACACACATAGACATACACATACACACATACTTATACACACATACACATACACATACACACATGAACATAGAGACATAGACGCATACACATAAACACAAACAGATACACTCATACACATACGCAAATACACATACACGCATACACATACACATAGACACATAAACACGTACACATAAACACATACACATACACATACACATAGACACATGAACACATACACATAAACACATACACATACACATATACAGATACACACGTACACATACACACGTACACATACACACATACAGACACACACATACACACACAGATACACACATACACATGAACACATACTCATACTCACATACACATACACTTACACATCTACCCATATACATACACACATGCACATACACATGCACCTACACACATACACATATACACATACACATACACACTTACACATACACATATACTCGTACACACATACACCTACACATATACGCATACAGACATACACATTTACATACACATACACACATAGACATACACATACACACATACTTATACACACATACACATACACATACACACATGAACATAGAGACATAGACGCATACACATAAACACAAACAGATACACTCATACACATACGCAAATACACATACACGCATACACATACACATAGACACATAAACACGTACACATAAACACATACACATACACATACACATAGACACATGAACACATACACATAAACACATACACATACACATATACAGATACACACGTACACATACACACGTACACATACACACAAAGACATACACATACACACATATCCATACACACGTACACATGCACATGGTTTATGACATACACACATGAACATAGAGACACACACATACACATACACACAAACACATACACTCATACACATACACACATACACATACTTGCATACACATACACTTAGACACATAAACACATACACATAAACACATACACATACACACATACAAATACACACATTCACATACACACGTACACATAGAAACGTACACTAACACACACACATAGACATACACATACACACATACTTATACACACATACACATGCACATGCAAACATACACATACACACATATACATATACATACACACATATACATACGCACATACTCATATACACATACACATACACACAAACAGACACACTCATACACACATACGCATAAACACATACACATACACATACACACATACTCATACACACATACACATACACATACACACATACTCATACACACAGACACACATACACATCCATATATACACATACGCATACACACAAACAGACACACTCATGCGCACATACGCATAAACACATACACATACACATACACACATACTCATACACACATACACATAAACACATACACAAATACATATACAGGCACATACACATACACACATACATACATACACATACAGGCACATACACATACAGACATACACACGTAAACATACACATGTACGCATACACACATACACATAAACACATACACATACGCACATGCGCATACACACATACACACAAACACATACACATACACATGCATACATACACATATACACATACACACATACACACACACGTACACTTACACACATACTCATACGCACATACACGTACACATGCACATACACACATACACATAGAAACATACACATACACATAGACACATAATCATATACATACACATACACACATACGAATACACACATGCACATACACATGAACATGCACACATACACATACACACATATACATACACATATACTCATACATACATACACATACACATACACACATACTCATACACACAGACACACATACACATACTTATATACACATATGCATACACACAAACAGACACACTTATACACACATACGCATACATACATACACACATACACATACACATATACTCATACACACATACACACAAACATATACACATACACACATACACACATGCACATACACATGCACACATACACATACACACATATACATACACATATACTCATACACACATACACATAGACATACACATACTCATACACACAGACACACATACACATACTTATAAACACATATGTATACACACAAACAGACACACTTATACCCACATGCACATACACACATACACATAGAAACATACACATACACATAGACACATAATCATATACATACACATACACACATACGAATACACACATGCACATACACATGAACATGCACACATACACATACACACATATACATACACATATACTCATACACACATACACATACACATACACACATACTCATACACACAGACACACATACACATACTTATATACACATATGCATACACACAAACAGACACACTTATACACACATACGCATACATACATACACATACACATACACATATACTCATACACACATACACACAAACATATACACATACACACATACACACATGCACATACACATGCACATGCACACATACACATACACACATATACATACACATATACTCATACACACATACACATAGACATACACATACTTATACACACAGACACACATACACATACTTATAAACACATATGTATACACACAAACAGACACACTCATACCCACATACGCATACACACATACACACATACACATACACATATACTCATACACACATACACATACACATATACTCATACACACATACACACAAACATATACACATACACACATACACACATACACACACACATTAACACATACACATACGCACATAATAATACACACATACGCTTCTGCACAAATACATACACATATACATATACGCTTACACAAACACATACCCACATACACATAGACATACACATATACACATACAAACATACAAATACACTCTTACACATACGCACTTACACATACTCACTTACACATAGACATATACGCATACATACATATAAATACACACATACTTATACACACATACACATGCACACATACACATACGCAGATACGTACACATAGACATACATAGACAGACACAAAAAGTCATACACTTATACTTATACACATATATATATATATATATATATATATATACTCTTACACATACAGACATACACATTTACACATAAACAAAAAAATACACATACACTTATACAAATACACATATACATATACACACATATACATATGCACATACACATACACACGTACACATACACTAATGCACATACACACATATGGTTTATGACATAATTTCATTATAATTACAGCCTAGTCTTGACAAGCTTTAGACAGAAGACAAAATTTTAAGAATCTTACTGTATTTTCTGACACTGCCTGTAAGGAGCTTAATTTTTGCATCTTTCATTTCGTGATTTGTGTGCGCAATCGAGCTCTGGCCACAAAGTGTCAAAAAGTAGTTCATTTACTTATTTACACAGCTAAAATATATAAATTTTTCCCAGCTATGTACACAAATAATAATTTGACATAGTTAAAGCAAAAAAGTTTTTAAAAATATTGTTGTTAAGTAGGAAACACTATTTGAATGTCGATACGGCAGCGGTTCGCATGCGATTGTTAAGTGACACAATTATTTAATAAATTTTTAATTAGAAATTATAACTTTGTAAAATCTAATGTATTAAAGATGTTACCTTCGCTTAAAAAAATATCGAGTAACACTTTTGATATCATCAACGTTACTATTGTGCTGACCATGCAACACGTGCAGCTACCTGCAGTGCTTGTTGCTAGTGGCCATACAATGATGCACCAATGACATAGCTTGACTCTCTCCTACTTTTAATTAAGTAGTGGGATGAGCATAGCTACTGTCGTGACTTTGGGCGCGCTACTAAGTCTCTCTCTCGCTAGGGACATGCGGAGGCGCACCGGCTTGATCGACTTCAGCATCTTATAGACGATGGCTTTTAGGTTTGCCATGGACTGGCAGACGCGAGACAGGCGCGTGTGGCAATCACATTGATTAAATTTAATAATTTTTTTTAAGTTTTTACTTTTCTTTAAATTCAGTTTACAAAGTAATTTTATACAGTGCAATAAATCATCCATCAAATGATCAGGAGAGCCATGCAATAAGGACACCAAGGAACTTTGTACAGATAAGTTTTTTATTGTTTTGATTGAACATTGTATTTCTCTAAATTATGAGTAAAAATTTAAAATTAATTCTTGTTTTTCTTAAAACATTCATTACATTTGTCAAATGTCTTCTTATACTTTTTAATTAAAAATTCATCATAAAAGAATGCTTATTTTTGTTTACTTGTGTTTTATTAAAAGTAGCTAAATAAGTAAATATAGTAGTTTTCTTATTTTAATTCAATGAATGATATCTCACCCTAATACTTTACAATTTTGAACTTATCATATTCTTTAGTTTGTAAAAATATTGAGAAGAGCTTTTCCGGGACTTTTATTAATCCGGAAAAGCTCCTAACAGCGATTAATGTTAAATCGACGTTTCTCATTCCACGACAGTATTTTGAATATTTTTGTCACATTAGTTATTGAAAATTACTATTTATATAAATAGCTAGATAAAATGTACATATTCAAGCTGCTCAAATAAGTAGATAAATTATCTTGATCGATTATATTAAGCACCGAAGAAAGTCAGGTTACAAACTTTTCGTCGCAGGATATTTTACCGTCGGTCGTTTGATGGCGGACTCTTATCGCATGGACCATTCATCGTACGGTCATTTTATCGCACGAACCTTTCAGCGGAAGGAACTCTCATTGCATAGACTTTTTATTACAAACATGGAACTTCAATTGTAGAAACGTACCCAATAACTTAAATACGAGCGCTTGGTCGAGTAGTGCTCGGTCGCGAACTGGGCAGGGTTACAAACAGCTTTGTAAACGCGCCATGAAATACCCAATGATTCTCAAAATGCCTAGGCATTTTGTGGATTTTTTTATTTAACATTGTATCTTATTTAACAGCAACGTCACAAAATCCTCAAAAGTCTTATTATGTATATATATAAATATATATATGGGACATTTTGCACCGACGGAGAGAGCAAGGAAGTGAAAATTGCTAAAGCTTTGAAAAATTATTTTTTTTGTTCTTTTTGTTACTCAAAACATGTAAAAAAATTTTCAAGGATCAAGAGCTACAGGACCTTGAAATTTGAAAATTTTTTGAAATTTTTTGGAAAAGTTTAAACTTTATAATTTTTTTATCTGATAATCCTGATGTTTTAGAGAAAAATCTATAAGAACACTTCTTGTTGTAAATGGAGAGAAGAGTTTGCATGATTTTTTACGGACCTTAATTTTGCAGTTTTCTGATTGTTTCTTATACACCGAGAAAGTTTCACATCATAAAAGATAGTGCGTTTTTAAAATGCTCCACAAAGTGGCTCGCATGCACGATAAATATCGAACATGCATCAAGTTTTTCGATGCGGCGCCACCGTAGGCGACGAAATACAGTGCGCCGCCTCCTCGCGCATTGTGTTTCGGCGCTTATGCACTACAAAAAGTGATGCATGAATTATGAAATGCGAAGCATTATTCGTGATTCACGGTGCAAAAGGCATCACTTTTTTTAGTGCGACGCGCATCATCTTTATTGAGGCAAAACATTCTCCGTGTATGTATAACATGAAAATTGAAATTATTTATTGTTCGCCACTCAATAAATTGGCTTTCGAGGGCTTATATTCTTCTATATTTGATTAACTTTAAAATAAATTTTTGATTGTGTTAGTCAGAGCTACCAATAAGTAGTTATGACAGTTAAGAATATAAATTTTCATGTATTATTTATTTTATTTATTGAAAATAGCCTGTCGTATACTAATCATGAGCATCTGGTTTTAATACTCAGAAACTATTAGAATGAGTTTTAAGAACTTATAGTAATATGTTATTTATTAATTAGAAGCTTAATATTTCATTAAATATTACTTGTTATTATTATAATTACGATTACTTTCAAAAGGCAAATAAAACTTTGAGTTATTGCAAGCTCAAATAATTATTTTCTAATAAAAATTTACTTATTCTAAAGAGTTGTTTCATCAATAAAAAAGAATAAATAAATATTATCTATTTTATTCGGCTTAACTCTCTATAAAAAATATTTGTTAGATGGAAAATGATGATATAATTTTGTAACATTCACTTGAGTTGAAGGAAATGATAGTGGCTTCCATTACATCTAAATTCAGGATCTGTATCATCTTCTAAATGAGCTGTTACAATTGGAGTACTGATTTTTAGGTAAGCAATAATAATTTCATTAATGCGGAGTACACCTTGAGTAATGTTCATAGATGCTACACGAGCGAAATGTAAAGTTTTCAAGGTTATTCAAGTACGAGGTTCTCCAATATTTTGTGTAGCTAAAGCATCAACTGCAGTGCCTTGTTTGCTTTTTGCTTCCATATATTTATCCTTACTTGCATGAATAATTTCAACAAGTTCTGTCATAGTGAAACGTACAATATACCTGTAATCTGGGGCATCTGGTTTAATATGCTGTCTAATCCTAGCCATCATAATTGCAACTGTTCTTAAAAATTAAGCTTATTCTTGCTTAGATTTTTTACTTACACAATAATATTCCTCTGACATCAAAAGTTCAAAGGTTCCTTTTATAACACCAAGGCGATCTAATGGATTTTTAATTTTTTACGATAATATAGATTCAATATCATTCAGAACTCTTTTATAATCAACAAGTCAGCCTTTGCCTCTCATGTACGTTAGGTCTATAGAATCTACACCATAAAGAATCGGAACAATATCACTAACATAATTTTCAACTGTCATATCATAATGTAAACAAAGATCTTCTAAAATCTTACCAATCTTTTTTGCATGTATCCAGTTTCAGCAATTTTAACACACGATGAATACTAATAGCTTGTTGTCCTACACCAGCAATCATTTATAAAATATTGATAAAACTTTCTTTGATAATGACATAACTAAGAGACTATTACTAGGATGAAGTTCTTTCAAACAGACTTTACCTGCATAGCCACGAATAACTGAAAGTTTCTTCAAAATCATTGTTTTAATATTTTCTTCTTCGAAACAACCAGGTTGACAAGGCAATCGACCTCTTTCCGTTTTATGAGTAAACTCACTAGGAGAGTGTCACACCTCCGGATCACGAATTTTGCTCAAACTTCGGGATAAGTTTTCAGATGATAAAATATGAAAAAAGCTAACGTAATAGTAATAAACGCTTAATATTTCACTAGTTACAGGCAATTGAAGAAAATCACTAAAAAAGTTACTAGATTTTTAAACGCATATAGTTCTTCAGCATTGATAGCTAGAAGCTTTCGAAACAGTAGTTATAACATATCAAAATATTATTTTTTCCCAAAGTTATAGCGTAATAAAGATTAGACCTAATTTTAGCTTTTATTATTAATATTTTAAAATAAAAATTCAGGTCCAATCTTTATTACGTTATAACTTTAGGAAAAAATAATATTTTTACATGCTATAACTACTATTTCAAAAGGATTTAAGCTCAACTTTAATTTAAAAAAAGGTTTAAACTTCTAGTTATTAATGCTAAAGAACTATATGCGTTTAAAAAATCTAGTAACTTTTTAGTGATTTTCTTCAATTGACTGTAAGCAGGGAAATATTGAGTGTTTATGATTATAACTTTAGCTTTTTTCATATTTTATCATCTGAATACTTATCCCGAAGTTTGAGCAAAATCCGTAATCCGGAGGGGTGACACTCTCCTAGTTAGTACACTTCACATATCTATTGTTAAGTAATTCTTTTTTTGCTTCTAATCAACTGTGTCAAGAAAATGTCATTTGATCCCAGAATCAAGTAAAATTTTGCTTCTATATCTCTCTGTCCAATGTTACCAGCAACTGCAATTTTTTCAATAATATTTTTCATGAAAATAAGGAGTTTTTATTTGTAAAGAGTAACGTCATAGTGAACAGTAACGATTGTCTCTTTTCATGTAAACAATATCCAGTATCAAAATATAAATCATATCTTGCTGATTTTATTTTCATATACTTTAGATTATTCGCAAGTAAAAACATAACCTTGGTAAGGCAACACGCATGAATTTTGACTCTTGAATCTTTTTATTTATTGTTTAAGATATTAAATCTTTTAAATGACTACCAACAAGAGCTAAAACTCCACATTCCATTGTTCTATTACATAATCATTTGTTTGCATCTCGTACCTATTATCTGCTCATAAACATCAATAACTGAAATAGGTCCACCAAAATGCCAATCTTAAAAATTAAATTTCTGAACAAACAAATCAGTGTTTCTTATAAATCAAAGTATCATTCCAACAGGACAATTAAATGAAAAAATTTCTAGCTACAATAACTGTTAGTGCATTAGTAAGAACAAGTCCAAGTTATTTAAAACCAATGTTTGCTGAATAAATCCATTTGATTTTTTAATTATAAAAGCAAATTCTTTCAAAACATTCCTCTTTAATTTCTATTTTTATTTGAATAAAAGCAGAGAGAAAACTTAATCTATGATTAATAATACTTATTAAGAATAAATAATACTGAGCAGCTTCAAACATTTTTAGATTAAGTCAAAATCTAAATTGAAAAAAAGATTGCTACAGCTATTATTTACTAAAAATACTTTATAGATGTTCTTGACAAATCATGTTCTTACTAGTGTAAAATTGTTTAATTATAAATCTTGAAATTAAATGTACTTTGCACTATTACATACATTCATATACACATTTGTATTATCATATCATCATAGAAACACTGACACTACGTATTCGCATCTGCTATAACCTATGCACAAACCCATTTAAATTTGCAGATAGATGCTTACAGAAGCGTACTTCTTTGGTTAAACTGAGGGACCAAGGTTAAGGAAACATGTATCTATATAAAAAAAGTAATCTTTCTCTGAGATATGTTTTAAATTGGAACAAGATTTACTTTTTTGCTTATTATCCAAAGTATTTAGTATTTTCTTATAAAATAAAGATTTGTCATTATAATATTCTTGACTATCTGAATTTTTGACATTATGCATACCAACATTATCTAAATTTTTGTTTACATCATTGGTTACTATTAAATTATCTTTTAAGCAAGGAGATTGATTATTTAATTTTCTAATATCACCAATACTGGAAGTTCCTTTTGAAATTCTGTGCAGTTTAAAATAAGATTATTGCTTTCATCTCTTTCAGAGCTAACATAATATACATTGTCAGACTTGTTAACTATTGTGTTCAAAGATTTTTAAGTATCTAGACTCTATGGAGATAGCAATTATATTTATTAATATAAATCCACTATTTTCAATATAAATAAGAATAATTATTCAATAGTAATTGCGGTCTTTTGTTTAAAAAAACGAAAATATAGTCTGTTCATACTCTATAAAGATAGCAGCTAGATGTATCTATGGATATCCATATATGTACTTGATATTGGCTTTTCTGATTCTTTGTAATCCAATATATTATTATACCAAACGAATGCTTTTTATTTGCGTATCAAATAAATAATTCGTTTTTTTAATAAATATGTAGATAGCACCGTTGGTTCAAGAAAAACTCTACGCGTATAGTTCATGACAATGACTGGAATTTATAGTAGTGTCTAAATCTCAAGAGACGAGGATAGAATGTGTTATTATCATAACATAGACAAAGACATAATGAGCTTTGAGATTGAGTATAAGGATCGACTTTCAATTCAGGCCCACAAGGAAGTAATGTTATTAAATATATAATTAACTTAATTTTTCACTTAAAAATTCATACATGTTGCTTCACCAAGGTTATCTTTCTACTTGCTAATAGTCTAAAGTATTTAAAAATTAAATCAGCAAGATATGATTAATATTTTGATAAACAAGTACTGGATATTGTTTACATGAAAAGAGACAATCGTTACTATTCACTATGACGTTACTGTTCACAAATGAAAACTCCACAATTTCATGAAAAATATTATTGAAAAAATTGTAGTTGATGGTGACATTAGACAGAGAGATATAGGAGAAAAATTTTACTTAATTCTGCAATCGAATGACATTTTTTGACACAGTTGATTAGAAGCAAAAAAAGAATAACTTAACAATAACTATGTAAAGTGTACTAAGTAAATTCATAAAATGAAAAGTGGTCGATTGCCTTGTCAACCTGGTTGTTTCGAAGAAGAAAATATTAAAACAATGATTTTGAAGAAACTTTCAGTTATTCGTGACCATGCTGGTAAAGTCTGTTTGAAAAAACTTCATCCTAGTAATAGTCTCTTAGTTATGTCATTATCAAAGAAAGTTTTATTAATATTTTATAAATGATTGCTTGTGTAGGACAACAAGCTAATAGTATTCATCGTGTGTTAAAATTGCTGAAACTGGAAATATGCAAAGAAGATTGGTAAGATTTTAGAAGATCTTTATTTACATCATGATATGACAGTTAAAAATTATGTTAGTGATATTGTTCCGATTGTTTATGGTGTAGATTCTATAGACCTAACGTGCATGAGAGGCAAAGACTGACTTGTTGATTATAAAAGAATTCTGAATGATATTGAATCTATATTATCGTACAAAATTGAAAATCCATTAGTTCACCCTGGTGTTATAAAAGTAACCTCTGAACTTTTGATGTCAGAGGAATATTATTGTGTAAGTAAAAAATCTAAGCAAGAGTAAGCTTAATTTTTAAAAACAGTTGCAATTATGATGGCTAGGATAAGACAGCATATTAAACCAGATGCCCCAGTTTACAGGTATATTGTACGTTTTACTGTGACAGAACTTGTTGAATTCATTCATGCAAGTAAGGATAAATATATGGAAGCAAAAAGTGAACAAGGCACTGTAGTTGATGCTTTAGCTACACAAAGTATTGGAGAACCTTGTACTTGAATAACCTTGAAAACTTTACATTTTGCTCGTGTAGCATCTATGAACACTACTCAAGGTGTACCTCGTATTAATGAAATTATTAATGCTAATCTAAAAATCAGTACTTCAATTGTCACAGCTCATTTAAAAGATGATAAAGATCCTGAATTCAGATGTAATGGAAGCCACTATCATTTCCTTTAACAGTGTGTGATCCAAAATTATATTATTATCCACCATTTAAGAGGAGGTCGAGTATATCTGTCCTTTTCTAATCAAAGAATTTATTTTTTTACAAAAACTAATAATTGTAGCAAAAAATAAAGAGATAGCCCCATCTTGTATCATAAAAAGCAATATTTTCTTTGATGAGGAAAAATTATTTTTATCGATTCGTTTTGAAGAAAACCTTGAAAAACTTAAAAAATAGAGGTTAGGATGGACAATTCAGTTTTTCAAAGTTTTCTTAATAACGAAGCGATAAAAATAATTTTTCCTCATAAAAGATAATATTGCTTTTTATTATACGAGATGGGGCTTTCTTCTTATTTTTCGCTACAATCATAAGGTTTCGCAGAAAAATTAATTTTTTAATTAGAAAAGGATAGAGATATACGACCTGCTCTTAACAGATACTTTTTATAGAAAGTTAAGCCGAATAAAATAGTGAATATTTGATTATTTTTTTTATTGATGAAACAACTTTTCAAAATAAATAAATTGTTATTAAAAAATAATTATTTCAGCTTGCAATAACTCAAAGTCTTATTTGCCTTTTGAAAGTAATTGTAATTATAATAATAACGAGTAATATTTAATTAAATATTAAGCTTCTAATTAATAAATAACATATTACTATAAGTTGTTAAAACTGTCGATTTTTGTATTTTTTAATTTACTTATATTATTTCAAATTCATAAATAAAATAAATATAATGTTCTGTTTGCATTAGAGCTAGGTTATACAATATTTTTTAATAAACCAAAATTTCATTTGGATCTATCAGTCAAAAATTGTCATTGACATAAAAATATTGTACTTTTGCATTAAATCATCAATTCGAGTAAAAATTAATATAGCAAAAAATTCCTTGGTTAACAAATATAACTACTATTAAATAATATTAAAGTAAAATATTAAGACTTTTTTTATGCAACACATATCTTTTCCGGTTTTTTCACTTATACGTACAAGCATACACAGATAAACATACAAAGGCACGCATATAAATATAGTTTAAACCATAACTATATCGTCATTAAAGCCTAGAAAAAAATATATTAAATATAGTATGAAACTGTAATATGAATATTGGTAAGCTTAGATTATTCTTTTTACTTAAAAATTTGCTAATTTATACATTTTAATATAATATCTAAAAATTCAACCAAGCGACGTTAGGAGCGAGGTATATTTTGCTAGTAACATTAATTAAAGTATTTAACTTGTACTTTATTCTATCTTTTACATATTTTTTGTATAAGTCGGAGTTATTGAGTTATTTAAGTTTATATAAATACTTCTTTTTACTATATTTTGTAGAATATGTTTGGAAGCTCCGACATGATATAATTTTTCCTCATTTTTTCCTATATCATATGATGTAATTTCTTTTACATTTTAAAAGAAAAATGCACAAATAAGAGTGTTAAAATTGATTTTCGGTAAATGAATTACTTTATAGCTGTTATAGGCCGACGCTCTCTTTGAATATTTATTCATGCTTAATTGATTATTTAGTTAGATTGAATACAGACTTTTAAGATAAATTATTAATATTTAAATACTGTTCAATTTAATTCAGTGAATTGCTGAACAAATGATCACTATCATAGCAAATATTTTATTAACTTCAGTTGTCTAATCTAATGATCTTATCACAGGTGTTGGTTTCGAAATCTCATCGATCTGGCCTTATATTTAGATTAATATAAGTAAATAGGCAATAGTGGTTCTGGGTCACCCCCTCTCCCCTTCATTACTGGGTCACCACCTCCTCTCTTCATTTCTGGCGCAACTTCCCGCTCCCCTTGCATTTCTGCGTCACTTGTATTTCTGCGTCAACTATGCAATTTTGCGTTGATAAGGTAGGGAATATTCCGAAATGCGGAAAGTTTTATTAATTTAAATATTTTAATTATTTATTAGTATTTTAATAAATTGAATTATTATTATTTTTATTAAAAAAACTTTTTATAATAAATAATTATTAATTATTGTTAATAATTATTAATAATTAACAATATCTAGAAAATTAATTAAATAAATAAATA
The DNA here is from genome assembly GCA_017163975.1 of Anastatus disparis. Classification (NCBI taxonomy): domain Eukaryota; kingdom Metazoa; phylum Arthropoda; class Insecta; order Hymenoptera; family Eupelmidae; genus Anastatus; species Anastatus disparis. Next base: position 1,456,910 of record JAFFSR010000258.1, read on the forward strand.
AAAATAGAAACATATTTAATAAACTACGGATATACAAGTTTCCGATACTATTTAGTGTAATGACTCCGTTACTGAATGGTGTAAGTGCTTGCCTCTCAACCAGAGGGTGATGGGTTCAATCCCAACCCAAGTAAACTTTTTTTAATTTTAAAAATTTTATAAATTTTATTTTAAATCAAAATTTGCACTAATTTTAAATTAAAAGCACTTTGAAAATTTTTTCAAAATCATATCTTATCAAGAAAATGAATTTTTTGATTTCTCGCGTATACACGGGAATCCCCAATTTTTAAAGTATCGCGCCGTATTATAGTTCACTACTTAGATGCAAGGTGGCGTATTGTTTTTCTCAAGAAAAGTGACAAAGTTTAAAACATAAAGGGTACCAGCAATCAAGGATTGAGATATCCAATTGACTTTCGATGATTACGAAAGTCGTAAAGAAATTAAATCAATTCCAGCATGGAGTCAAATAACAACTATCAACTGCTAAGGATTATTTGAGTTAGGTTTGTTCGTACGCTGTAGTGGTCACCTATCTTCTCACAAGGATCAACTAGGCTTCTCAACCATTATCGCAACCTCCTTAGAAAACCAAAGAAATTTAGATAGTCATTCCGGCAGCGCACAAATGGGGTGAAACTAAAAAGGCGGCTAACAGCGAGCAACAGTGGCTAAGGACTTATTTAAATAACCATATCGGTTTTTAAACTCATTTATATCAATATTAAACATACTCATATTACCATTAGACTTGATTATATTATATTTAAACTTATCCATATTGAATTTATATATATGTGAATGATAACAAAAAGAATAAGGAAGTGGTAAGAGTCCCAACCATCACCCTTAATCTATGAGGAACAACCACAAGTTTTTCCTCTCCTTTAAACTTTTTCATTTTCATTTAATTTATTTTCTCTTCTACTTATAATTAATGTATAATATAAAAATAATTGAATCTAATATAATATATTAATTATACATCGCAAACAATATGCTTTTATCTAATTTCGCGCAACAGAAAGGTGAATACATAGCCGTTCGTTCAACATTGTGGTAAGCGCAATCTATTTCATCCCTTCCTTCATCTTCTTTGGGTAGTAGCGTCTGGATTGGAAGGTATTAAGTGAGTATCCATCCCTTAAGAGTATGCACATTTGTTACTCAGAACTGGTTTCTTCATAAATGGATGACATAGTACGGGAGCCAGCGACCGATTAAGGTTGATGATTTCCTCTTGACTAAAAACTTGTGAACTTGTTAAGAAAACTGTACCCTGTAAGTTCGTGAACATCAGCTGGCGCACCATGGGTGGGTTAGACTATAACAGCCTCCCAAACACGAAAAAAAAAATAATTTTGTCATTTCCTCCCGATTGTAATTTTTTCAGATGATAGTTAAAACTGTACTTTGTAACATGTAAGATGGTGGATTATATATCAACAAGACACATGAACACGTAAAAAAACAATTATTTTCAGTGATTTGCTCTCACTTGAAAATTTATTCGATGATAGTTTACATGATTTTTTAATAAATGAAAACGTCAGCTAGCTGTATAGCGGGAAAAAAGATCGTCAGCTGATGCAGTGAAAGGTGTATCGCAGGAGCCAGACGTAAGCGTCGACCAGCTATTTACATACACTAATCGACGAATTTTTTACCAGCATATTATTAGCTGATAGTTTTTACTACTTTATCTATTGCGTTAACCTTTAGACCGTCGGGATTTTGAAAAAATGAGAAGTCGATTTTACCTATAGAAAAGTGTTCTAAGGCCTACTAGGTAGGACTATCAAGAGTGGATATGTGCGAGTCAGGAGTGCGCGCCATATGACGTAATCCCGGCGGTCTAGAGGTTAATAATCATCTGACGAATTTTCAATCTAGATAAAATAACCCAATTATCAAAGTTATCGAAAGAAAATTTTTTTCAATTCAGGAATATTCACTCTAAATGTAATTACTCATAAAATGTCACTAAAATACTCTTGTTCAAAATTTTGTTTTAAAAGTGATTGTTTAATTATATAATTAATTGCAAAAGCGAAGAACTATGGTCTTATATTGCTATTTTATTTAAAAATTTTGAATGCAGAACTGATAAGTAAGTACAAAAGTTGTAAAATAAGGAATATTATTAAATTTATTAAAATTGGTAAAAATATTGCTCAAAAAATTTTTATTATAAAAATTTCAATCTTTTTTAATGAACTTATAAGAAAGAATTAATTTTTTTATGATAACGAATAGAAAATTTATTATTGAAAAATGTTAAAAAATAAATTATATTTAAAAATCGATGTATAAAAAAGATAAAAATGACTTTATATAGAAACGTCAAAATTCTATCAAACAATAAAATCACTCCATTTTTCGAACGCTTTTTTATACTTTTAAATTAAGTAAAAGAGTAATTAAAATAATTAATTTTTGGTTTACGAATGTTTGCAATAAGGTTAAATTATCATATTTGAAAAAGTGTTCATGAAATCTTTAAAAATAATTTTTTTTTAAATTATGGTTTTAAGAATAACTCTCCACTTTATTTTCATATAAACATAAGAAGAATTTAAAAAGTATATTTAAACCATTGTTTTTAAAACAAACATTAAAATCGAAGAGTCTTCATAAAGTTAACGGTGATACTTGCAAAATAGATATTTTGTATTTTGTCATTTAAAAAATTTCTTGTCTATGTCTTTCGCAGTTTTCTTATTAGAAAATGAACTTTAAATTAAAAAAAATTTTAATTAAATATATTCAAACTATAATTATTTTAAAATTTTTGCTGAAATTTATACAAACGATTAAAGGTTTTGCGAGTTTGTTTGTATATATGCATATGTATCCATACACATGCGTATAAAAATTGGCAGAAACTATTAAAATTTTTTAGTTTCCTTGCATAAATGTATATGATTAATAATCCTTTATTTTACACGATTTTCATAAATAAAAAGCCTAGTTTTAAGATATTAAATGTATTTAAATAGTTAACCCTCCGTGGGTAACCAAAAATTTAGGGACATGAAGGGTAACCTGGGTCGTTAATGTCTTGTTGATGATTTCTCTATGAAAATTTCGGTGAAAAAATCTGAATAGATTCTGAAATACTCAATTTTGAATCTACTTCATAGTTCAACAATTCATTTAACGGTAGGCCGGAGTAGAACCTGATACCGACCGAGTAACAATTGAGTTGTTTATTATTTACTCAAGTTTTAATCGGTGCCCTGGTAACACAATCTGACGCAATCGCGAGTGCGCAGAACATGCTTCGTATGCTTCAGCATTCTATTGTAGTTCTGCAGTCAGAAGCATGCAGCAGCTACTTCGCAGCAGCTTAGCAGCAGACTTACGACAGGTAGATTGCGGTTTAAAGAAGTGTATATTGCACGCGCGCTTACAGTAGAATTGCGGCAGACTTACGAAGGTAAGCATGCAACAGCTTCTTCGCAGCAGCTTAGCAGCAGACTTACGACAGATAGATTGCGGTTTAAAGAAGTGTAGACTGCACGCGCGCTTACAGTAGAATTGCGGCATACTTACGAAGGTAAGCATGCAGCAGCTACTTCGCAGCAGCTTAGCAGCAGACTTACGACAGGTAGATTGCGGTTTAAAGAAGTGTATATTGCACGCGCGCTTACAGTAGAATTGCGGCATACTTACGAAGGTAAGCATGCAGCAGCTTCTTCGCAGCAGCTTAGCAGCAGACTTACGACAGATATATTGCGGTTTAAAGAAGTGTAGATTGCACGCGCGCTTACAGTAGAATTGCGGCATACTTACGAAGGTAAGCATGCAGCAGCTACTTCGCAGCAGCTTAGCAGCAGACTTACGACAGGTAGATTGCGGTTTAAAGAAGTGTAGACTGTACGCGCGCTTACAGTAGAATTGCGGCATACTTACGAATGTAAGCATGCAGCAGCTACTTCGCAGCAGCTTAGCAGCAGACTCACGACAGGTAGATTGCGGTTTAAAGAAGTGTATATTGCACGTTCGCTTACAGTAGAATTGCGGCATACTTATGAAGGTGAGCATGCAGCAGCTACTTCGCAGCAGCTTTGCAGCTGACTTACGGTGCCGTTTAGAGAATGGTGTAGTGTGCACGTGCTTGCAATGGAATTGCAGCATACTTACCAAGTCTACGTGAAGCATATACTTTCCAGCAGATTCACAGCATATACTTACGAAGGTAGCTTAGAGCAGATACTTCGCAGCAGCATTGGAGCGAAGTGGTAACATATACAGTGCAAATAGAAGATGGAGTAAAGCATGCGTTTTTGTAAAAAATTTCAGCATCGTATGAAATATATTTTTATTACTTAGTAGACAAACAGCGTTAACATTGCTATTAATATAAGAATGTATTGGAAATCTGTCTTCATAACGTTATTTTACGTTTATATATAAGTTTGTTTAATATTATTGACAATATTATATAATTTTTTATATATATGTAGTATAACGTCCTTATTTATTATAAATATATTATTTTGTCTGATAAAACGATGTTCAATGGCCATCCTACTAACATTTAGGTATTATAAAAACAAAATTATTTCCACATATTAAACAAAAATTGTATTTAATTAATAATTTTTATTCAATTTCATTCCAAATAACAAATTTTGTAGAACGATAAGAATCACATTTTAATGAATTACATTTTCTTATTAGAAACTAAATGAAATTATTCCTTCTTTTCATTTTGATATAAGCTTTTGGAATACTTAATAATTCTGTATTTTTTTTATCGATAATATAATATTTTTTTGGACTTCAATATAAAGTATTTTCAATACGCATTTTATGAACATGATATACGTAGCATTTTTATACGTAGTAAACGGAATAAAACAGACTAATTTTCACCCACTGAATGTTTATAATATATTTTTCTAACGATTTAAATTCTGGAATTTTTAAATTATGTATTGTGCGAAAAAGAGATAAAAGTTTATTCATTTGGTTGAAAAAAAGAAAAAAAATAAGATAAATTCATGTACATCAAGGTTATGAGTATTGAGGAATGAGTCTCGACTATACATTTCAGCTTAAATCTTGGTCAAAAGAAACGTATACGGTTGTATTAGAAACAGTAAAAAAACTTTCTTTTGGAACATTTAAAGAAGCTCCTAGATATAGATAAAAGTAAATTGAAAATATAGTTTATGGGAGAGGAATTGCATGTTGCAGTGGTAATTTGCTTACGTCAATTTTTTTTCACAGTTTATATAAAATCAAATTGTTCACCACAAGTAATCTGCTGCAGACCGCTTGCGAAATTCCATGGCAATTCTTGTGCACGCGAAAGTCATGAGAGGGTCTCGTTAAGTGCACTTGTAATTACGTAAAACTCCTTAATTCTGCTGCGCAGCACTTAATGTTAGTAAACTTTTGCACTTCTAGTGCAATTCTGTCGAACGCGCAAGTGCTCGCAATTATTCTTTTGATATTGCAATTTCAATCTTGCAATTTCATCGCAATTCTACCGCAAGTCATCTGCTGCAAACGGCTTGTGCAATTCCATTGCAATTCTTGTGCACGCGGAAGTGATGAGAGGGTCTCGTTAAGTGAACTTGTAATTACGTAAAACTCCTTAATTCTGCTGCGCAGCACTTAATGTTAGTAAACTTTTGCACTTCTGGTGCAATTCTGTCGAACGCGCAAGTGCTCGCAATTATCCTTTTGATATTGCAATTTCAATCTTGCAATTTCATCGCAATTCTACCACAAGTCATCTGCTGCAGACGGCTTGTGCAATTCCATTGCAATTCTTGTGCACGCGGAAGTGATGAGAGGGTCTCGTTAAGTGCACTTGTAATTACGTAAAGCTCCTTAATTCTGCTGCGCAGCACTTAATGTTAGTAAACTTTTGCACTTCTGGTGCAATTCTGTCGAACGCGCAAGTGCTCGCAATTATCCTTTTGATATTGCAATTTCAATCTTGCAATTTCATCGCAATTCTACTGAGCATCACCTAACGTAATTACACATCAGCAGAAATATAGCAGAAATCGGAAGCATATGACGTATGGTCTGATGTAATTTCACTGACGGTCAAGTCAATTGCGTCAGAATTGCGTCAGAATTGCAAATTTTTTGTTACCAGGGTGTATCTTCAAATTAAAGGTCAAGCGCAATAGATATTATTATTATAAACGTCTATGCACAAGAAAAAAAATATCTACCGGTTTGTTTTTGAGAAAAGTAAGTAACGCGAAAATATTATAAACATAAACTTTTACTTTGGCGTTACTTACTGCATTAATCTTTTCATATATCTTTAGTTGAGAGACGTGTAAAGTTGTAGAAAATTTATTTTTTTCTGTATTATTTAAGAATCAATTTAGAATTAATACACACACACACACACAGACACACGCACACGCACACGCACACGCACACGCACACGCACACGCACACGCACACGCACACGCACACGCACACGCACACGCACTCGCACACGCACACGCACACGCACACGCACACGCACACGCACACGCACACGCACACGCACACGCACACACACACACAAACAAACAAACACACACACACACACACACACACACACACACACACACACACATATATATATATATATATATATATAACGGATATGATGATATAATTATTTATAGGATTACGAATAGTTTCACAGCGGTTAAAATCGAAGTTATCATATCACAGACATTGCACGCATAACAATTTATAGTTTCCATTTTCAATTCTTATTTTCCTTATATATCAAACGGGAAGCACTCTTACCGCTTGCGAGAGTAAGAGATACCGCCATCAAGCGGATAAATTATAAACTAATCCCGAAAATATTTCTAAATGATTCTGTTATATTTCACGTTTTCTTTCAAAAAGTCCTTTCAAAGTCCATTCAGTAAGGATTCATGTAATAACTTTTATTCTCGTCATGATAAGTTCTTTCATGAATTATTACAAAAAGATTTCGAAACTATTTCATGTATGATTTCTTAACGGGATGTCGGAGCTGCAGCAATCAAGTTTTGCTTTTTTTATTTTATCAATATGTTTTTAAAATCATAACTTAAACAAATATAATGACTTGTCTGCACTAAAGCTATATTAATACAATAATTTTTGTTAAAATAAAAAATCATTTGGATTTGTTATTTTTTTACGAGCTTGGATTGGAAATTAGATATGAAGCTCGACAAACCTAACCTTAAAATGCGATACATTGAAAGTTTTTATTATAACTTACTATGTATAGTATTTTGGTGGATTTCTTGAGTTGTCCGCACTAGAGTTTAATCTTACAAATTTTTTCTTTATAGTAAAAAAACTCGATTAAACGCATCGTTTATTCATATGTTAGGATTGGAAATATTATTAGAAGGCGGGCAGCTTCGTCATGCTCTTAAGACGTTACCAAAATATTACATAAATTATTACATGAATGCTTTTTGGAAGAATCGTGAAATTATTCGGTGAAAGAATAACTTAGATCATTCCCAAAATCTTTCTAAATTATTTTCTGATTTGAATCGTTGGAAGATTTCTGAGTTCTTTCTTGTTTTCTTTCAAGAAGTCTTTTCAAAGTCCTTTCAGTAAGGATTCATGTAATAACTTTTATTCTCATCATAAGTTATTTCATGAAATATTTCAAAAAGATTTCAAAATTATTTCATGTATGTTTTCTTGAGACTTTACCAAAATATTACATGAATTATTTCATAAAAGCTTTTTGGAAGAATCGTGAAATTATTCGGTGAAAGAATAACTTAGATCATTCCCAAAATCTTTCTAAATTATTTTCTGATTTGAATCGTTGGAAGATTTCTGAGTTCTTTCTTGTTTCCTTTCAAGAAGTCTTTTCAAAGTCCTTTCAGTAAGGATTTATGTAATAACTTTTATTCTCATCATAAGTTATTTTATGAAATATTTCAAAAAGATTTCAAAATTATTTCCTGTAAGATTTTGTGCGACATTACCAAAACATTGCATGAATTATTACATGAATGCTTTTTGAAAGAATCATGAAATGATTTGGTGAAAGAATACCTTAGATCATTCCGAAAATCTTTCTCAATTATTTTATGACTTGAATCGTTGGAAGATTTCTGAGTTCTTTCTTGTTTCCTTTCAAGAAGTCCTCTCAAAGTCCTTTCAGTAAAAATTTGTGTGATATTTCATGTCTTAACTTTCGTTTCCTTTTTGGTATTATTTTTGTAAAGACTTTGTAATCTTCCTGTGTATTATTTTATAAATTCTTTTCAGAAAAATATAGTTATCTTTTTAAGTTCTTTTTAAATGCTTTCAACGTATTATTATTTGTAATATTTCATGAAATTATTTCAAAATTCTTTTATGCTGTGTGGGTAGTAGTATTTTAACTGCTGATTTATTTACTTCTAAATCAAGCAGCAGTTAAAATATTACTAGTCTTACAGTTTTAAATATTTTGTGCTGAAAATTTTTTTATGGATTCTTTAGAGGGTTTTGAACTACATCACGCATGGATTATGTTTTATGTGCTATAAGTCAAAAATTAAAAATAAAAAACGTCATTTTTTTATTGAAAAACAAGATTTCACCTGTACCCCCCTTAATACAGTACGCCCCATAACTATAAAACCACCTAAGATTTGGATGAAACTTTTATCGGAATGTCAAAAAGAATTGCGATATCGTTTTAAAAACTATGGAATATTTTAAAAAGCTAATCTAAAAAGAGAAAAAATATCATTCGAACATTTATTTAAAACTTTAAAACTTTCTTTATTGTAACAATTACAAAATCAACATAAATAACACTTTTTATTTTGTTCTATAACTATATAACCAGTTGGAAAATTTCATCATAGAATCAGCCATGCTGATAGTAGTAGAGTCAGAGCGGGAAATTCAAAAATTTCTAAAATAAAAGTATTGAAAAAAATACTTTTTATGATTTTATAATTAATAATAAATTCAAAGAAAGAAAGTTACTGTAACAAAATAAATTTATTGCTCTTATTTATAATTTTTTAAATGGTTTAAAAACCATGCAATATTTATAAATTATAAATAAGTGCAATAAATTAATTCTGTTATAGTAACTTTCTTTCTTTGAATTTATTATTAATTATAAAATCATGAAATGTATTTTTTTTAATATTTTTATTTTGGAAATTTTTGAATTTCCCGCTCTGACGCTACCACTATCGGCTAGGATGGAGTTTTTGATTGTCACAAAATGTGTTTTAACGATCAACGGTTTAAAATTCAATTTTCATTGTTGGATATTTTTACTATCGCATTTACACATTTTATTATTATATTAAAAAGAAATTTATTATAATGCCTCGAGGTAAATGCTTATCTGAACAAGAAAAAGAAAAAAATTTTAGCGTATCGTTAAAGTAATATAAGTATTCGAGAAATCGCTCGAAAACTTAAAAGATCGCACAATGTTGTTTTAAAATTTCTTAAAAATACTGCTTTTTATGGTAAAAATAAAAAAAGGAGGACCAAAGAAAAAGGTAGCTACACGGATTGAGCGACAAATAATAAAAACAGCGAGTAACTCTACAAAAAGCTTACGAAAAATTAAAGAAGAATTGCATTTGGAAATTTCACGCAGTACGATTCATAGAGTAATTAAAAAGTCAGAACATCTCGTAAGACAAAAGTTAAAAGAAGCTCTAAAGCTATTGCAACGCCATAAAGAGGCTCGGCTTGAATTTGCAAGATTTAACATAAACACTGATTAAAATAAAATAAGTAAATGAGTAAGTATTGTACTAATATCGTAACAATATTGTGAATTATGAATTGCAGTTTAATTTATTTAATTATATTTCAAGGTTATTTTCTCAGATAAAAAAAATTTAATTTAAACGGCTCTGATGGCAATCACTCTTATTGGAGAGATTTGAGAAAGGAACCTCAGTATTTTTCACGCAGAAATTTTGGAGACGGAAGGTTAATGGTTTGGGGAGCTTTTTGTAAAAATAGACTTCTACGTTTAGCCTTTTCCATCTTGTAAAATAAATGCAACAGAATACATTTATGTACTGCAAAATCGATTACTACCTTATTTAGATCAAAACGAAACAGAAAATTTAATTTTTTAACAAGATAATGCATTAATTCATGCAAGTAAAGCTATAAAACAGTGGTTTTTTAATAATGACATTTTAGTTTTACTAAGGCCAGCTTGCTCTCCAGACTTAAATCCGATGGGGAATTTATGGGCTATTCTTGTACGTAGAGTGTATGCTGAAAATAAGCAGTACAATACAATTAATGAATTAAAAGAGGCAATTTTAGAAGCTTGGAGTAAAATCGAAAAAGAAATTATAAAAAATTTAATTTACAGTATGTCCAATAGAATTTTCCTGGTTATACATAACCGTGGAGGACCAATTGAATACTAACAAAATAAATTTAAATACTCAAATTATTAACAAAAATATCATATCATATCAAAATATTAATTTTATGTTTAACAAATACAGTTGCGCTGTTTTCCCAAAATGGTTTATAGTTATGAAACAAATAAAAAATGTAATATTGTATTAATTTTGTAATTATAACAAAATAAAAAGTTTTTAGTTTTCTAATGAGCCTTCAGACGATATTTTTTTTTTTTCAAAGTGATTTTTAAAAATATTCCATAGTTTTTAAAACGATATCGCAATTCTTTTTGACATCCCGATAAAAGTTTTATCCAAATCTTAGGTGGTTTTCCCACACAGCATGAAAGAATTTTGAAATAATTTCATGAAATATTACAAGTAATAATACGTTGAAAACATTTAAAAAGAACTTAAAAAGATAACTATATTTTTTTGAAAAGAATTTATGAAATAATACACAGGAAGATTACAAAGTCTTTACAAAAATATTACCAAAAAGGAAACGAAAGTTAAGGCATGAAATATTACACGAATCCTTACTGAAAGGACTTTGAAAAGACTTCTTGAAAGGAAACAAGAAAGAACTCAGAAATCTTCCAACGATTAAAATCAGAAAATAATTTAGAAAGATTTTTGGAATGATCTAAATTATTCTTTCACCGAATAATTTCAAGATTCTTCCAAAAGCTTTCATGAAATAATTCATGCAATATTTTGGTAAAGTCTCAAGAAATCTTACATGAAATAATTTTGAAATCTTTTTGAAATATTTCATGAAATAACTTATGATGAGAATAAAAGTTATTACATAAATCCTTACTGAAAGGACTTTGAAAAGACTTCTTGAAAGGAAACAAGAAAGAACTCAGAAATCTTCCAACGATTCAAATCAGAAAATAATTTAGAAAGATTTTTGGAATGATCTAAATTATTCTTTCACCGAATAATTTCACGATTCTTCCTAAAAGCTTTTATGAAATAATTCATGTAATATTTTGGTAAAGTCTCAAGAAATCATACATGAAATAGTTTTGAAATCTTTTTGAAATATTTCATGAAATAACTTATGATGAGAATAAAAGTTATTACATGAATCCTTACTGAAAGGACTTTGAAAAGACTTCTTGAAAAGAAACAAGAAATAACTCAGAAATCTTTCGAAGGATTCAGTCGTAAAATAATTTAGAAAGATTTTTGGAATAATTTAAGTTATTCTTTCACCGAATAATTTCACGATTCTTTCAAAAAGCTTTTATGAAATAATTCATGTAATATTTTGGTAAAGTCTCAAGAAATCATACATGAAATAATTTTGAAATCTTTTTGAAATATTTCATGAAATAACTTATGATGAGAATAAAAGTTATTACATGAATCCTTACTGAAAGGACTTTGAAAAGACTTCTTGGAAGGAAACAAGAAAGAACTCAGAAATCTTCCAACGATTCAAATCAGAAAATAATTTAGAAAGATTTTGGGAATGATCTAAGTTATTCTTTCACCGAATAATTTCACGATTCTTCCAAAAAGCTTTTATGAAATAATTCATGTAATATTTTGGTAAAGTCTCAAGAAAACATACATGAAATAATTTTGAAATCTTTTTGAAATATTTCATGAAATAACTTATGATGAGAATAAAAGTTATTACATGAATCCTTACTGAAAGGACTTTGAAAAGACTTCTTGAAAGAAAACAAGAAAGAACTCAGAAATCTTCCAACGATTCAAATCAGAAAATAATTTAGAAAGATTTTGGGAATGATCTAAGTTATTCTTTCACCGAATAATTTCACGATTCTTCCAAAAAGCTTTTCTGAAATAATTCATGTAATATTTTGGTAAAGTCTCAAGAAAACATACATGAAATAATTTTGAAATCTTTTTGAAATATTTCATGAAATAACTTATGACGAGAATAAAAGTTATTACATGAATCCTTACTGAATGGACTTTGAAAGGACTTTTTGAAAGAAAACGTGAAATATAACAGAATCATTTAGAAATATTTTCGGGATTAGTTTATAATTTATCCGCTTGATGGCGGTATCTCTTACTCTCGCAAGCGGTAAGAGTGCTTCCCGTTTCATATATAAGGAAAATAAGAATCTTAAATGGAAACTATAAATTGTTATGCGTGCGATGTCTGTGTTATGATAACTTCGATTTTGACCGCTGTAAAACTATTCGTAATCCTATGAATAATTATATCATCAGATCCGTTATATATATATATATATATATATATATATATATATATATATATATATATATATATATATATATATGTGTGCGTGCGTGCGTGCGCGCGCGCGTGTGTGTGTGTGTGTGTGTGTGTGTATTAATTCTAAATTGATTCTTAAATAATACAGGAAAGAATAAAATTTCTAGAACTTTACACGTCTCTCAACTAAAGATAGATGAAAAGATTAATGCATTATTACTAAAAGAATTCATGGATCCTTACAGAATTCTTTCATTGAAAGGATTCTGTAATAATTCTATGTCCGAGGTATATTTCTTTCAGAAATAATACAATGAAATATTTTAAAAATATTTTATATCATTCTTACAGAATACTTTCAATGAAAAATTTATGAAAAGATTTACGAATTATTACCAAAAGAATCCATGGATCCTTACAGAATTCTTTCATTGAAAGGATTCTGTAATAATTCTATGTCCGAGGTATATTCCTTTTAGAAATAATACAATGAAATATTTTAAAAATATTTCATATTATTCTTACAGAATCCTTTCAATGGAAGATGTATGAAAAGATTTACAAATTATTACGAAAAGAATTGATGGATTCTTACAGAATTCTTCCATTGAAAGGATTTTGAAATGTCTTGTGAATTCTTTATGAAATATTTTTGTGTATTATTTTTAAAAGAATAATACCTCGGACATAGAATTATTTCAGAATCCTTTCAGTGAAATATTTCTGAAAGATTGTAGTCCTTTCATGAATCCTTTCAGAATCCTTTCAAAGTCCTTTCATGCTGTATGGGTTTATAGTTATGGGACGCACTGTAGTAAACACAATTGTTTATAACAATTTTTATTTCCAGAGATATTTAACCTGAAAATTTAGCTTACCCTACTGAAAAAAGCCAAGTGATTAATCATCTGATTTATCATCTTATTTGTTATATGATTAATTACCTAATAAATCACCTGACTTTATGACATGATCTGACAGGTGATTAATCAAGTGAAAAATCAAGTGAAAAATCAAGTGATTGATCAGATGAAAAATCAGGTAATGAAATGAAATAAAAAATTAGGTGATTAATCAAGTAAAATGTCCAGTGATTATTTAGGTATCATAATTCATTCTATAGATTTTATTTGTATCTATATTATATCTTTATTAGTTGACCAATATAACATAGTTTTAATAATTGTGGATTTCAATGGTAGAAATCAAAGATACAATCCTGAATGTTTTCAACATCTATTGAATTCTAGAACAAATGCAAAAACAATACATAAGAATATATACAATACTGATACATTTATCATATTCATATCACTAAATTTGCATTAATTTGAGGGAATAATTCGTTACATATATACATAAAGAAAGCCAAAATTTCAGACTTCAGTATTACCATGGTAATACGATCTTCTAATAATGATAGTAATACCAACTTTGAAGTCTAAAATTTTGGCTTCCTTCATGTGTATATGTACCCAATTATTCCCTAAAATTAATGCATCGGCATTGTATATATTCTTATGTATTGTTTTTGCATCTGTTCTATAATTCAATAGATGTTGAAAATATTTAACAGGGGGCCGAACTATCTGTCTTTGTCTAATAGCGTTTTCCATTATTTACATAAACTCCATCCGTTGTATTAAGAAATAAAAAAGTAGCCCCCGCTAGATATTAGTATGATAAGTAAATTTTGTAATAACAATCAAATTATTTTATTGTGTAGTTTTTGAATAATATGTGACCTACCAAAAAAGATGGGTTATATTCTAGTTTGTTACTAGGTCTCATATTATTCAAAAACTACGCGATAGAATAATTTAATTATTATTACAAAATTTACTTATTATACTAACATCTAGCGGGGGCTACTATTTTTTTCTTGATACAACGAATGGTGTTCCGACAAATGATAAAAAACTCTATTAGACAAAAACAGATAGTTCGGCCTGTTCTTGAGACATCTTTGATTTCTACTATTGAAATTCTCGATTATTAAAACTATGTTATATTGGTCAACTAATAAAAATATAATATAGATACAAATAAAACCTATAGAATGAATCATGATACCTAAATAATCACTTGATATTTTACTTGATTAATCACCTAATTTTTCATTTCATTTCATTACCTGATTTTTCATCTGATTAATCACTTGATTTTTCACTTGATTAATCACCTGATTTTTCATTTAATTTCATTACCTGATTTTTCATCTGATTAATCACTTGATTTTTTACTTGATTAATCACCTGATTTTTCAATTGATTTCATTACCTGATTTTTCATCTGATTAATCACATGATTTTTCACTTGATTAATCACCTGTCAGATCATGTCATAAAGTCAGGTAATTTATCAGGTGATTAATCATATAATAAATAAGATGATAAATCCGATGATAAATCAAGTGATTAATCACTTGGCTTTTTTTAGTAGGGTATACTATTAATAACCCAGGTTACCCACGGAGGGTTAATTCCAATTATAAAATACTTGATTCGATATAAAAGCATAACTTTATGTATACAGGTGCTCACAAAACTTTTAATTGTCCATGTAAATTTTTTCAAAAACGTGTTAATAGTTATTATTTAAAAACATTTAATTTTAAATTTATTCAATTGAAAATTTATTTTCCAACAATAAAATTGAGAAAGAAATTGTATGTAATTTGAAACTTAATGAAATATTTATCATATTCAAAAGATTTTTTAAATGACATAATAGAATATAACTATTTTGCAAGTATTAACTTTATGAATACTTTTCGATTTTAATGATAGTTTTAAAAAGAATGGGTTGTAAATACTTTTTCAATCCTTCTTACGTTCTTAAAAAAATGTAACAAAGAGTTATATTTAAAATAATTTTTTTAATGAAAGTTTTTTGCAAAGATTAGATTATTTTTAATTACATTTGAAAAATTTATAAACTTTATAACGGTAAGTATGCCAGTAAAATATTTATAAAACAATAATATTGTTGAAAATATAATAAGGTTATTGTATTCCATATGAAAAATTTATTAAACGTATAATGGTAGCTTCTTTTAACAAAATAATAAAAAGCAACAGAATAGAATTAAATGATTATAAAGTTGTTTGAAATATAAATATTGAAATAATTGTATATTAGGTCATTGATTAAAAAAACATAATGATCAGAAGCAAAAATCGGATTTGCAGCTTATCGATCATGCATTTTTTCATGAATACACAGCTGTTTTATTTTATGCATTAAAATTTTTAATATTCTTTTATTCAAAGAAATTTTATTTAAATTTGAACGTGCATTCTCAAAGAAATAAACAAAATAAATTTTCTCTCAAGAGCAGGCCGAATTATCTGTCTTTGTCTGATAGAGTTTTTTATAATTTATCGAAATACCATCCGTTGTATCAAGAAAAAAATAGTAGCCCCTGCTAGATATTGGTATGATAAGTAAATTTTGTAATAACAATCGAATTATTTTATTGCGTAGTTTTTTAATAATATGTGACCTACCAAAAAAGATAGGTTATATTCTAGTTTGTTAGTAGGTCTCATATTATTCAAAAACTACGCGATAGAATAATTTGATTATTATTACAAAATTTACTTATTATTCTAATATCTAGCGGGAGCTACTATTTTTTTCTTGATACAACGGATGGTGTTTCGACAAATGATGAAAAACTCTATTAGACAAAGACAGATAGTTCGGCCTGCTCTTAAGAGGAGGTCACGTATCTCTGTCCTTTTCTAATCAAAGAATTAACTTTTTGCAAAAACTGGTAACTTAAGCAAGAAATAAAGAGAAAGCTGCATTTCGCATCGAAAAAAGCAAAATTTTCTATGATAAGAAAAAATTAATTTTATTGTTTCGTTTTCAAGATAATCTTGCAGAACCAAATTGTTTACCATAATCTTTATGTTTTTTAAAGTTTTCTTGTGAACGAAGCAATAAAGTCAATTCCTCCTCATCATAGAAAATATTTCATTTTTTTTATACAAGATGCGGCTTTCTCTTTATTTTTTGCTAATATTATTAGTTTTTGTAAAAAAATCAATTCTTTAATAAAAAAGGACAGATATACTCGACTTCTTCTTAAAGGCTAATAAAGATCACTAACGTTTTAAAAAAATTATTAAATTTTAATAAGATATTATAACAGGAGCCGCAGTGGCTCAGGGGCTAGAGCATCCGACTCTCACGCAGAGAGCCGGGGTTCGAATCCCGGTGGGGCCTGGATTTTTTCTCCTTTTTTTAAAATTAAATATTGAAAGTGGAAGACGTCCCAAGCTAACTGACACCGCGGTGGACCACCCCCGAGAGACTTTTTTCGGTTTTAACAAAAACCGACGAAAGTTACTCGAGGGCCGGTACGGCAGAACGCGACTGTTCCACTATTATAGTTGAGCCTGACCGTTCTGCCGGGTAGGTGTTGAGCTCCCGATGCGTTAAAAAGGATGGGTTGAGCGATGCTCCCCGCCCAAGTAGGTCTCCACGATCCAGCACCACCTACCGAAGTTAGGGAAAATTGAGATATGGTTTCAAACGCGAAAACACCGGAACACAAAGGTGGTCGAGGTGTCACTTACTCGGCCAAATAGGCTGTAGCTGGTTAAACCCCAAAAGATATACAATAAGATATTATAACACAACATAAATTACTTAAATTGATTGACTTAAGTTTTTTTTTTAATTTTATCAACACTTTTTCAAATATTATAATTTAACAATACTGCATACATTCGTGAATTGAAAAAAAATTATTTTATTTACTCTCTTATTCAATTTAAAACTATATAAAAGCGTTCAAAGAATGGCATAATTTTATTGTTTGATAGAAGTTTGACGTTTCTGTGTAAAGTCATTTTTATCTTTTTTATACATCGATTTTTAAAGATCATTTATTTTTTAACATTCTTTAATAATGATTATTTTTAATTCACTATCATGAAAAATTAATTTTTTTTATAAATTCATTCAAAAAACTAAAATTTTCATAATAAGCATTTGTATAGCGATATTTTTATTAGTTTTAATAAATTCAATATTTCTTATTTTACAGCTTTTTTGCTTACTCATCAGTTATACACTCAAAATATTTAAATCAAATAGCAATATAAGACCATAGTTCTTCGCTTTTACAATTAAATATATAATTAAACAATCGTTTTTTAAACAAAATTTTGAACGAGAGTATTTTATTGAAATTTTATGAGTAATTACATTTACAGCGAACATTCCTGAATTGAAAAAAATTTTCTTTTGATAATTTGGATGATTGTGTTATTTTATCTTGATTAAAAATTCATCAGATGATTATTAACACAATAGATAAAGTAGTAAAAACTATCAGCTAACAATATGCTGGTAAAAAATTCGTCCATCAGTGTATTTAAATAGCCGATCCACGCCTAAGTCTAGCTCCTGCGATACACCTTTCACTGCATCAGCTGACGATCTTTTCCCCCGCCATACAGCCAGCTGGCGTTTTTATTTATTTAAAGAATCATGTAAACTATCATTTGATAAATTTTCAAGTGAGAAAAAATCACTAAAAATAATTTTTTTTTTACGTGTGTACGTGCTTAGCTGAAGTATAATCCACCATGTTACACCCAGCTGACGTGTATTTTTTATCAAAGTACAGTTTCAACTATCATCTGGCAAAATTTCAATCGGGAGGAAATGACAAAATGATTTTTTTTTTCGTGTTTGGGAGGCAGTCGTGGTCCAAACTACCCATGGTGCGCTAGCTGACACTCACTTAGCTACAAGGTACAGTTTTCTTAACAAGTTCACAAGTTTTCAGCTGAGAGGAAATCATCAACCTTAATCGGTCGCTGGCTCCTGGACTAACAGTCACGTTTGCAGCCATCGATGTCAATTTTTTTGAGGGCTTTTAATTTAAGACATCCAATTTCCTCCATGTTGACAATAGTTCTAGAAAAATGAGAATAATTAATAATGGTCAAGTATACATTTATATTCATACTTACTTGCTTGGTAAAATCTCTTGTATCCATCTTTTTTTCTCAAGACCTTCAACGTATATTTTAACAGCATTCTTCAGACTTTCTTATAATTCTTTGATTACGTCATAGTACGGAGTTGCTATAGCTTCTCATGGAATTCCATGATGCTTTTTCTCTAACCATTCGTTTACCGACTGTTCCACAACGAGAAGTTTTTTCCATTTACAAGGAGGTTGGAAAAAGTAAACCAAGGACTTTGCATCCTTCTCCACAGAAAATATGACGGCCTCTTTTACAACAAATAGGTTTGAGGATCTTTTGAAGCCTTGTACGTCTAATACATATTTCATAATCTCTTTAGATAACTCTCTCCTTGATGTTGCTGCTAGCTCTCTGAGCTGGAAAATGATTTAACAGAGCTCTTGAGCTTTTTTTTATACTCGTATCCCTTTTCTCTTAAGAGGAGGCAGTATAGCTCTGTCCTTGTCTAATCTAAATTTTCGTTATTATCAATAAATTAAATATTGTTATACAAAAGTAAGGGTATAGCCCAGTAGATTTCAGAACGAACGAACAATTCTACTTTATAAAAAAATATAAAATTTTCATAGAATAGGATCGTTTGCTCATCCTAAAATCCATTGGGCTATGCCCTTACTTTTGTGTGACAATATTTAATTTATTAATAATAACGAAAATTTAGATTAGACAAGGACAGAGCTATACGGCCGCCTCTTAAAGTTTTCACCTCCATCGCATCCCTTCTCTCTGGGAGTTATCACCTCCGTTGCATCCCTTTTTTTGAGCTTCACCTATAATATTTTCTCTTTAAACTCCCACTACCATTATACCCCCTCTCTTTTAACTTCTAGCGTTATCTAAACCTACAGTGAGGTCCAATAAAAAAGAGCCACCCTTGAGAAAAAAAGTACTAATTAAAAAGTTTTGTACCTCAACAAATAAGGGTCGTACAGAACTCTACGACCACTCATTTTTAACGTATTTGTAAGGACTTTTTAATGGTGTATTGGCAATTTAATTTTGAGTACTTGTCTGAAAAATATTACGACTTGAAAATAGAAAAAAAAATTTTTCATTTGCCTATGTTTAAATTTGAATCATTTTTCGGAAAATGATTATAGAAAAACTTTACACGGCTAGTTTTAAAGGTATTTTGCTTAACTTGAAATTTATATTTCAGTTTTTTTTCTAGGTTCAAAATTGACCGAGATTTTGCGATAAAAAAGTGTGTTTTTGTATGTAGAATAACCTTAAATTTCCTCAAAATTTTTTGTGCATTTTAATTTTTTTGATATTATTGCAATACTCTTATAAGAGTATAGTATACATGTATATAAGAATACCGCAACAATATCAAAAAAATTAAAATGCACAAAAAATTTTGAGAAAATTTAAGGTCATTCTACATACAAAAATACACTTTTTTTATTTGGCATTTTTCTATATCTCCTCTCATTGAGCATATATCGGAAAAATAAAAAATACCCTTCTTTTGAACAAAAATCGCTAAATTTCGGTCAATTTTGAACCTAGAAAAAAAACCAAAATATAAATTTCAAGTTAAGCAAAATACCTTTAAAACTAGCCGTGTAAAAATTTTCTACCATCATTTTCCGAAAAATGATCCAAATTTAAACACAGGGGAATAAAATTTTTTTCCTATTTTTAAGTCGTATCATTTCTCAGACAAGTACTCAAAATTAAATTGCTAATACACCATTAAAAAGTCCTTACAAATACGTTTAAAATGAGTGGTCGCAGAGTTCTGTACGACCCTTATTTGTTGAGGTACAAAACTTTTTAATTAGTACTTTTTTTCTCAAGGGTGGCTCTTTTTTATTGGACTCCACCGTACATCACCAAAAATGGGTATAAATGAAGAAGTTCCGTGACCTGAAAATCATTCTTGTGCCTCAAGCTAATCGAGAAGCTAGTCATCCGATAAGTCCACCAAGTCTACAAGAGTTTATTTTCAAAGATCTCCACATCATTAATCAAGTGTATTACAAAGATAGAAAAATTTCTATCTTTGATTGACTATCTTAGATCAAGAACTTTTTACGACGCGTAAAGAAACAAGTAACAATATATGAGCATCGTCATTACATTTGCGATAGGTATCTGCATTTCTTCAATAACAAAGAGGAACTTCAGAATCGTGGAGTGTACTGCCAGCAGATGAACAAATGCCGGATTCAATTACCTTCGAAAGGTGGTGCTGTCTTTCCGTTACTTGAAGAACAAGACTTAAGTCCTATGCGGTAAATCTTTTGCTCCCGCTGCTATTAAAGTTTGAGATCACTGTCACCTTACTGGAAAATTCAGAGGAGCTGCTCACGAGAGATGCATCATCAATTTCTAAGACTTATGGTTAATTTCAGTAATATTCACGATTTTACTGGTAACGATTCACACTTTATCATCAAGGATCTCGTTACAGCTGATAACTTCAAAGAACGAGTACAGCTGATTCCAGAGAATAAGGAGTACTACTTTTTTTCACCAAATATGTAGAAAGGAGCGTGTGAGTTTCCGTTTTCTAGACTCCTTCAGATTCATGGCTTCGTCTTTAGAGAAATTGGCCACGTATCTGGATAGATTCGATATAACAATGCAGATCTTCCAAGAATCCGACTACACAGACGAGCAGATCAAGCTGTTGGTGAGAAAACACTCTTCCCTTACGATTATGTGAGTTGTTTAGAAAAGTTGGAAAACAAGGAGCTCCTACCTAAAGAAGAATTTCACAATTAATTGGACGAGAGCGAGATCAGCATAAAAGATTACAAGCACACTAAAAATATGTGGAAGATGCTCAAGATTAAGACGTTCGGAGAGTATTCAGACGTCAATTTGAAAACAGATGTGCTCTTATTGGCTGACGTATTTGAACATTTTTTGAAGGCTTGACACAAAATGCCATGTTGAAACACACTAACATTAAACTGAAGCTACTTACAGATATTGGTATGCTCATGTTTGTGGAGAGAGGAATCAGAAGAGGAGTCAGCCAATGATCCAACTATTACGCCAAGGCAAACAACCAGTATAAGGAGGACTATAGTCTGGCTGAGGAAGATAAGTACCTCATGCTTTTCATCGCTAACAATTTATATGGATGGGCGATTACTCAGCATCTACCATATGGAAATTTCAAGTGAGGCAAAACCGATTACATCGACTCGCATCTTGAAGTCATCTCAGAGATCCCAGATGATTCAGATATTGGATTTATTTTTGGGAAGGATCTAGAATATTCTGCAGAAATTAACGATGCCCACAAGGATCTGCCTCTGTGTCCTGAACTCCAAGCGCCACCTGGTAGCAGCTAGAGAAAATTGTTGACGACTCTTCATGACAAACAACGTTATGTGATCCACTACAAAACGCTTCAACAAGCAGTAAAGAATCAACTGATCATCAAGAAAATACACCGGGTGGTGCAGTTTAAACAGGGTCCATGGTTGAAGACATACGTGGATATGAATACGGAAAAGAGACAGCAATCGAAGAATGAAAAACTATTCTTCAAACTTATGATCAATGCTGTCTATGGCAAGACCATGGAGAACGAGCGTAAGAGAGTCGATGTCAAGCTTGTCAACTAATGGAGTGGACAATATGGCGCAGAGACCTTAATTGCAAGTCGTAATTTCCATAGCAGGTCGTAGCGATTTAGTTGGCTAGGACTGAGATTACAATAAGAATGCTAATCTACGTAGGCCATAGCGTATTGGATATCTCGAGAAATTTGATCTATGAATTCCATTAGGGATTCATGAAGAGGGAGGTCGATAGCAGATATAAGTTACTGTATATTGATACAGACAGTCTCATCAACGAAATCAAAGGTGAGAACATGTATGATAGGATAAAGAAGGATATTGGAAGGTTTAATACTTCTAATTATCCTGGAAATAACCAGTTTGGACTCCCTTTGGCAAATAAAAAAGTCGTAGGACTTATAAAAGATGAATGTGGAGGCAACGTCATGACCGAATTCATCGGTCTTCACAGTAAAATGTATGCTGCCCGCATTCAAAACGAAAAGCCAATGAAGAAAGCCATGAGAGTCAAGACTTCTGTAGTGAAGACCTATATCGACTTCGAGGACTACCGTTTCTGTCTGCTCGATGGATCGGCGATGCAATGCAATCAAAATAACATCAGATCCAAGGAACATCGCGTGCAGACACTTACAGAGAGAAGGTGGCGCTTAGTCCTCATAACGATAAACGTCGTCTGCTCCCCAAGACGACTGATACGCTATCTTAGGGCCATTATTCCGAACTAAATAAGCAGGAAGCTCTTCAAATGATGGAAGAGTGAAGAGAAGTCGTGGTGGAAGTAGCTCTGAAGAGGGGAGAAGCCCTTCATAAGAAAGTGGCAGCGACCAGAGCTCATGGAGTCGCTCAATCAGCCAGAGTGCAAAGAGTCTCCCAACAAAAGACCAAGAGTTTGAAGAGCATCATATTATGTAAGTATTCTAATAAAGTTTCGTATATCTATTTATTATAATAAAATTCAATACTTCTCTCTTTTTCAGAATGGACTTTGCAATGCTCAATAGGATTTGCGCCAACACTTCCCTTCCAAATAAGAACTTGTCTGAGCTGGAGAAGAGTCAAGCATATATGGTCATCAGGCTGAGACAAGTCGGCATCGAATTCGGTTCAAGAGTAGTGATTATTATGAAAGAAGAATCCCAAGTCTTCTTACCGGATCAAATGTCTAAAGTGCTGGAGAAGAACGATGAGTTGTTTAATGAATCAGCAGCTAAGGCTAACAAATACGCCTTATTTATGTTGTACCATAGAGACAATAAGTTTGAATTTTGTTAATTGTGAATAAAAAAAAATAAATTAAAAGAAAAAATAAATTAAAAAAATTAAAAATAATAAAGAGAAAGTTTATGGAAGGAAAAACGAGTCATCGGTTAGTCCTATACGGTAAATTCATTCATTATATAAGGCCAACAAATTACGATTTCATTGGTTGTTCCTTACAGGTATGAGTGGAGATGGGGGCTTTACTACTTTCTCTTTATTTCCTTTTAATCATCAAACATATTGTTCCAGCTATTATAAGAACTATCGAATTCAAGCCATTTTACATTAACTTGATTACCACATTTCGTAAAGACTTTTCCTACAAGGTATACATCTGGATACATCGCTTTCTAGAGTCCCTGCTTATAGAAGACACCAGTGATAGGTTGATCACGATAATCTTTAAGATAATAAGTCACTGGTTTTGTCACTGTCGCTTTAATTATTGTAAATATCTCCGTGGACCAATTGCGTGTATATCCCTTTTCAAATAGCTGCTTCACATTACTCATTTTAATTTTATCACCAACTTTGAATTTCGGTTTTAATTGAGCCAGTTTTTTTATTAAAACATTTGAGAACTCCTGCTTTATTTATAGCTGTAAATTCGTTCGGTTTCATACCGATAGTTCGATGTTTTCTATCACTGTAAGCTGCTGTCAGCTTAGATAAAATATCAAGTCATTCATAGTTCTCACGTAAACTAAACTCCACCCATATCTTATTTTTCATTGTACGATTAAAACGTTCACAAATGGATGTTTTAAGATTGCTATACGTGGAGTATAGATTAATCTTTTATTTTTCCATGAGACTTCATAAATTCGTATTATTGAACTCTTTGCTTTTATCTGTTTGCAAACTATTTGGTACTCGTCCTTTGTGCAGAAAAGATTTCATAGCATCGACCACATCTTGTCCAGTTTTTCGTTTAACAGGAACAGCCCACGCATACTTCGAAAATACATCTATTACAGTAAGCATACATCTAAAACCTTTATTCTCTTTAGAATAAGGTTGCATTTCTACTAGATCTGTTTGCAATGTCTCGTCCAAACCTCGCATGTCAAACTTTTGACGTGGATAATTATGACGCGCTGGCTTGCGAAGCTCTTCTGCTACTCTTTGACATTGTTCCATCGATGCTTATTGATTGACTGTATTGCACTAACAGTGATAATGCTTCTTTTATAGTCTCGATTTCCATCTTGCTTTGTAGAAATTTCTTATCTAATTCGTCTCTATGCATCTCTACGATTTTATCTAGATTCTTAAGACTTCTCAAACTAGATATTGAATCTAATAATTTTTGAACTTCTAAACGTACAAAACGTTTAAAGTATCTAAATTTACAGCTTCATTGAGTTGATTAGGTGATGCGAGATAACAAAGCCTTTTATTCTCCAAGTCGTACTTACCATTAGATATGATTTTATATTCAATACCCGGAAGACCACAACCTCCCTCGTCCCACGACCCAGTAATGAAGCGGGAAGGGGGTAACCTAGAACCGCAATCGTCTATCTACTAATATATATATATATATATCTCAGGTTCATATATAATCTTAGTAAAAACATTCTCATATTTTGGTCTATTTTTACAATTAAACATTTTTATTGAAATTTCATAATTTATACATACTAAAAACAAAATTATGTAATTGCTTTTTTAGTAATATGAATCGTCCAGTGACATTTTGGTATACTAAGGATCAACCTATTTTTGAAAATACAGATGACATGATAGATACACGTATCGATGTAGCCCGTATACCTGCAGGATCTGATACACCGCCGTGCTTAAAAATTTCTCACAACACCTTTGAGACAATGGAAAAAGCTAATTGGGAGTTTTTAAGACTTTCACTACCAATCATTTGTCAATCAAGTTTTATTTCAGAGGATGAAAAATCATGCAGATGGGAAGATATAAAAGTAAGACAAAGCAGACTTTTGCAAGATCAAGTAGAAGCTCATTCTCATCCATCTGCTCATATTGAGCAGATTATGAAATCCGGTTTCAGTATGAGCGATATTAAAGGTATGATTGATAAATAGAACCAATATTCATAATAAACATCACCTGCAAATTATAATCACCTTTTTCTGACAATATTTTCTTTAACGTTAATTGATTAGTATTATATGAAAAGACTAAAATATATAATTATTTCTATTATTTGTCTAGTAAAATTAGACATATTGCATGACTTAACTAGTAACTTGTAAGTAAAAAATAGATTAGTTTGCATATAAGATATTTAAATTAAGAAAGATTCTAAAAATTGACCCCAGTTTTTGTTTGAATAATGTTTATATGTCAAAAATCTCGGTTATGTTCATTTAGTTTTATTTTCAGCGGAGCATATGAAATTTCTACTACTTATAAGGGCCTTAGAACCTGATTGAGATTTATCACATCAAATTTGGTCAATGGTTTTAGATACTTGCAAAAGAATCATTCCAGTTCACCAAATATTCTAATATTTTTCATTTTATGAGCTTCATGCTTTTAATTTTGTGAAAAAATGCCTCCCATCACCCTCAAGATTCTGTAAAATTTTCAGTGAAAAGTATTAATTTATTAATAAAATATTCTTTTTATTTATTAACAAAAGGCAGAAAGTGTGGTTAAGAAGAAGCCGAACTATCTGTCTTTGTCAAATAGTGTTTTTCATAATTTACACATAATTTACACACTATCGGTTGAAACAAGAGAAAAATAGCAGGCCCCGCTTGATATTCGTATAGTAAGTGAATTCAAGTAAAATATGTTTGTACAACTTAAATGCAGCTAGAAATTTTTTTAATGCAAAGTACACTAAATTTCATGTTTGATTACCGAAAATTTCAAGTAGTTTCGTTTTTAGTAACTTTAATGTGAATATGACATTTTTAATGTGAATACATTAAAATTTGAGCAGAACATTGGAAGATTTTCAGGAAATTGGTTAAGCAGATCAAGATCTTTAATGAAATGCACATTATATTTGGGATTCGATTTCAAAACATTTTCAGCACATTCGTTTTTAGTAAAGTTAATGTGACTATGACATTTTTAATGTGAAATACGTTAAATATTGAGGAAAACATAAAAAAATTTTTAACAAATCTCATTTAAAATTTAATGCAGATCAATATTTTTAATGTGACGGACATTATATTTCGGGATTGATTGGACGAAATTTCCAATAGTTTTTTTTTCAGTAAATTTAATGCAGATATAACTTTTTCAATGTGCAGTACGTCACATTGTAAGCAAAATTGAATACAAATAAATATTTCTGATATAATGTACACCCACCGTTGATGGATTCTTTCCGAATGCTTTGAAATCCTGAACTGCCATTGGATCATTCCGTTGTCTTCTATGTTTCTATTGGAACATTTAAAAAAATTCAATCAATCAAAGAAAGAATCAATTAACGTTGGGTGTACATCATATTTAGGGCTCAATAAAAAAAAATTTTCCAGATTTTTTTAAGTAAATTTAATGAGAATATGACATTTTTAATGTGAAATACATTAAAATTTAAGCAGAACATTAGATTTTCAGCAATTTTTTTACCATTGAAAATTTAATACAGAATAATGATTTTCAATATAAAGTGAATTAAATTTCAAATTCAATTGCAAAAAATTTCCAACAGTTTTGTTTTCAGTACATTAAATACATATATTTATATTTTGTTTTCAGTACATTAAATACATATATGAAAATATTATATTTTTTCATATAATAGAATTGTTTGCTCGTTCTTAAATCTATTGAGCTCAACTCTTACTTTCCAATAAATATATGTTATTTAGTGATTATTAAATAAGGACAGAGCTATTGGGATCTAAAATGGACAGATAGTGGGGGAAAAATGGCGTCGACGAGAGTTGAACTTGAGTAATGAAATTCGAATTTCGTCGGCGCCATATTTCCCCCACTATCTGTCCATTTTAAATCCCAATACAGCTGACTCTTAAGGCTAAGTATCTGGAAAGACATGCTATTTCAGCAGCTGATTGTTTGAATCAGATTTTACGCGTTTTTCCTTTATGTTTTAAGTCCTTACATTTTATGATTTCTATACGCTAAGGCTCACATGATTCCAAATTTCCATAATCAAAATGTTTGATTCTGTGATTGTTAAGATCTAATGTTGGCGCATTTTCTGGACCATTTATCAATGCAAATAAAGTTTCTCCAATTGTGTAAGCAGCGACTCCTTTAAATATATCATGCTTGATATCCACTGACTAATTTTCAAAAATATGAAAATTCCTTACTTCATTAAGAGCAGGTCATATATCTCTAACCTTTTCTGACCAAAAAATTCATTTTTCTGCAAAACCTAATAACACAGGTCAACATGATTTTTATCGCACGAACATGAGCAACATATTCCAAAGGTTTTTGATGCGCTCAACACGAATCTGGCATCAGAAATGCTCTATCACGTCACATTTTCGAGATATTCTAACCTAAAAGTGCAAAAAACACGTATATTCGCTGTTTTGGAGGCTATATTACACCGCAAAAATTTTTTTTTTTGCTGAAAACTAATCTGACCATCACAAAGTACCGCTTCTACCCTTTCCAACACATTTTTCAAATTTTGACAAATCTTTTTTTTTCGCGGAGATATCATCGAATGAAGTTCACCACTTTAGAGATTTCATAACAACAGTACCAACAATACAAATATCACAGCCCCACGAAAAAAAGTCATATGTGCAAAAGGTAATACCATGACATTTATGTTTTTGAGGTCGCTGAATTCGAATCTGGGGTCCGTTTGACCTGGTCGGCTCAGAGTCAAGGTTAAGTCAAGGTCAAATCGAGAAAATGCATTGAATGAATCCGAATTTAAGGTTTATCTGACCAATAACCCCCTAATATTTCTATGGCAATGTTAGCAACCCCCTAATAACCCGCTAATAACCCCCCTAATATCCATCCTAATATGAACTGTTCTATGAACCTCTTAATAGCGAAATGGCAATGCTAAAACGCCCCTAATGACTCAATGACAATCTTATCAACCCCCTAATAGCCCCCCTATAAAGTTCCCCCCTAATAACCCTCTAATATGAAGTAAGCCAATAAACCCCTAATGACGCAATGACAATGCCAGCAACCCCCTAATTACCCAATAGCAATGCTATTAACCACATTATGTCAGATGTTTCAATGTTATCAATTTTCTGATTTGTGGAATCGTTTTCTTTTTTCGTCTAGGCTTCTGGTTCCTGACTTTCTCTTATGTTGTATTCCATCATTTTCACGTTTAAGAGCCCAGCAGTAGTCAGCTAACATACTAACATTCCATCTACCTTGATACCTTCTTTCCATCTCTTGGATGTCTTGGTGGAATCTTTCTCCTTGCTCCTCACTTAGATCTCCAAGATTCTCAGGAAAATAATCTAAATGAGAATTCAGGAAGTGTACTTTTAAACTCATGTTACAACCCAACTCTTTGAAACTGGTAAGCATATTTTGAACGACTACGTGATAATTTTCTACTTTTCTATTTCCCAAAAATCCTTCTACAACCGCTGTGAAATTCACCCATGCAGCCTTCTCTTTTTTTGTCATTGTTTGTTTAAAATCAGCCGATTTCATCATCTTTCTTATATCTGGACCTGTGAAAATACCTTTCTTTATTTTTGCATCAGATAATCTTGGGAATTTATCCAATCAGTAGTGGAAGCATTTTCCATTCTGATCAAGGGCTTTGACGAATTGCTTAATCAATCCTAATTTTATGTGGAGGGGAGGTAAAAGTATTTTTTTTGGATCACACAAGGGTTTTTTGAGAACATTGTGTGATCCTGGCTTTAGAGACGTGCGAAGTGGCCACTTAGATTCTTCCCAATGACGTGCAGTAGCTCTACTATCCCACATACAAATGTAACATGGGTATTTGGTATACCCCGACTGCTGTCCAAGAAGTATAGTTATTACTTTCAAATCACCACATATGAGCCATTTATGTTATTCTTATTTAATTTTCTCAAGAACTATCTGCATGTTCTCGTAAGATTCTTTTAGATACACTGAATGAGCGAGTGGAGCATATTTATTTCCATTATGAAGGAGGATAGCCTTCAAACTTCTTTTAGAAGAGTCGATGAAGAGACGCCATTCAGTAGCGACATATATCAAGCCTAATTTTGTCATTAAGCCAGTCACGTCATGACAGTAAGTCAATCCATCTTTCCCTTCGAATTATCTGATATATTCTTGCTCTCTGTTTCTGTACCAAGAAAAAGTTGTTTTTGGAGCCAACAGATTCATTTCTTTTAACCTAGAACCTAACAATTCTGATTTATTTTTTGGCAGGTCCAAATCTTTAACCAAATTATTTAGAAGAGCTTGTGTAAGCAATTGAGGACTTTCGGTTGTATCGAAATGCGCACAATCATCTGACTGCAGATCTTCGTCGTCCACCTCGATATCATTTATTTCGTCTGGGCTCCTGAAAGTACTAGGCAAACATTCTGCTTTCTTTAGGGGTAATGATTTCTCACAGACAAGAGTCTTCCGTAAAACTGGTTTAGTAACAGATGAGACATTAGGATACATAATTGCAGATTTATTCTTACTGTTGAAACCTTTCAGGTCAATAGAACAAAAGTAACAGTCATTATGATCACGTGGTTCACGCCAGATCATCGGAGAACTGAAAGGCAATTTATGCGAAGAGTTGTCTTTATTCCAACGACTTAATATAGTATGGCAACTTACACAAATTGTGTTTGGCACCCAAGATTTGTCTACATTCAAGATAGAATAGCCGAAATAGTTTTTGTAAGCAGTTTCGATTGAAAGCGTAATGTTTCTCCTTTGATTTTTTGTAGCATAAAGTCCACATACGTTGCAGAACTTGTTAGGATCGTTCACGCAACTCCGGAGAGACATTATAAAATAGATCTCAGGAACACGAGGACGATGAAGATTACTAGAAACTGGGATTCTCAACTATCCTGAAAAGGACTGTTGAAAAGATGCGCGTAAGGTGAACCAAAGTAGAATTCTCCACTATCCTGAAAAGGACTGTTGAAAAGATGCGCGTAAGGTGAACCAAAGCAGAACTCTCCACTATCCTGAAAAGGACTGTTCAAAAGATGCGCGTAAGGTGGACCAGAGCAGAATTCTCAACTATCCTGAAAAGGACTGTTGAAAAGATACGCGTAAGGTGGACCAGAGCAGAATTCTCAACTATCCTGAAAAGAACTGTTGAAAAGATACGCGTAAGGTGGACCAGAGCAGAATTCTCAACTATTCTGAAAAGGACTGTTGAAAAGATGCGCGTAAGGTAAACCAAAGCAGAATTCTCAACTATTCTGAAAAGGACTGTTGAAAAGAAGTGCGTATGGTGAACGGAAACCGGACTCTCAACTATCCTGTTGAGAAAATCCCGCTTGATCATAAGGAGTAACGCTTGCCTTTGCATTATTAAGGGGTTGACAGGATTTCCATCGCCCTATTAGGGGGTTTATAGTATAGTTCTTATTAATGCGGTTATTAGGGGGTTATTAGGGGTTGATGGCACTGCCATTGCGTTATTGGAGGTTGATAGGATTGCCATTGGGATATTAGGATGTTCATAACATAGTTCATATTAGGGGCGTTATTAGGAGATTATTAGGGGGTTGCTAACATTGCCATAGAAATATTAGGGGGTTATTGGTCAGATAAACCTTACATTCGGATTCAGTCAATGCATTTTTTAGATTTGACCTTGACCTAACCTTGACTCTGAGCCGACCAGGTCAAACGGACCCCAGATCAAAATCCTACAGAAACAGTACCTGGGCCAAGATTAATGGGATAACCTTTATCTGACCTTGATCTAACTTTGACCCCTGAGCTAATCGGATCAAATAAATCATGGATTCGAATTCAGCGACCCCAAAAACATAAATGTCATGGTATTACCTTTTTCACCTATGACTATTTTTCGTGGGGCTGTGATATTTGTATTGTTGGTACTCTTGTTATGAAATCGCTAAAGTGGTGAACTTCATTCGATGATATCTCCGCGAAAAAAAAAGATTTGTCAAATTTGAAAAATGCGTTGGGAAGGATAGAAGCGGTACTTTGTGATGGTCAGATTGGTTTTCAGCAAAAAAAAATTTTTTGCGGTGTAATATAGCCTCTAAAACAGCGAAAATACGTGTTTTTTGCACTTTTAGGTTAGAATATCTTGAAAATGTGACGTGATAGAGCATTTCTGATGCCAGATTCGTTTTCAGCGCATCAAAAACCTTCGGAATACATGAATAGCGTTCTTGCAATAACTCAAAATTTCTTTTTTGCAGACCTGTGTAGTCGTAGCAAAAATAAGAAAAAAGCTCCATCTCGTATAATGAAAAGCAATATTTTCTTTTATTAAGAAAAATTATTTTTATCGCTCCGTTTTTAAGAAAACTTTAAAAAACTGAATTGTCTATCCTAACCTCTATTTTTTAAGTTTTTCAAAGTTTTCTTCAAAACGAATCGATAAAAATAATTTTTCCTGATAAAAGAAAATATTGCTCTTCATGATACAAGATGGGGCTATCTCCTTACTTTTGGCTATAATTAATAGTTTTTGCAAAAACAATTAATTCTTTGATTAGAAAAGGACAGAGATGTACGACCTGCTCTTAAAAATGCATTTTTCGTAAATACCTGTTTCTAAAGCATTTTGCAGCGATACATCTCTGACATTTAAAGACCTCGTTCGTACCGATGATTTTTTAAAAATCTAACTCTTGAAATTTCAATGCAGGGAAAGGACACAATCTACAATTATGGCCTAAGCGAAAACTTTTTTGGAATCCACATATTTAATTTTACCTAAATTATCACTTACAAAGGGAAACTCAATCCTCCGTGTGATGGATTTTGATGAAACTTGGTGAATGACTTTCTTTTACATATAAATGGAGCTTCCGAAGGGTTCATTCTATTAAGCTCTCTCAACAGAGTTATTGATGGGTCAATTTTCCAAAATAGGTTATATTTTTGCAATAATACTCCGTGCTCATCACTGTCCCTTGTAAAAGGTTTTATTAACTAATCAAAGATCATTTTCTGATTTTAAACAGTATTACTGATTCAAAGAGTTATATTATTAAAATTGTGACGTGGTACGCCACTATAAATAAATAATTTATTTATTGCACATTCCCTAATTCGCACTATGACACACCACCAGCGAAAACTACCGACCCGGGCGCACGTTAAATTAATAAAAAAAGATAGTTAATTAATGAGATTGTTTTTTTTTGTTTACCGGTATTACGAGACTATGACGACACATGTATAGCAGACGCGCGCGGTGGCCATTACTAATACGTCAAGAGCCCCTGTATATGAACGGCGGTGCTGCTGTAGCAGCCTGTTAAGCGATAGTCTACATACTAATACATGTGAGCAACCGCGCGTGCGCTAGGAGTCACGGTACCATGAAGAAGACTTAGAAGAGAGAAGAGTGAAACAGCGATAATGAGCAAGACGCTAAGAAAACAAATCTCAAGTGTTGGCACGTCGATCTCTCACGCATTAAGCGAAGAGAGAGAAAGGAGGCAATAAAGAAAGATGAAGAGAGCATTAGAGAGAGAATCGTCACGATTCTTTTCTTTTAGCTGAGCCTCTATACTATGCATATTCGTACACGTATGTATATGTATGTGTAAAATTTCTATGTGTAGCCAGTGACGACCAATCTGCGCGTAAGAAGATAGAAAAGGACAGCGAATAAAGAGAAAACGAAGAAAATAAATATTAACGAAGAGAAAGAATGAAAATTGTTTAACTAGTATCCAAAAATTAAATTAACACGCGTTGTGAATTAATAAACGTGCAAGTTAATTAAGCAATTTATGATACAAAGTGCACACAATTTGAGCGTAAATGTGTGTGTGTTAAAAAGGAAGTAAAAAAAACCAATAAGAATCATCACAGAAGAAATGTAGAAGAGTGATTGGAGAAAAAGGAATTAGAGAAGGACACACAATTATGACAAGAACGAAGAAGAAGGAAGTAGACTTGGAAGAATTCATTCGACTGTAGACCTCATGCCACATCGGAATTCTTTAAAATCGCTGCTTGGATATAGTTTTCCTCGTGTCGTCGCTGAATTTGATAAAAGAAGATTTGTGTTCGTGTACTGCTAAAGAGGAAGGAGAGAAATAATTGGAGAGAAATCGAAGAGTTCAAAGGTGGAGACAAAACCCCTTGACGTCGCCGGTAGCGACCAAGAGAGAGAAAGAGAGAAAGATCGAGAGACAGCCGCGATTGTCGCCAGCACCAGCCCTCCACTGCTTCCTACACCGAGAGACTTTTTGGGGCAAGAGGCCTCTGTAGTGTAGGACCGGGTGCCTCGATAAAGTAAGTAAGTCGTCTCGTCTTGAGCATAAAGGTCTGAGACCTTTGTCACCGAGGCCGTGCGTCTATTACGTTCGGATGATGTATACACAGATTTAGTTTTGTCCGGCTTCATGCCTTCAGTCTTCAAGATAAAGGTCTCAGGCCTTTATGCTCAAGGCATGATACCTCATTGAATCGATCTATTAATAAGGGTCTTACACCTCAAGATTTACGAAGGTCTATCGCCCCAAAAAGTCTCTCTGTGTACAACCTCATCATCGTCGACTGTATCGACCTGGGAGACTACAGAATTTAGCAACGGTGAGTGGGCTGCGCCCAGAAAATTTCACTCATTTCTTTTTAAATCATCGGCTCTTGCCGATTGATTGTAGAGTCAGTGAATTGGTTTTGCGAAAATTTCTTGATAGTGCGCGAAGTGAGTAGTTAAAGATTCTCCTTTTTCAGTGTCGAAATTTCTTTGTATTAAAAATTTGTAAATTGATTTTGTATCATCAAAAATTATTTTTTCTTTTATTGATTTGTACATATTTTTACTCAAGGAGTCGGAAAAAAGTGGTTTTCAGAAAATGTCTGTATGTATGTCTGTATGTGTGTGTGTGTGTTTTAAAATAATTTCGACTTTTTATTTTTTTTGTATTTTATGCAAACTATTCGAAGATTTTGCTTGAAAATTTGTATGAAATTTATTTTTGACTGCTAAAAGAAGAAAAACTTTTGAAAACTGATTTTCTTAGCGCACTTTCAATTTTAGGGCATATTTAAAATTTTTTGAAAACTGTTTATTTTTTTTCGATTTTACGAAAACCATTCAATAGATTTGCTTCAAAATTTGTATGCAAGTTATTCGCTATTGTCTAAAGAAAATAAGCTTTTGAAAACTGATTTTCCTAGCTCACTTTTTATTTTAGAGTTCTTTGAAAATTTCGAAATAGTACATTACGTAACGAGTACGGGAAGGCTTTATTTACGAAACGAGAAGTTTACAGCCTGAGCCGAAGGTGAGGGTCGTAACAAGTTTCGTAAAAAAGCCTTTCCATACTAGTTGTATTGAGTATTTTTCGGCATAAGAGCCAAAAAACAGCAACAAAGTCGCGATTTTAGGGTTAGAATAGCGAGAAAAATTTTTATTTTTAATTTTTTTTCTATTTTACGAAAACCATTCGATAGATTTGCTCCAAAATTCGTATGCAAGTTATTCGCTATTTTCTGAAAGAAACGAGCTTTTGCTAACTGATTTTCCTAGCGCGCTTTTAACTTTAAAGTTATTTGGAAAATTTGAAAAAAAAATTTATTTTTTATTTTTTTTCTATTTTACGAAAATTGTTAAACAGATTTTCTCCAAAATTTGAATGCAAGTTATTCGCTATTGTCTAAAGAAAACAAGCTTTGGAAAACTTATTTTTTTAGTGCAGTTTTAATTTTAGAACATTTTGAAAATTTTGAAAAAATTCATTTTTTATTTTGCTTTATCATAGATAGATAGATAGATATATAGATAGATAGATATTAATTTATTTTGTAAAAGAGTACAAAAAGGCATGTAATACATCAAGCAATAAATAATAATTCTTTATAAAGTATTGCACATAATATGATAAGATATCACAGTCAAATATTAAAATTATTATATAATACTTTATCAGTAAGTCGCTATATAAGAGCGATATCACAGACTACTCTAAATACACGCAGAAAGCATGAAAACATAAATTACAATAAAAACAGTCTTCAATATCTATCAGTCATAAAATTAAAATCAAATTAAAATCAAATAACACAATTTAGAAGATAAAGCATAAAGCATAGTCATGACATCAAATAAAAATAAAATTGGACGAAACAATGCAACAATAAATAATAAAAAATAATATAATAATAAAATTCAAAGAATAAAAACTTGATACCGAAGATGTCATGACTATTAATAAAAAGAAATAGAATCACTCATTCTTTCTGCATTCATTCAACCATCATTCACGCTAATAAATACATTCACACCTTAAATTTATATATAAGATAAACCAAAATAAATTAACATAAAATGAAATTACTTAAAATTAAGATCACTCGAGGTCGAGTAAGTTCCTCCTCAAAGCCGACTTGAACCTGTCAAGCGATGGAAGATTTTTTATATCGGCAGGCAGGGAGTTCCAAAAATGCGCACCTTGAACTTGAAAGGAATTTCTTCCAGTCTCAGTACGCATGAAGGGCACTGCAAAGTCCTTAATCTCTCCTCTAGTGGCTACCCTAGGTACACATATCTAGTAAAGAGACTCACTAGATACTCTGGAGTATTCATGCGCACGATTTTGTACATAAGTACAGCCATAAAATACTGTCTTCTTGAATCAGTACGCAGCCAACCAAGAGCAGCTCTATGAGGAGAGCTATGATCGCCCATTCTCACACCCATTACATATCTCACACATAAATTTTGTAGTCTAAGTAAACGTCTTCTCAACCCCTGCGAAGCATCGAGCAAAACTACTGAGCAGTAGTTGAGGTGCGAAAACAGCAAGGCGGCTGCGAGTTGTTTACGCAGGGCTTCAGTAGTGTACCGACGGAAAAATCGCAAACTATACATTATCCTATTAAATTTTTTAGTCACCATATTAATGTGCGGCTCCCATGAAAACCTAGCGTCAAGCACAACACCAAGGCTCACAACGGTATCAGAGAAAGATATGTTGATACCTCGCTCAAGCTCAATCGTTCTCAACTCACCAGTATAGAAGTCATTAATAAATCGACTACTGCCAAAAACGATTGCTTTAGTTTTGCTTGCATTTAATGTGAGAGTAGCATCGACAGCCCACCCCGACACCGCCCTGGCCGCCCTCTGCAAAATACGAATATCTTCATTCACATGTTCATAAGGGACCCGAGTATAGATTTGGAGGTCATCAGCATATAATATGTGCTCGACGAAACAGGGGTCGAGTGTGTCACGTATGTTATTAATGTAAAGGCAAAACAACAGAGGCCCCAGCACTGAACCCTATGAAACTCCTAGATTGCTTGTTAGCCAATCTGAATCCTCTTTTAAGTGTGTAGAAACTATTTGTTTCCCACCTGATAAATAGGAGCTAATCCATTCGAGTGCAGCCCTGGAAATCCCCATCGATCTAAGTCTTGCAAGAAATTTGGAGGGACAGATCGTGTCGAAAGCCTTACTAAAGTCAAATAGAAGTAGTAACGTGGCAAGTTTCTTGTCAAGACCTAATCTTATGTCGTCTGTAAGTTTAAGTATGAGTGTCTGCGAAGAATGGTGCTTTCTGAAGCCAGTCTGCAAAGAGTCAAGTATTTTGTGTGTCGTAATGTACTCTTGCAGTTGTTCATGGGCAATCTTCTCCAGAACCTTTGAAAGAAAACACAATATTGCTATGGGCCTAAAATCTTTAGGGATCTTAGGTGCAGGACACTTCTTTAAAGGCACAATGCGTGCACGCTTCCAAAGACAAGGGAAGATCTTCCGTGCAAAAGAGGAATAAAAAAAGCATAGTATTGATAAAAAATTTTTTTTTTATTGATTTGCACATATTTGGACTCGAGGAGTCAAAATAAGTGGTTTCCAGAATATGTCTGTATGTATGTGTGTGTGTGTGCGTGTATTTATATATGTGTGTATGTGTGTGTGTATATGTATTCATTACGCCAGTTAAATCTCAAAAACTACTTGATGGATTTGTTTCGAATTTGGCATACAATTTATTTTCTTTGTCTACCTGGTGCAGAAGCTATTAAAAATGGGTTTTCTTAGCGTAGTTGTTATTTTGAAGCATTCAGAAAATTTTGAAAAAAATTGCATATCCCATTTTTTTCTGTTTTACATAAACTACTCGATGGTTTCGCTCCAAAATTATTGTACAAGTTATTTGCTACTGTCTGAAGAGAGTAAGCCTTTGGAAACTTATTTTCTTAGTACAGTTTCAATTTTAGAGCATTTTTAAAATTTTGCAAAAGTTTCATTTTCCATTTTTTCTACTATTTGACGTAAACAGTTCGATGGATGTGCTCCGAAATTTGAATATAATTCATTCGCTACTATCTGAACAAAACTCATTTTTAAAACTATGTAATGTTCTTAGTTATTAATGAATATAAATGTAATTTTATTAATAAACGTTATAGTTCTGTTACGCCGAGCGGATATATTTATATATTCGTTTGCGTAGCAGATATATTTATTTACATGGCAGAGAGGAAAACAGATGGTTTCCTTTTGCAAGTTCAAGAACTCTTTAAGAATCGAAAAGGATAGAAAAGAAAAAGGTTTTTAAATAATTAGTCAGGCTTACCTTGAACTTCCTGGTTTATTAAACAATATGTGTATGTGTATGGATATATCCTTAATCGTAGAATAGCCGTCGTTAGCATACAATTTAATTTTCATAAGTTTATTTTTACAAGAAGATTATATTTTAATAATAATTTTTAGATTTATGATTTTTGTTTAGATTTGATAGTACACTTTCTGACGTTCAAAATAAGAATAAAGAAATTGTAATTTCAAAATAATACAATAACACTTTTAGATTTATAACTTTTAAATTTTCAATATATTTTTCGAGTTAATAAAGAATTTAAAATCAAATAGTAATTTTTCACAGACAAGGAGAGTATCAGGGTATTGGGACGCCGATCCTGCTCAAATTTCGGGAGATGATTTTAGATGTAGAAATATGAAAAAAGCAAAGGTACTAGACTCTAACGCTCAACATCTCTCTAGTTACAGGCAAATAAAAAAATCACTATGAAAGTTACTAGATTTTCAAACGCTTATAATTCATTAGCATTGATAGCTAGAAGCCTGAACTTTTTTTTAAATGAAAGTTGAGCTTAAATTCTTTCGAATTATCACCTATAGCATCCTGAAATATTATTTTTTTCTAAAGTTATAGAGGAATGAAAATTGAAACAAATTTTAGCATTTATTATTAATTAATTAAAATTAATGTTATGAAGACGAATTTCAGGTCCAATTTTGATCTCTATAACTTTAGAAAAAAATAATATTTCGGGATGCCATGAGTGATAATTCGAAAGGATTTGAGCTCAACTTTCATTTAAAAAAAGATTCAGACTTCTAGCTATCAATGCTAATGAATTATAAGCGTTTGAAAATCTAATAACTTTTATAGTGATTTTCTTTATTCGCCTGTAACTAGAGAAACATTGAGCGTTAGAGTCTAGTACTTTGGATTTTTTCATATCTCTACATCCAAAATGATCTTCCAAAATTTGAGCATTATCGGCGTCCCAATACCCTGACACTCTCCTAGTGAGTGTAGATTATTCTATAAGTAACTTACAGCAACACGAAGATGTTCTCAAGCCTTTTTATACTAACAAAAATAGATCAAAGGTGGGAAAAAAATAATAGATATTATTGAAGATGACACTATCAAACTTGGTGAGTTCCACCTATTCGTTGTACCTAGGGGACAGCAAAGGCTATTATTTGACGCCAGGACACATAACTCAAATACGACAGCAGTATTACATTCTGAAGAAACCGTCCCAAAACCTTTAAGCTGACCGTATTCATATCCTATCTGCACAACGAGCTGACAATAGTCCTACTCTCTTAATGAAACAGAACTACAAAAGCACGATCACATATTAACCTCGGAGTCAGAAGATAAGGAAGAGAAAGACGAAGACTTAGACTGCTATTCAAACAAACTTTTCTTTATTTTTTTCTTCATTTCACATCTTTATAGCCTCATAAGCGTTCATACCTTTGTAAAACCACAGTATGCACATCTGTAGTTACTGAAATAGAAAAAATTTTGATCTTCATCATAGCTTAACTCCATCGAAGACGATAAACCTTCTAAACTAGGGAGGTGTAGCATCCTAAAAGGGCGTTATATATTTTTAAATTTCTATCTTTTACTAAAAATTAACTAATTTTTTGATGCGTGCAGCTTTATTAATGAGGATCTTACAATATTTTTATTTAAATGTGATGAATAATGATCAAATCCGTTTTATAAAAAAAAAATTTATTGTAAAATATAAATATGCTGGAAAATTATGAAAACATAAAAATAAAAATAAATCAAATATGAAACGTGCTTGAATAGTCGTTATTTTCTGTAAGATTAATTTTTCATTTAAATTTTCATCAAGTTTTAATGGAAAATTTAAGAATATCGATTACTAACAAGGAGAGTGTCAGGGTATTGGGACGCCGATCCTGCTCAAATTTTGGGAGATGATAATAGATGTAGAAATAAGAAAAAAGCCAAGGTACTAGACTCTAACGCTCAATATTTCTCTAGTTACAAGCAAATAAAAATCACTATAAAAGTTACTAGATTTTCAAACGCTTATAATTCATTAGCATTGATAGCTAGAAGTCTGAATCTTTTTTTAAATGAAAGTTGAGCTCAAATCCTTTCGAATTATCACTCATGGCATCCTGAACTATTATTTTTTTCTAAAGTTATAGAGATCAAAATTGGACCTGAAATTCGTCTTCATAACATTAATTTTAATTAATTAATAATAAATGCTAAAATTTGTTTCAATTTTCATTCCTCTATAACTTTAGAAAAAAATAATATTTCAGGATGCTATAGGTGATAATTCGAAAGAATTTAAGCTCAACTTTCATTTAAAAAAAAGTTCAGGCTTCTAGCTATCAATGCTAATGAATTACAAGCGTTTAAAAATCTAGTAACTTTTATAGTGATTTTTTTATTCGCCTGTAACTAGAGAGATGTTGAGCGTTAGAGTCTAGTACCTTGGCTTTTTTCATATTTCTACATCTTAAATCATCTCCCGAAATTTGAGCAGGATCAGCGTCCCAATACCCTGACACTCTCCTTGTCAGTGAAAAATTACTATTTCATTTTAAATTCTTTATTAACTTGAAAAATATATTGAAAAACTAAAAGTTATAAATCTAAAAGTGTTATTGTATTATTTAAATCCAAACAAAAATCATAAATTTAAAAATTATAATTATAATATAATCTTCTTGTAAAAATAAACTTATAAAAATCAAATTGTATGCTAACGACGGCTATCCTACGATAAAGTATATGTCCATACACATACATATATTGTTTAATAAACCAGGAACTTCAAGGTAAGCCTGACTAATTATTTAAAAACCTTTTTCTTTTCTATCCTCTCCGATTCTTAAAGAGTTCTTGAGCTTGCAAAAGGAAACTATCCGTTTTCCTCTCTGCTACGTAAATAAATATATATAA
Source organism: Anastatus disparis (assembly GCA_017163975.1). Taxonomy (NCBI): domain Eukaryota; kingdom Metazoa; phylum Arthropoda; class Insecta; order Hymenoptera; family Eupelmidae; genus Anastatus; species Anastatus disparis. Next base: position 1,497,938 of record JAFFSR010000258.1, read on the forward strand.
ATATATCCGCTCGGCGTAACAGGACTATAACGTTTATTAATAAAATTATATTAATATTCATTAATAACTAAGAACATTACATAGTTTTGAAAACGAGTTTTGTTCAGATAAGTAGAAACCCTGGTGAGAAAAACAGAGATTGATGGTATTCGTCGTACCTAGGATTAAATTCTAATTTCTATAAAACGTTAATTTGAATTTAAGAGGCGGTCGGAACCAAATCGGTGACTTAGTTCAGTGCTTACTATAAACGCTTACAATGATTTATTTATTCATTTGCACGGCAAAAATATAGTCATTTTCTCTAACTATGATCATAATGAATAATTTGAAACGGTTACAGTAACGAAAAAATATAAAATATTGTCATGAAGCGAAAAATGCTAAATGGAAATCTATTGCAGTCTCTCGTTAGTCGTCACACGAGTAAGACGTGTTCGCGATTGCTCCGTGAGATCTAAACACGTGTGAGCGTAGTTCTTAGAAGTTGAGATTTGGCTTTGGTTGTTTGTGTAAGGCTTGTTGGTTCATCAGATAAGCAAAGGTTTTTGTTTATTTCTCGTAGTGGTGTTGTGCCGCGGGATTTTCTGTTATCAGAGATATCCTGCGGCCTTCAGAGCCGCGAAACGGTGAGATGACATCGACGCAAGGCGCACAGTTGCAGCCTTCTGCAACTTATTCGAGTGCCGTCCAACAAGAAGTGCTTCCTATCAAAGAACAAGCAATTGTTCTAGAGGCAGTGGATGGTCTCACAATTGAAGATTACTGTATTGAAGTAGCGAAGATTGTTCAACCAATCAATATAAGATTCGTGTCAAGAATTTCACAAAGGCGGGTTGAAATGTACCTAAGCAGTGTTGAATTAGCCGACAAACTTATTTTAGATATCAAACAAATTGTTATAAAAGACCATACTGTATCGATAAATCCTTATTACACAAAATCTAAACGCATTCTTATATCTAATGTCCAGTCGCTTATTCCATCTTCTATTATTGTGAAAGAACTCTCGGCACACGGAATAAAACCCACATCGAATATACAGTATGTTAAAGCAACGTCAATTGGTGTGGCAGGTTTCTCTCACCTTAAAAGTTTCCGTCGACAAATGTACATCCAACCGGATGATGTGGCAAAATTACCCGAATCTCTAAAAGTTAGTTATGATGATGTGTCATGCTGGATTTATTTCTTCACGGACAAACTTACCTGTTTTTGTGTAAAGAAGAAGGACATACACAGAAATTCTGTCAAAATTATACAAACCCTATTATCAACATCACAGACAGTCAACAAACAGCTACAGGGATAAGCAATACAGAAGTATCAATTGACGCATCGATAACAGAAAAGATTCGAACAGATAACGACACAAACCTTGAGGTGCCCACAGAAAACAGCATGTTTCCACCGTCGAACAAAAGAACACGCTCAAATACTATATCCACAGCTAGTGTCAGAAATAATTCATCTATTCCTGACTCGGAACAAAATCTTAAGAAACCTAGTAAAAAGAAAAAAAAAACAACAACAGCCAAAACCACAAAGGAAGATATCGTCAAACGCCTCGAACCTGCTATAGAATACATGAATAACAACAAATATAGACTATATTTGGACATTAACACACTTGCTAAATTTATCAGTGAAACTTATGGTAAATCAGATATTAAAAACGTTGCCTCTGAGTAGACAAAGGACTTTACTATATTAAATGAATATCTAACAGAAGTCTATAATCTCATTGAAAATAGGCACTTAAAATCAAGAATAACAAAAATCAAAAAGCATTTATACGCGAAGGAAGCTCTTTCTACCTTTTCTGACTCTGGCAGTGAAAGTGTTCACGAATAATACATGGTTTAAAAATACTCATTCTAATAAAAAATAACAATGAATATTGAAGACATAAATTTAAACATACTATTTCGGAATATACGCAATGCAAAAGCCCGTAAACACGAACTTCCAGAAATTCTTCGAAATATTGATATTCTTATATGTGTCGAGTCATGGCTATGTCAACAAGACCAATTCTATATACCAGGATTTAAAGTGTACAGAAAAGATAGACTCAATTCACGAGGAGGTGGCATTTTATTTCTAGTGCGTACAAGCTTTAATTTTACTGTAGTTAATCAAATATCTACAGATATTGAAGATATAGAACTAGCTGGTATATGTCTTACAAACAATACGCCTAGCCTGAACTTAATCGCCTGCTACAAGATTCCCGATGGAACACTGACGCAATCAGAATGGAATGTGATCATCGATAAGGCAAACAACAACATCAACACGATTCTCGTAGGCGACTTTAACTCGCACAGCAGCTATTGGAATTGTAAGAAAACGGATGCGAACGGCGACAGGTTATACAATAGCGTTTCTCAAAACAATTTATTTCTCCATAATTGTAATTCTATTACTCATATTGACTCCCGAAATCGTAGTTACTCTAACATTGATCTGGCCTTTTCCACAATGAATCTTGCGGACAAAATTAGTGTAAATATATATGATGAGTCTTATGGCTCTGACCACTTTCCAATATTGCTCAACGTAGTATCTAAAAAAAACGTTTATGTCAAGCACTCGTACAAAATCAAATCCATAAAAACAGACTGGTATTCGGCCGAAACACATTTAATGAATAATTATTCGCTTTTTCTCACTCACGATTATAAGCGCTTATCTCCTACAGAAAAGTATGATCAATTTGTTAATACCATTTCGGAAGCCATAACTACCGCCACTCCGAAAAAAAAGACTTATAACAAAAAAGAAAAATCAAATCCGGTCCCCTGGTGGGACTCAGAATGTTATAAAATAAAGAGATTACGTAAGGCTTCATTTAAAAAATGGCAATTTTCCTCTGACCTTGCAGATCTTATAGAATACAAAAAAAATTGTGCTTTGGCCACTAAGTTATTTAAAAAGAAAAAAAAGTCTTATTTTATTAAATTTGCCGAAACGATAGACTATAATACAAACTCTAAATATACGTGGAATGTCTGCAAGGCCATGAAAAACAGGTGGGTCAAAATAAAAGATAATAACAAGTTAGACGATTATACTGTTAAAGAAAAGACAATCGAATGTATAAACAAAATAGCTCCCCCCTGGGTCAATCACAATGACAACTACCTGCCAGCTTGTTGCAAAAATGAATTTTTAGACAAACAGTTTCCTTTTGTGGAGCTTAACCTAAGTTTAAATTCTGGTAAAAAGAATGCGTCTCCAGGCATAGACGGAATTGATTATGAATGTTTACAAAAATTACCTATACAGTACAAAGAGATTCTTTTGAACATTTTTAATGAAATGTACGAAAAGAGTTCTTTCCCTGACTTCTGGAAACATGCGGTGGTTCATTTCGTTAATAAGCCGGAGGGTAGTGGTGTGAGACCGATCTCCTTAACCTCTTGTTCATGTAAGACCTTCGAAAGAATGATAAAATTTAGAATCGAATACTGGTTAGAAAAAAATAACGTCATTCCACGACAACAGTCAGGGTTTTGACGAGGAAGGTCTTGCATAGATAATCTAACGAATTTAACGTTTTACGTTGACGAAGCATTAAAGAAAAAAATTGATGTAATAGCTGTTTTTCTAGATGTCTCCGGCGCCTTTAATAATGTTTTATGGGATTTAATACTTCAGAAACTAGCTAATATTAATTGCTCAGAGTTAATAATTAAATTTGTTAAATTTCTGATCTGTGAAAGAATGTTACATACATCTATTGAAGGGTTAGAGTTAATAAAAACGCATAAAGGAGTCCTACAGGGATGAGTATTAAGCCCGATCCTGTACATAATTTATATAATAGATATAGACAAAAATGTTCCAAAAATCGTTACCATCTCGCAATATGCTGATGACATAGCAATTTACTCAAACCTTTCTCCGATTTCTGACTGTATAAAAGTTATAGAAAAATCCATAGCGAACATTAAAGCTAACTTAGAAAAATTAGGACTTGAACTGGCTCCTCAAAAAACAGCTCTAATACATTTCAACAGAAACGGCAACATACCAGGATCGATAAAAATACACATAGACAAATTTGATATTACTTCTAAAGAAAGTACACGTTTTCTAGGCATTTTTTTTTATCATAAACTTCAGTTTGATGCTCACATCAATATGTTACAAACACGTTGCAATAAAGCCATGAACATAATTAGGTTTCTATGCGGCAGTTGGTGGGGAGCCAACCCTCAGACATTAATCACGCTATATAAAAGTTTCGGTCGTTCCATTCTAGATTACGGCAGCTTTTTGTATTTTCCAACTAGCAAAAAACTTCATTACAAATTAGAACCAATTCAATATGCTTCCATTAGAATAGCATTAGGTTACAGAAAAAGCACACCTATCAACATTTTGCTTGCAGAATCAAAACTGCCTCTAATACTGGAATGAGCGAAGTTTTTAGGCAACAAATATTTACTTAAAACTCTGTCAAACAAAAGCAGCCTTATGTATAACCAATTACAATTTTATCTTTACAACAATAAAAATAACAAAAAAATCAGAATTTTAAATGTCTGTATCGAAGAAATGCACGCTGCAATAGACGAAGTCCTTATTTTTTACTATCATGCTTTATACGTACATAGCCATCAGACTAGTCTAACATCTATTCCATATAACAAAGAGTTAGGGTTAAAACTATCTAATGTGCCTCATCCAAATGCTCTCTTTAAAGCTTTTCTAGGAGAACGTAAAGCTTTAGACGTTTACACCGACGGCAACAAAATCTTAGGTAAACCTTTTGTTGGCTCTGCATGTATAGTGCCTAAATTAAAAATTAACAAATGCATAAGCAGTAATGGTAATGCATCGGTGTACACGGCTGAAGCTATCGCTCTGAATTATGCTATGGATATCGCTATGAAACACAGAGATTCTAACATCATCATATTCACAGACTCATTAAGCCCTCTAGAAGCCCTCAAAAGCACAAAAGTAAACAGCCACACAAACCCATATATTCTACAAATTAAGAACAAACACAACACTTTTTTAGAACAAAATCCTAACATTAAAATTGAGTTCTTCTGGATTCCCGCTCACTCGGGAATAGAAGGAAACGAATTAGCTGATACAACAGCAAAAAGAGGTACAATTAAATACTATGCGAATCACCAGTTAATTCCTCACACCGATCTCTTTGAAAAGCTAAAAAAAACAACTGCTGAAAACACAAACAATTTTATTTAAAAACAAGGTGTAAAGAAAGAAGTCGAATACTTTAAAATTTATAATACAAATAAAAACACTCCTTGGTTTCACAGATCTAATCTGCCTAGGAAAAAAATTGTGACTATTAACAGATGCCGAGTGAATCACTATCAATTAGCCGCATCCCTTTACCGAATAAACTTAACTTCTGATCCTAAATGTAAATGTGGCTACGAACAAGAAGACTTAAACCATATTCTCTGTAACTGCCCTTTATATGAAAGACAAAGGCTAAAATTAGACAAGAAATTAAGATCATGCAATCTGTACCCGCCTTATACAATAAAATCCTTTCTTGTTATATTAGATATAAGAGTGATAAATGCGATTTGTGAATTCTTCGAAATGAGTGACCTAAGAATATGATATATCGACATAATATTTGTTATCTCTGCTGTAAACATTATACTGTACTTTAATTTGTAATACACAAACTGTATAGCTGTATAAGTTTCTAATGAAACTTGGGTAAGCTAAAATAAAAAAAAAAAAGAAATCTATTGCATGCAAATAACAGCCGCATCGACTGTTAGATGGCATTTTTCGCTTCATAACAATATTTTATATTTTTTTGTCCCTGAAACTGTTTCAAATTATTCTTTATATGGGTAATTCTTTCATACTTTTAAAAATCATGTTACTGCGTCATTTCTCCTAAATATGAGATAGCACATCTTGTTAGCAAATGTTCACTGATTTATTGAGTTATTAGAAACTAATTTTGTTATATTTTTAATGATAATTAGACGTGTCATTTTATGGCGGATGGGGAAAAGAGGTTTTTTTTTGAAATTTAAATGTTACCAGGCCATGTAAAATGATAAATTACCGCTATAAAAAAAATGACTACTGCTTTTTTTATTTGAAATTCACACCAAAGCTTTATCTATACACATACTTTTGGAAAATCAAGAGCATGGGTGTGTGCCTGTTAACAAAAGTACTTTCTGAAAGGTTATTAAAATGTTACCAAAAATTTATATATTTTACTTTTTTCTGGAAAATACGATGCTGTAAAAAAGACTATTCAGCGGTGACATTTTAAACTACATCAAAAGGTAATATTTAGAATCACAAAGAGAAATTTTTTATTAGGAACGTGTGCCTAGTGTAGATAAAGTTCTTTGTTCGTTTGAAATTATACTTAAAAAACGTGACTCACTTTTGAAAATAGGTTTTTATCCACTAATATGAAAACCTAAGCTTTGATTCATCTTTTCTCTGTTGTGAACTTTGTAATTTACTATTTTATAATACTCAATGTAATCTTTAAGTTGCTTTTGAAGTATTATTTCGAGTATTCTGGAAATCATTGAATTTTTCCCGGCTATTAAATTTTCCAAATTTACATCGATTACCTAGTTTCTATCAATGTTTTAATTCTAAAGAGTTTAAACTTTAAAAAGCTCAGTTTTAGTATGTATTTAATAGCTTACACTTAGAACGTTGAGTTGAAACATCACTGAAATTTCTAGATTTTAAATTTAAAATTTTTAGATTTAATGTTTATTAAATAAACTAAAATATTTGGTTAAAAGGAATATAAGTATTTTTATTCGAAAACATAAACTACACAAATCTATGTCAAATTTCATACCCTAAGATTGACAATTTTAGCAAAAATAAATTGAAATTCCACTCACTTATGATTTGTAATCAGGAATCCCAAAAGCCATTGGGTAACTAATATCACTCAATTTTAATACCCGAATCGCCAAAAATGAATTTTCCAAAAAAATTGCCATTTCTGGCATATTTTATTTATTACAAAAATTTTGTAATTATTAATGTAAATTGCGTATTTAAATATTTTCTGTAACATATTAAACATGTAAAAATGAAAAAGCTCAATGGAAAATGATCTATTATAGCCCAAAATACTTAAAAACTGATCTGAGATAGGTAAAATATTATACCTGGGTGTGATAATAATGAATATATTTAAATGTCTTATATTAAAAAAAGCTATCTTCAAAAGTGAGTAATGCGATTTTTTCTTTTATTATCATTTTAATATATCAACATTTAAAAAAAATAAATTTGATACATGTGTCTTCAATTTTTTTTAATTTATTGAAAGTAAATTTTAACACTATGAAAAATTTACTCGAAAATCTGTCTTTTGATGTTTGTTAAAAAGACTACCCTTAAAAGTGAGTAACACGATTTTTTTCTTTCATTATAATACGTCAACATTCAGAGAAAATTAGTTTTATACGTGTGCCTGTATTTTTTTTTTTTTAATTTGTTGCAGGTGAAATTTTAACATTATGAAAGATTTACCCATATACGTGATTAGAGGAAATGACTACACTGCCGCCGAGACACTTTTGCCCCTCTTCGTCTAAAATCGACTTATCTAAAAAGTTTTATAACTCTGGAAAAAATGGTCGTAGCCTAAAAATTCCAACGGGATTCGAAATATTGTTCAAAATTCTTTCAAAAACTATTGGTTTGATATAAAAAAAAAACATTTTTTTCGTATCTCTTATCCTTGTTTAAAAAGAAATTTTTTTTAACTTTGTTTTGACTTTGTAAAATAGTGTTCAATATTAGTAGAAATCGTTACATTAATACAAAACCAAATAGATTTTAAATCTCATATTTCGACGATGAAAATGCAATGTCGAACGTCTAAATTCGACCTTTTAAACCAGAGTTATAAGATTTTATATTTAAAAATATGGTTTTTTTCGATATATGAATATCTTTGAATTTAAGAGGAATAGAAAAATTTGTCAGAGAGAAAAAATGTTCCTTTTTGGTCAAATAATAATAATATATAATAAAAAACGGATTTCGGAAAAAAGATTTTTTTTTGCCTTTTTTACCCACGTTGTTCAATATTTTAAAGATATCAAAATTTCATTACATTCCAACAAAAAAAAAATTTTTTTTCGAAATCAATTTTTTATTATATATTAAAAAAAAATTTCTTTTTAAACAAGGATAAGAGATACGAAAAAAATGTTTTTTTTTTATATCAAACCAATAGTTTTTGAAAGAATTTTGAACAATCTTTCGAATCCCGTTGGAATTTTTAGACTACGACCATTTTTTTCAGAGTTATAAAACTTTTTAGATAAGTCGATTTTAGACGAAGAGGGGCAAAAGTGTCTCGGCGGCAGTGTATATTTTTGCCGTGCAAATGAATATATAAATCATTATAAGCATTTATTGTAAGCATTGAACTAAGTCACCGATTTGGTTTCGACCACCTCTTAATGCAAGTGGTCGTCTTATAAGAATTATTAATGCTATAGAGGTACACTAAAAGAAACATGATGTAAAACTAAAATTGTATCATTTGTTATTATATTACTATTAAGATTACTTTGATTAGAGAGGATCCAGAAAAAGAAAAATGAAGAAAAGAGATGGTGGTTGAGTATCAGGAAAAAAAAAGAATGTTGGAAGTAAGGTGTGAGAGGGGAGAGGATGTAAGGAAAATAGATCAAGGCTGGGTCGCTGATCTTGGTTTTGCACAGGCTTCTTCATTGTCATCGTAGTTTTAAGAAGATCATTGATGATCAACATCGAAATTTGCGGAAATATTCCATTTTATTTTTATTATTTCCTGCCATAGCCGGAATCTCTTTTTTTGCGTCAGTCTTGGTATGATGCTTTATATTCTTACGAGATGGATGGTCGTAGTACCGTGTCCTGATATAGCAGGGCATCAGGATCGTAGCACACTTCACGCACCAATGCTCGCTATAAACCTCGTGGTTTATAACGATCACTGGTGCGTGAAGTGTCTGTAAATGGTGGTCTAGAATTACTCTTGTCCCTTATTTCAGATCCTGACTTTTTTGCTTATTTTATTTAACGTCACTGTATTTACTATCATTATGATGCTAATTAGCGATGGAAGTCATCAGTGTGTTTGTGAACAAAGCACATGTAACCTACAGTAGTGCTTGTATCAATCGGTTGGCCGAGAGCGGGAATCGAACTCGGATCTTTAAGATTGCGATTTCATCATTCTACCGAGTAAGCCACTGACAATTTAAGATTCTGATTTTCTTGATCATCGTGTTTATCGTATGCGCTTTCTTGATCAGTGTAAAAGGTTGGATAAACTGATAGGACTTATAGATGTAATATTTTGCTATTTATGTTGGAGAGGATCGTAAAAGGGTAAGGGCGTGGCGTATATCCTTTTCTCTATATGGTGGTGAATGATAACAATAATTGTTATTATAATTATGAGATCCTAAAAACTTAAAATGTATTGTCAGTAGGTTTAGCAATAGCTTATATTGATGGTTGATGTTTTGTTTGTGCTGAAACCTTACTAAATCATTCGATATATCTTTCTTTTAGTAATTCATTTTGGCATATTATTACATGAAGGTTATGATATTTTTAACGTCTTTTTCTTTTCTTTGCGATATAGTTATTCAGCAAGGACCCTGCACAAATCTTTGAAATACTTAAACATATTTTCTAGCCTAGCTTATGATTTTTTAAGTATGTTAAACTTCTCTTGAAAACAAAGCATCAAAATTAATTTATCCTCATAAAAAAAATATTGCTTTTTACTGTACAAGTTGCGGACAACTCTTTATTTCTATCAATAATCACTAGTTTTTCCAAAAACCTATATTTTTTAATTAGAAAAGGATAGCGAGATTCAACGTCCTCCTAAAGGTCAGTTTTAGACGGGGTTTTAGACATTTTTTATCGATTGAAAGTAGCGAAAGAAGTAATTTTGTTTATTTTCAATAAAAATATATATCAGAATTGCTTTCACTTGTAAATATCTATTCATTTTAACAAATGAGAAATGGAAGCGTGTGAATTTGTTAATATTCAAAGAACAAGCCAAAAAAAATAAATAAAAACTAAATATCTTTTTTAGCTATTTTCGATCGTTAAAGTTAGTCGAAATCTGATCTTTAATTGGAAAATGTCACCATAAAATACAATGCAAATTAAATGAAGTGGCTAAAATAAGAACTACTGATCCCGGGCAAGATGCTTGGGGTCTAATGGCTCCACTAAATTTATCGAATATGATAATGTTCTAGTGTTTGAAGACGTATTTATAATATTAGTGTAATTATATACATTAAGGGCATGATGAAGCTTCCCCTTAAATTTGAAATGATTTTCTGCAGATCTAGTTATGTCAGTATATTGGCATTCTACTTTGTTTTTATAAGTCTCTATGGTTGGTCTTTCTGGCTTTTTTTTTAAGTGTTATTTCCTTACTTAATCTTCTTTCATTGTTAGTTATGTTTTGTTTATCCTATTCTTTCAGAGTCTGTTGACATTAAATTGATGGAGAGTTCTGAAGTCGTAGTGGTTCATCTAGTGAAGGAAGTCGGTGAGGTTCCAAATTTTATCGGTGATACTATCAAATTTTATAATTGGTGTGGAGAGAAAAAAAGATTTGGCTTTCCTTGAATCTGTTTCAATGATGTTGGTTTCTTGGCGAAGGTCCTGTTTGTATTAATAAGTTGCCAAAATAAGCAGATGTAAATATTTGTATCTCTCTATGTTGTATATGCACATTTTTAGCTGTCTGAATTTCTTTATCGAAAGTTCTTCGTTGTTGATTGGTTACAGTAGATTGATGATCATATCGGTGATCTAATGGTTGTTGTAGTAATATTCATCTGTTGATTCATAATATAATTAGCTGTTGATAGTAGGGGACGCTGGTGATACTTTGATTGTGATTACTGTTCTTAAAAGGAAAAGAAAAAGGGAAAAGGAGGACTAGGGAAATTGTTTGTGGGAGAGAATTGAAATGTCTTGGTTCAGACACATTTGTCGTCAGGCCATAATGGAATTCATTTCCTGACGTTGGGTCTGACATAATTTTATTTTAAGGGACATGATTGTGTTCCACATGGTTTGGTAAATCTGTTTTAATGTTTGATGATTTATTCGAGTTCCCTAGTGTATGATTCGATTTTGAATATGTCAATTGAGGATCCTCAGTTACTATATTCCAAATCAAATTATCATGGATGTAACTTTGGGGTTCATGTCTTGGTTCACCTGAATGTATTGTCATTTCCTGGGGTATAACATCCTTGTCATAGTCAAACGAATAATTTCTCGTATCATCGTTATATTCCTCGTGAGTGTCACAAAGCAATAAATCTTAATGTAGGATTTCAGTTTTGGTCCGATTTTTGAGAAAGGTTAGTTCAGTGTCACTAATGTGATCATGTGTCCAGTTGCGTTTGTTCAAGCGCGAAGAATGCAACGCTTTGACCTTGGTTCATCATGCTTGTAGTCAACGAAATACATAGCGTGCATAACACGAGATTTCATGATGAGGACATTATAATGAAATGAGATTTTCGTTGATTCCATCATCGGGAAGTCGTTCCCTAGACTCCTATTACTTCACCGGGCAATTCGTTTGTGAGTACTTGAAATTTAATAGGGATATAGGAGAACGTGTCTTCGGTTGATCCCGGTATCTCCTTATATCTTGCTTGTACTCATTTTGTCCTCTGGGTACATAATTATTACTGTATTTTTCTGAGTAATAGTCATTGTTCTGCTGTGGTATGTAAGAAGTCAAGGTTCTCTTGATTAGATTTTTATTTAAAAAAAAAAAAAAGATTAATATATAAAGGATATTGTCCTCTATATGATTAACCTTTTTTTATATGGTGAAGTCGAGGGAGTCCCCGCCCGGTACCCGTTTAACACATTACATCAGGCTAGACTGTCAGACCCACCGTACCGAAAACTTTGACTACCGATGGATGGTCAGCCACTTTTGTGACCAACAATCAACCGATACCCAATGAGGTCGGATTTTTTAAGAATCGCGATATCAATGGCACATACACTGATTTTCTTTCGAAAAAAAAGTTAGAGGTACCTGGCCAGCATTCGAACCTATGCCCTCCGCGTTGAAAGCAAGAGCTCTATCCATTACGCCACCGCGCTCTCTCTCTTGATTGGATAATCATCGAAGTTTTTCACTTGAGCGTTGTTCCTTCCATATGAATCGTTCTCGTATCTTGTTACATAGCATTCAAGCGGTTCAGTGCGATACTATATCCTATGATCGTACTTGTATCTATCGGGTGATTGTGATCTATATGGCTGTCTACTAATGTCATCTTGAAATCCTGCTTGCCAGGCTGTTCCCTCAGTTTATCTATTTCAATGACACAAAGGTATATCCTTCTGTCGTCTAAGGAAATCATATGTCTTTCAACGCACTGTACGATATTTAGAACTGTATTTAAGGCATGTGATTCCTGGATGCTCACAGCACATAGCATATCGTCTTGGAGTCCTCATTTGAAGGACTCTAATGCAAGTTCTAACATCGTTAGCATGTGTAATGATTAATTTGCCAGAAACTTTTCTCTCAACGAAGCCGTGGCTTCTTCCATTAGTCTTTTTATATGACTGTAATATTTCATTCTAATACATTCAATTCCATTACAGTTTTATTTCTACGCATTCTGATTCCTTGGATATTAACGCAGTAGTGTGAATACGTTTTCTTTGGAGAAAAATATTCTTTTAACGCATTTTTGAGAGCCTCCATGCCGTTAATTTTGGCTCCACTCACTGCACCTCTTGCTATGTGACGCAGTTTAGCGACTACGACCTTGAAATATGCATTGCGTATTTCTTCAAGCATATGTTAAGGTCACCTCTACGTCTTGTAGAAATGTCTTTAGTGGCATGTTTTTGCCATCATATAAGGGAATGTGCAGTAACGCCTGTTGCACAGTCATGCATTCGCCCATGGTGTTAAGAAGACATTGTGTTCAGTGATGTTCTGATGGTGCCTGAGATTAACTATAGCTTCAGCCATTTCTGGCGTATCCTTTACCGTTAGTAAAAAAAAAATTAGTAAAAGTCTTCTACTCAGCTAAAAGACAGCTACGTTCTTACTTTATCGAAAAACACTGCCAAGTGCTTTGGCGCAATGCCTTCTCATAAAGCTCATTAAATTGAGTAATTTGATTTTATTTTTTAAAATGTGATTTCAATGGAAAATACAATTTCTATTCAGGAAAAATTAGTAAATGTAAGAGAGTAATTAGAAAATAGGAAGAGAAAGGCGAGGATGGATGAAAATAGGGTTAAAATGAGGATTAATCCGCGATAGAAGGGCAAAGAGAAAGTGAGGAAGTAAGAGAAGTGTGAGTAAAAGCGTTAAATTAGAAATAAAAAAAAGTGATCAAAGTGCTACTCTAAGAAAATTATTTTTGAAAAGCTTGTTTTATAAGTAGCAAATAATTTGTAAACAATTTTAAGAGCAAATCTATCGAATAGTTTACCTAAAATGGAAAAAAAATAAAAAATGAAAATTGAAAAAAAATTTGAATTTTAAAAATTAAAATTATGCTAAGGAAATCGATTTTTAAAAGTCATCCTTCTTTTGGCAGTTGCGAAAATTCCCATACAAATCTCAAAGCAAATTCATCAAGTAATTTATGTAAAATACCAAAAAAATAAAAAATTGAAAATTTGTTTACAATTCTTAAAATGGCTCTATAAAGAAAACTACTCTATGAAAACCAATTTTCATTAGATTTTCGCCTACTTATACAAAATAATAGATAGTATGCAAAATTTAAAGCAAATCCATCGATTAATTTTCTAGATCTAATTTTCTAAATAAATAACATTTTCTTTTCGAAATTCCTTTTTTAAAATTTTCAAAATTCTCTAAAATTAAAACTGCGCTAAGAAAACCAATTTTTGAAAATTTCCCTTTTTTGGCAGTTGCAAATGATTTTCCTGCAAATTTTAGAATAAATCTATCGAGTACTTAACGTAAAATAAAAAAAAAAAGAAAAAAAGAATCGAAATTTTTTTAAAAATCCTTAGAATTTTCTAAAATTGTAACCACTCCAAGAAATTTAGTTTTCGAAAGCTTATTTTCTTTAGACAATAGGGAATTAATTGTATGAAAATTTCGGAGAAAATTATAGTATGGTTTACGCAAAATAGAAAATAAATGAGAAATAAAAATTTTTTTGAAAATTTTTAAAATGCTCTGAAATTAGAATTGCACTGAGAAAATTAGTTTTCCAAAGCTTGTTTTTTTCAGACAGTAGCGAATAACTTGCATACAAATTTTGGAGCAAATCTATCAAATGGTTTTCGTAAAATAGAAAAAAAATGAAAAATAAAAATTTTTTTTAAAATTGTTAAAATGCTCTAAAATTAAAACTACGCTAAGAAAATCAATTTTCAATAGCTTTTCTCCTCCCCCGTCAGACAAAAAAATTAATTGTATGCAAAACTGGAAGTAAATCCATCGAGTAGGTCACGAGATCTAATCTATTAACTAAATAGAAACAATTTTTTCAAAAATTTCAAAATACTCTATAATAAAAACTAAGCTAAGAAAATTAGTTTCCAAAAGTTTTCCTTTTTTTGGCAATTGCTACTAATTTCCATGCAAATTTAAGAGCGAATTCAACAAGTACTTTGCGTAAATTAAAGAATAATGAAAAATCAAAATTTTTTTTAATGTTTAAAATGGCTCTGAAATTAAAACAACACTAAGAAAACCAATTTTGAAATATATTGTATGTAAAATTTAAAGCATATCCATCAAGTAGTTTTCGAGATCCAATCGAGTAAATGAACACACACACGCACACACGCACGCACACACACACACACACACCCACACACACACACACACACATACACACGCACACGCACACGTACGCACGGGCATTTTCTGGAAACTACTTTTTTCGACTCCCTGAGTACAAAGATGCACGAATTAGTGAAAAAATAGAAAAATTATTACTTCATCGATACAATGCTTTCTCTACGAGAAAGCAATTACAAAAAGAAGAGAAGGTGGAAAAAAAATTTGTGGTGATTATTTGATTGAGTTAAAATATCGGTTAAATTAATGGTAGAATTGAATTGCTTATCACTCGCTAATATTAGTTTGTTCATAGGAATGATTTTTTATACAAAAAAAATTTTAAGAGGAGGTCACGTATCTCTATCCTTTTCTAATCAAGGAATTGAGTTTTTTACAGAAACTAATAACTTTAGCAAAAAATGAAGAGAAAGCCGCATCTCGTAATGAAAAAAGCTATATTTTATTTGATGAGAAAGAATTAATTTTATTGCTTCGTTTTCAAGAAAACCTTGAAAAACTTAAATCATAGAGGTTAGGGTGGACAATTTGGTTTTTCAAGGTCTTCTTGAGAACGAAGCAATGAAATAAATTTTTTCTCATCAAAGAAAATATTGCTTTTTCTGATACAAGATGCGTCTTTCTCTTCATTTTTTAATAAAGTTATTAGTTTTTGTAAAAAAATCATTTCTTTGATTAGAAAAGGACAGAGATACGTGACCTCCTCTTAAGACGTTATTTAATAACGAACGAGTTATATTAGGGCGGATATTCTGCTTAGTCAAATAGTTAACAATCATTATTATTTTTTTATGTGTGCGAATTATTATTAATTGTTGTTAATTATAAAAAAAATTAATTTTCTCACTAACTTTCTTTAGTTATTTGATCACATCTATTTATTAAGATGATAATAATTGTTCATTAATAATCAGATTTATTAGATTTAAATGTTATTGTTATTTTAAGTTTTCAGTTAGGTTAATTTATTTACCAAAGAGGAGAGAAAAAAAAATTTATTTTTGGTTTAGCCATCTATATGCGTTTAGATGGGTTGTTGTTGTAACGTTCCAGCGTTATTTCTTATTATTCTTAATTTAATGAAATATATATATAGAGAAGGGTCGTGAATATACAGGCTTAAACGCGCTTAGCGAATGCACGTTTTAGGCGTATGCGTGGCTGATTATGACGCGAAGGTGGCAAGCTATTTTGCGGGCTCGTAAACCCGTGTTAAGATCGCAAAGAAAGAGAAAAAAGAGAGAAAAGATAGCAATTGATAAGTTTACTTACTTTAACTAGTAAACTGGAGTTAAAGTCCTTGGTTCTGCTGATTGCTGGTCCTATTGAAATTGGGCTGATTTTTAAGAATACATTTGAGTTTGTCCCTTTTCTTATTTATATGAGATGATTTTATTTATATCAGCACTCAATGTTTATACACAGTAAACAAATAATTGAATTATTGTCAGGCGCAAAATTTGTGGTTTATATATTATATTTATGAATGAATAGGTGTATGAATCTGTATATTCATTTATGTGTTTATATATGTATTTATGTTTGTTTCACACGATTAATGAGTCACTTATAAATCCTAATTTTCACACTTTTACCACTGATAATCTGATACACTAGGTTTGTATTACACACAGGGCCGCTATTAGTTCGTAATATGCACACTGTCGAGGTTAAAATCAAGAAAGAGAAGAGTCTGGAGAGTAATGATGCTAACAGAACCGAATAGGTCGACAAAAAAATTGTAGTTAAAATTTGAGTGACTTTAAGGAAGCCTGTAGTGACTATTCGTAAATAAAATTACAGTTGGCCCAAGTAGCCAGTGAATATAATTAAATTAGAAAAATAGACGCGTATAATTGGAAAGCCCCGTTCATGGAAAAAGAACAGAAAACGAAGAGAATAGTCGGTTTTCGAATATAATAGATTTTTCGTCTATGGAGACGGAAATAAAAAATATAATAGTAGATAAGAGGTACGCAACCTGCTCGAGATATACCATAAGAAGAATTATGATAATGAGGGGAGAACAATGCTCTCTCTGGCCTTTTATACCTTAAAATATCGAAAAGCGGCCGAGGTAGTATGATATTCGAAACACGTTTGTTCATTGAAGAATTCACTCGCGCGCAGTGTGCAATTTAAAAAACCGGACAAATTCTTAAACTAGATGAAATTTCCTATCATTCTGTATCAAAAATATAGAAATATTTTGTTCGCTAACCTATATTATTTCGTTATAAACAAAATAAATTCTGAAAAATTGAAAATTTTTTCTGCTTCAAATCATTCTAGCTTATTTATTAACATTTGAAAGTAATACATAACAATTCATCATTAAAACTGAGACTCTGACATTTTTCAAACACATGTTAAACTTCAAAAAATATTAATTAGTAGTCGAATTATAAGGTTTTTAACCAGGGCGTTCCGCGCTTGCGCTACGTCTCTATGTTTTTTTGTAATATATTTGCCATATCTCTGGTTCTAATTATCGAATCGACATGCAACAAAAACGATTTTTTTTTGGTTTCTTTATTAAAGAACAAGTTTTTGCAGAGAAAAGTACTGCATTGTAGTTCATAAACTATAGCCATTTAAACAATTAATTTGTTTACAACAAATTACTCGACCACTTGCACGAAATGCAAGCTGCAAATTCGGATTCAGCAGCTCAAAATATATATAAATCGCCTACTTTGTTGGCGGGATTTTTAGCTTCATACGAAACCCTCTGGGCGCCTAGATTAGAGAGAATGAGGAAAAAAAGAAGAACGAGCGAGGTACAGAATTTTAGTTTTAATAGTTCTGAAATTCTATATTCCTTTTGTAAGATGGATTTTGATTCAGGATAGGAAAGAAGGAAATAGCAAGGAAAAAGTAAACTATAATTATCAGGTACTAAAAAAAATTTATTTAATAACTACATAAGATAACGTTAATTGTTACTAATTTTGTTTAGTATATCAATTTGAGAATTTTGAGAACTAATTATTAACAATTTACAGTTAGATTTTCTTCTATTGCCGCTTCAATGGCATTTGCTAATATTCGATAAATGTTTAATGATTATATAAAAAAAATTCCATATGTATTTCACTATACCGTGGAAAAGTTTTGTAATTTTAACACACATAACCCAAACAACATTTGTTGGTTGAATATGCGTTTATAAACGTTTGTTAGTTATCTAATAAAAGAATAATTTTTTAACATAAATCACGTATAATTAGCGTTTAAAGAAAACATTTATTTATCATTTAAATGTCCGACTAAAATACGGTGGCTTTTTTCATCTATAATTCGCATAATCAACGCATACCTTCTATTTTTGAAAAGTAAGATTTGTTGAAAATAAACGTTTTTTAACTTGATATTATACCTTGTCAATAAACGTTCCAAAAGCGTTACTTATATTTCATTTAATAAACGCATTATTTGATATTTAAAAATTTAACATAAAGATTTAGAATTTATTTCTTATATTTTTATATTATTCATTAAAAAAAATAGCATTTGAATTTTGTATAGTAAGTATTATTTAAAACTGAAATATTTTTTTGCAATTTAAAACGGAAGATTGATAATTGATTTTATACTTCTTATTTTATTTTTATTCATTCATTAATTTAATTACAAAAACTCAAAAAGTTATTTTTGATAAAATAGTTTTCTTCTGAATAATAATCATTAATATAATATTTATAATAAAATAATTTGGAATAAATTGGAACAGTGCCGTCTCATAACGCTATAGGGTCCTAGACATAACAGTGATGGGGGCCCATGTAAGGGCATTGAAAGTGGGATTTTTATTCGATTCCTGATTTTCTTAAAGAAGTCCAAGGCTCGACTAAGAAGCCTATGTTTTTACATTTTTTATTATTCCTCTCAAAGTTAATTTCTTTGTCTTTGGTTTTGGTTTTTCGTCTGTCGAAAATACAAATCAACCAAAATATCATGAAATTCTTTTTGAAAGTTATTTTTTAAAAAATTGATTTCATATGGCTGGTGGAATCTTAAATAATTTAAAATAACAAAGGAAATATCAAATATATATATTACGTATTAAACATAAAATAAATTTATTTTTATTTTCATGTTTATTTTATTAAAATTTTATGTTTTAATGGTTCGTAACTTACATTATTTTGTTGAACTTATTTATATTCAAACATGAGACTATATTTAAAATGAAAATACACGATCTTTGAATTCAAATGCATGCACTCCCATGCACACACTCGGAATAATGGAATAATGAAATATTTTATAAATGCATATAATATATAAATTTATATATTAGAGTTACAGTATATTTTTTATACTCAAAAGAACGCTAAATAACATTCTTCATTCTAGTTTCCTCGTTCGTTTCCTTTACAAATTTTGCAAAGGAAACTTTTTGTTTGCAAAATTTGATACAAGAGAAAGATGGAAAATTTCATAATATTTTATTTATTATATAAATAATTAATTTTTAACAATTTAATAAAGTTGCTATTATTTTATTTATAATCATTTTCTTTACTATCACTAATAATAATTAGTTAATAAATAATAGATGACGCTTTATAATTTAAACATTTCATGTGTTTTTTTTTTTTTTTTTTTAATGTATACTCTGAACTTTATATATTATTTTTTTGCACTCAATGTGTAGAATTCGATTTGGTGCACGCTTTTATAAAAATGCGTGTCAAAAACCAAGCTTTTTGCACGTCGTATGAAAAAGTTTCGTTTAATAATTGTTAGAGAAAATGATTTTACTATCGTGTGAACTTTTCACCTTCGCTTCGCTCGGACGCAAACGCCCTCGTGAGGTTTAAATCACTTTCTGGCACATGTATAAAAAATAATTATTTCAAGTCTTATTAAGAAAATTAAAATATTTGAAAAAAATACTTCATACTTTTTGAAAATAAAAAAAAAATTTCGCTAATGCAGGGCCCTTGAAATAAGGGGGCCCTAGGCAGGAGCCTATAATGCCTATTGGGAAAGACAGCACTGAATTGGAATATACTTTATTTTACATATGTAACAATAAATATAATACTTCGATAAAATTTAAGAGGAGGTCACGTATCTCTGTCCTTTTCTAATCATAGAATTAAGTTTTTTATAGAAACTAATAACTTTAGCAAAAAATGAAGAGAAAGCCGCATATCGTAACAAAAAAAGCAATATTTTCTTTGATGGAAAAGAATTAATTTTATTGCTTCGTTTTCAAGAAAACCTTGAAAAACTTAAATCATAGAGGTTAGGGTCGACAATTTGGTTTTTTAAGGTTTTCTTGAGAATAAAGCAATAAAATTAGTTTTTTCTTATCAAAGAAAATATTGCTTTGATACAAGATGCGGCTTTCTTTTCATTTTTTGCTAAAGCTATAAATTTTTGTAAAAAAATAATTTCTTTGATTAGAAAAGGACATAAATACGTGACCTCCTCTTAAATAGATTCATTTTCGTGCTTGAAATATAAAATAGATTCATCTTCTAGAACTCGAAAGTAGAGCAAGTGAAGCCAGTTTCACCAGGACTAAATTAAAATGGATATATTTATAGAGTTGTATAGATTTATATGTAACTTGAATTGATTTG
The DNA here is from genome assembly GCA_017163975.1 of Anastatus disparis. Classification (NCBI taxonomy): domain Eukaryota; kingdom Metazoa; phylum Arthropoda; class Insecta; order Hymenoptera; family Eupelmidae; genus Anastatus; species Anastatus disparis. The sequence continues at coordinate 1,518,413 of JAFFSR010000258.1, forward strand.
TAATATTTGAATAAATTATCAAAGTTAATTATAATAATATTTGAAAGAATACGAAAGTATATGAAATCTAGTGGTGATTCAACTCAATTGAGTGAGATCGTTCTCACTATTAAATGTATTAAAGTTAATTTATAAAAATTTTTAAATGGAAATAAAAGTATATTTAATATTTTTACCTTTGTAGAATTAAGTAGATAAGGGCTGGCTATATTCAGAAATTATGGATAAGCACGATTGAAATAAGACTCGAGTCAATTGTATAAGTAACTTTTAATAGTCCAGTAGAATCAGCTTGAAAAACCTTAAAATTTGACTTAATTAGTAACAGGCAACTGAAGTGAAAAATGGGTTCATTAGGTTAAAAGATATTAAAATTTAGAAAGACCCTCAAAATTTGGGCTGGCATATTTTTTTAAACAACGTTTTCATGTAAAAAATTGTGAAAAATCGATGTTTTTTGGATCTAGCTCTTTTCGTTTTTTAATAGGGTATATGAAATTTATAATACTTATAAGGGTCTTCAAGACGAATAGTTTAAGCCCTATTACATTAAATTTCGTTAATAATTTATTTAAGGGAGTATCCTCGATACGAAGTTAGTCAGTTAAGAAAACAGTCGAACTTATTATTGACAGTTATGGATTTGGCAACGTCCCTAAAACTCTAGAATTAAATATTGTTTTATAAAATTTATATAAAAAATATATATAATTTTGTGCTTTTAACGAATAACTTTAATTGTTAAGCATGTTAAAATATTGATACGGTATCAATCCTTTTGATGGGTTAAATATTTGTTTTCATGTAATGATAAAAAATAGTAATTATAAAAAATTAACAATTATAATAATCAATTATAAAAAAATTTGCTTATGACTTTTTTCAAATTAAAAAATCTTTACTTATATATTATTTAAACATATTTCCAAAAAAAAAAAACAATATTAATAGTTACCAATGAATTATAATTAAGGAGCGCGGTGGCGTAACGCATAGAGCTCTTGCCTTCAACACGGTGGGCAGGGGTTCGAATCCTGGCCAGGAAAATTAGTGTATGTGCTACCCATATCGCGACTCTTAAAAAATCCGACCTCATTGAGTATCGGTTGATTATAGGTCAGAAAAGTGGCTAACCATCCATCGGTAGTCAAAGTTTTCTGTATGGTGTTAAACGGGTACCGGGCTGGACTCCCTCGACTTCACCATATAAAAAAGGTTAATCATATAGAAGACAAAACCCTTTATATATTAATCTTTTAAAAAAAAATGAATTATAATTATTATTTTTATTTATTTATTTTATTTTTATTTTTTTTTCAATTATTATTTATGTTTATTATAATTCAATAAATTCAAAAGTTTTCATTTATAGTGTTATGTCCGGTCACCTTAAATAGGTTTACTCGGACATGTGTTTATTTGGGATATTTTTTGTTGGCATTGTTAAATAGTTTTTATTTTCAAAAGACTGCGGGATAGGGAGCTTAATCGCTTACCTTGTCTTAACTGCTGGCTGCGTGGTCGAAAGCAAAGGAGTTTATCTACTTAATAAACTTTACACTGAAGAGCGCAGTGCTCCTCTCTGGTTGCCCGTTTGTTAATTATTTAGGAACTGGATTAATGGCACTTATGTTCGCAGAGATTATTTTTGTATATTGTTGTTAATGATATTTATTTAATTTTATTACAAATGTTATACAAGCTATTGATAAGTGAATTGCGCAGATTTACAATAATAAATCGGAAGAAACCTCGTTAGTATTTTTATTTATTTTTATTTGAAAATAAAATAGGAAATATTCTTTGTATTAACACACTTTTTCCCCTAGAAGTAAGTTGTATAAAAATTGCGTTTTTATTGGACTGACTTGTTAAAATAAGCGCGCGACTAAATTAAGTTATTTCGCTTGTAATTAAATTTAAGAAGGAAATAATGCGCGAGTTACAAGCTTTTATTGTTACGATTTTACACTTGATTTATGTCCAAGTCGAAAAAGGTGTTACCCTTGCGAAGTCTAACTGCGGACTGACTTATTAAAATTATTTTTCTCTGCAAGAAAGGTACAAATCTAGAAATAAAATGCAAGTTTGTCAAAATTTAAAAGAGTCCCATTGGTCAGTTTGGCCGTGAGAAACTCTTTAAAATCTCACATTCGGTGACAGAAGATATCTTCTTATCACGCCTAAAAATGCTGAGGTAGCGTATACGGCGCGCGAACTTACTGCTTTTCTCTTAAGACTATTACAAGAAATTAAATTTCTTTTGTAATACAGTATATTCCTTATTACTAAAAGATTCATTTATTTATCTACTTATATGTATTTATTAATGTTATTTAGGGAGAGAACTGCAAATAAATATGTTTATATGCATGCATAATGTATATGCGTATATATAATTATATATACGTACGCACATTTATATGACTAACAAAAGGTTAAAAAAAAAATTAAAAATGAAAAATGATTTTTCGTACATCCGTGATTATGCGGATGTAACACCCCCACCGTGAAAACAAAGCAATAAGATTTTAATTGTTTTGCTTTGGGGTTCCCAACAGTTTGAGCTCGATGTCTTGGATGGTTTTTCTTGATGGTGGCATAGAGTTAGATCTGCTGAGTCCTCTTCTTGGCGGATTCAATGATTCCGTTGACCCAGTGGCTGTTCCGTGTTCTGATGTTTTATCCTTCTCTGTACGTTCGGGCTTAGCCAGGCTCGTAAGCAAATGTGTTATCGAGCTGAAAATGGCTTCCAGGAGTCTTGTACTCCATCCATATACTGTGTATAGAGTGTATCCGCGGATTATGGTGTCGAAGATTAGTTTGATTACTTGGCATAACAGGATAATCATTAATATTCCTACCGAGATTTGGCCAAATTTTTGAAACCCGTTCCACATTTTGTTAAGTGTGGATTCCATCATTGTTTCCACTTCTTTTGGCGTCAACAGGTTGTTAAACTTTACAGAGCGCGTCCTTGCTTCTCTGTCGTTAAGCCGTCTCGATATTGCTTCTAGCATCGCAGGCTTTTTGGCTGGAAAGATCGAATGTTCGCGTAGATTTTGTAGGTCTTCCGGTGTGTATATTCCATTTCCCAAAACTTCTGAGATGCCAGCGTGTTTCCAGGTCGGTTGGACAAATGGTTTTAGGGTTCGCGGTAGGTTTACCTCCGTTGCTGTAAGATGAATCTTAAACCATTTCTCGCTGATTTTGAAGATACTTGGTATAAGTGTGTTGCAATCTCTAACCGTTCCTATTTCTGCTAGCACCTTGCTGGTAGGTTTAGCGAAGTACGCTTTGTCATCACAAGTCACTGGTACTTCGTAGTAGCATTGTTTTGTTTTTCTTATTTTGCAGGATCGTGGTACACATTGAATTATGTGGGCGACTTCTCCTGCTGCTATGGCTAAATAACCTTGCTTCTTCATAACTTTTATGGCAAGAAGGTCTGGATTTGAGAACGTCAGAGGTAGAGAATTTTCTATGATTTGCTTCTCCAATATACATCGGTGCGGGACTATGTCACGATATAGTGATCCTAATTGTTTATCGAGATGTCTTCCGAGATTCATTATTTTTGCGTTGAAATATGTAGTAAGGATGATATCTGGTACCTCCAAGCTTTTTCGGGTGGTGAATGATTTGCCTCTTGTGGTTTCTACAATGAATAGTACTGTTTGATCCGTTTTAATTAATTTATATCCACATAGCATCTCTTCTCCAGTTTTGGTTAGACCAAAATTTATCTTCCCAGTTGAATTGCCAAAGTAGATAACGGGAGCGTTCGAATTGTTATCAACCATACGTGTCCCTATACCTTCATATAGGATGGTGAATTCATCGAACTTACATGTGGATCCCATTACTGGGGTCCAGAAAATGCAGCTTTCTTCGTCATCAATGCATCTACTGCTGGTGTAGCTGCATCGAGTTCCGGTGCTTAGGATCACCATATTCTTTTTTATATCAACGGTGACCTCGTAGTCTGTTGCTTTGATCTCCAGCTTCGCAGTTACGACTACTTTTCCGTATCCATATCCATTATCATTGTAAGTTGTACCCTCACAATATCCGTTTGCATCCAATCTTCCGGCGATTGTGACATAGCGATGGGCGATATGAATAAAAAATATCGATATTTCATATCGATAATATCGTAATAAAAAATATCGATAGTATAAATATCGAGAACAAAAATATCGATATTATGAATATCGATATCATTTTGATAAAAAAACATTCAATAATAAGAACAAAAAAATATTATCATAGAAAATGAGTAATTATATATTTAATATAATAATGTATACAAACAGAAAAAGTGTATTACAAATAATATAGTGCGTATTGGCAAACAAAATATAGATAAACCATAAATGTTTTATGACCAAACTGTGTCAAATTTTTTTTAAATTATAATCGATAAGAATAAATTATTAATAAACATAATTAATTTATTAGTTTTATGCCAAATGCCAATCTTTTGCAGATAACGAACTTAAAATAATAATTGTTGAAAATATTCTGGTGTTAGGCGATTTCGGTTGTCAGTTAAGATTAATCCTGCTCTTGAAAATAAACGTTCAGATGGTACAGAAGTAGCGATCACAGTTAGGTAACGAATGGCTAAATTGACTAATGTTAAACTTGGATGATGTTTCCAAAAATACAGTGGATCCTGGTCCTGATTAATAGGTTTTTGTGTCAAATAATAACGAAATTCTTCAGGCATTTCAGTTAAATTTCTGTTTTGAGACTGAACTATTTCAAAGTCTTGCAATAATTTTTTGTGGTGCGACCAAAAATTATCTCTATCTTCAAATTCCTCATTGATTGGATTTTCATCATGAATGTTCAATAACGTCGTGTTAGAGTTGGCATCATTTAATAATTTCGTTATTTTATTTACAGCATCAGCACATGCTAATTTATTTGTAAAATGTAATTTTTTGAATCTTGGATCCAAAATTGTAGCGATTGCTAATAAATTCATCTTTTCAATTTTGTCGAAACGATATAAAAATTGTTTTTTCAAAAGACTTTTTAGATGAATAGCTTCATTTCTTGTGACAATACTTGAGTTTAATTCCTGCTCTAGAATTTTAATTACAGGAATGGCTTTGCTGCCAGTCATATAAATTTCACCACTTATGATTAAAGTAGCAGTTTTAAAAGGCTTTAGTAGCTGTGTTAATTCTTTTACCGTCTGAAGTTCATCTGCGGTCAACATTTCAGGTGATTTAGGTAGTTGTAATAAAATTGGTGCAATTTTTTCTGAAAGAATTACAAATCTCTCAAGCATATCGAACGTTGAGTTCCATCGGGTATCGACGCTTTGTATTAATTTTAAGTCAGATACTTTTCTAAGTTGGTCTGCTGCATTTACCGATTGTTTAAAAAATTTAACGATGGTTTTTACTTTAGTAATTGCTGGTTTTACAATTTCATCTGAATCAAAAATTTTGCTAGGAACTAAATTTAATGTGTGAGCTAGACATGGAAGATGCTTATCGGCACTAAAACCGTCAACAATAACCTTTGTGATATTAGCTGCATTATCAGAAACAATTACAATTATTTTTTCTTTTTCAATATTCCAGAATTCAATAAGACTTAATAGCCAGTTTTTCAGATACTCAGATGTATGACTCTCTGATAATTCTGTCACACCTAGATTTACAGATTTTAGTTCATAATTATCAATATAGTGACAAGTTATTCCTAAGTAACTTTGATTATTTAAAGGATCTGTCCACACATCTGTTGTCAAAGAAACGTGATGAACGTTTGATAAATCTTTTTTTACCATCTTTGATAGGACCTCATACTTATCCTCCATTAAACATGTAATTGTTTTTCTGCTTGGAATATTATATAATGGAGCTAGGTATTTTGTATACATACGAAAGCCTTCATTGTTTACAGTTGAGTATGGTAATTTATCTCTAGCACTCATAAATAGTAATCTGTTAGTTACCTCATTCGCTTTACTACCACCATCTGGAATATGATGAATATTTATTTTAAAAAGCGATATAGAGAAATATTTATTTAAAAATCAAATTATTATTTTTTTTAAGAAATAATAAAATTCTGAAATTTTATTTGTAGTATTTAACAAATAGTGAATAAATAATTTAAATACCTTAGAATGATTTTTGGCTTGCAAATACAGTGTCTACTTTTAATTGTTTAGAACTTTTCGGTGTTGATAACATTTCTGATAATGATGATTCTTTCGAATCAAATTTGAGTCTTTTTGGAGTTAAATGGTTGCAATCGGATTCAAGAGTTTCTTGATGAGGCTATAACAAACAATTTTTAAAATTTTACATATCTTTAACAACTTTTTATTTTTTCAAATTTTTACGCATAAATTATTTGATTATATATTACTGGTTCATCCATATTTTGTTTTTGGTTTGATGCTTTTGTACAAGAATCCTTCTGGTTGAATTGAACAGTGGGATGATGCTTTGTTAGATGAGCGCGTAAGTTTGTTGTGTTACCAGATGACTTGATTTCCGCATTGCACAGTAAGCACATAATACACCCTTCAGACGTTTTTTTCATGTAATTCCAGACTTCACTTTTATGACGCGATGACACTGTAAGAATCGTCAAAAATTTGAGATTAAAAATTATTTCGAAATTGATAAAAATAAATTATTTCAATGATTGGAAACAGGATATAGTTTTGTACTTTACGTTAATACATTTAAAAAGGATAAACAAAATGGATAAGGAATAAAGAAATGCGTACTGTTGTAGTTGGACAATAACTAGTAGATTATCGAGCCACTATAGCTAAATATATGAATGATACGTTATTATACTGTGATATTTACTCTGAAAATTATAAAAAATATAGTGTATTAAAAAAATATACGGTTGCATATTTAAAGCGTCTTTAAAAAAAAGGATCAAAAATAGGATTCAACTAAATAATAATATAATTAGTAATTTATAAATTTTAATAATTTGTTTTACTATTAGAAATAACATAATATATTGCAAAACATTGCCTGAGTATAAAATGTAAAAGAAACGCGCTGAATGATGTAAATACTCGAACTTGATGGCGTGTGTTGTATACTTTAACCTCTATATGACAAAGAAATTGTTTTCTTATTATGACTGAATTCACTGCATAAATAATATATGTTTGTTTACTTATATGACGTATATTTACCAAATTCACTAAATTAACAAATAATTTAGTTTGGAAATTATACATAATTCACACAGTTTAGCTTATTAAATTAAATTTTATTCATGCAATATATTGATAAAAAAAATTTACACTTTAAAATGCAATTAATATTAAAGAAAGAAAATTTTTTTTGTTTCAAAACATAATCTTTGTTAAGAATTATGATAGGAGATAGTAGAGGTTTTTGTATTTATATAACAGAACAGATTAAAAAACTTACTGTTTTATGTCAAATTGAAACGAAGTTTTACAAAATAATATAATTATCAAACAATCATAACAGTCTACATTTTTATTTCACACTGTGTTCAATGTTTTGAATTAGAAAACTGGTCGATTCTACTGGTGCTTCAACATTACGCTAACGACCTATCAGTTCTGCGAACGAGTATACACACTTCAGCTCTATAGGCTTAACTATAAGTCACCTTAAAAATGTCGACCGCAACAAATTTAGTCCCTAGCAAAGACACTATACAAGATCGTCTCACAGCGCTCATAAGCAGAGTTGGTTTTAGAAAAACTCTACGCTCACAGTTCATCACTGTAAGTGTTGAGATTTCGCGCTTACAGCGCTGCGACGACTTATTGTATAATTGCTATAATAGAGAAACAGCGCTGGCGTCGCGAAATCTATACGCTTACAGTCATAAACTATGAGCGTAGAGTTTTTCTGAAACCAACCCTGCTCATAAGTCGAATGCAGATCTTATTTCCAAATGGTAATTTTCAGGTTGATATCGGTGTCCGATATTTGTAAAAAAAATATCGATCTGACGATATATCAGATTTTAAAATATCGGATAAAATATCGATATCGAGTGCTTAAAAAAATCGATATTTGTAATATCGATATATATCGCCCACCGCTACTGTGACATTCCTTCTATTGGTCGCGTTCACCAATAGATTATTTATCACGGAGCATCCATATTTATATTGGCCATACCTAATGAGATCTTCGCATGCTTCTCTCGTTGCCAACTCCATGAATGTGGTAGAGCCTTCTTTTACTTTTGAGTTGTGTGAATGCATACCACAATATGTAATTTCCTGCTCTACCTTTATTTTACATTGGTAAGCTCGGACCTTGAAATATTGAGTATGTTGTAGCAGCTGTAGGTATATTTCTTCTTCAGCAGGTTCTGCGTCGGATAACACGCAGTCTCCGACTTCTGTAAGTGCTATAGTTGTTATGTTGGGGGTGGCAGATCCGCATTCATATGTCGTAAAAGTGACGGCGACTCGAATATAAGTGTACAAAAAGAACATTAATTTGCAGTTCATCCTCCTATAACAAAGAAAAATAACTTAAGATTATTCGCAGACATCATGCTGATACAGGTATGGTTATTATATTGCGTAGTTACAGTTGATTGAGGTTATAAGCATTTGTACCCAATTACTAAGATGAATTTTTAAAGATGCGTGATTAGGTAAAGTGAATTCACCAACTTGCTTAAGTTTCTTTATTCGTTATTACATCCATAGAAAAGAAAAATTTGGATATGCATAAGTATCACAAAGCAAAGAAATCGGATGATAAAAAAAAATAATACGCAGATTTACGTTAATTATCGTTATGTGTATTCACTTTAAGAAATCTCTAGCCAAATGTAGAGTTCTGATCATTATCGATCGAGCTTTCGGATCTTAGTTTCGTTAAGCGCAATTTATTTGGGTGTAGAATTTTTGTAGTGTTTTTAAAAGAAATTTTAATATTTTTACCATTTTCTAATATTTCGAGAATTCTATGTGGCCCGGTATACTGCGTTTGAAATTTTCCTTTTCTAGGTTCTATTAATAGCATTACGTGGTCATTAACCTTAAAATTGCACGGGTTTAACTTCCTATCGTAATATTCCTTGGAACGTCTTTTTGCGTTATTTAGATTTTCTTTAGCTAATTCGTGTATTTCTAACAATTTTGATCTTAATCTAGTTAAATAGTCATAATAAGTATCGGTAGTATTTTCCCCCAATACCGCCCTCGCTGATGGCACGCGAGCTATCTTCCCATATACGCATTCGTATGGGGTGAGCTTCGTCCCTTCGTAAACGCTGGTATTGTAGGAAAATGTCGCACATTCACACCATTCATCCCATTGTCGTATATTTGATACATAGTTCATTAACCATTCCTTTAACGAGTGATGCATTCGCTCAATAGATCCATTGGATTGAGGGTGAAATGCGGTGGTAGTACATGATTTAATTTTACACATTTTCGCGACGTTTTTCATTAATGAACTGATAAAATTTGCACCTTGATCCGTCAGGACTATCCTTGGTGACCCATGAATAAAAACAAATCGTTTTAGAAAAGCATCGGCAATTGCCGTTGACGTAGTTGAATCTAAAGGGACAGCTATACAAAATTTTGTTAGCAAATCTTGCATCGTCAAAATGTACATGTTCCCATTTCTGGTCCTATCCAATGGACCTACGATATCTAACGAAATCTTTTCGAAGCTAGAACCCGGTGTGTCTGTTAACACCATGGGTTGCCTAACCTTATTTCTAACTAGTTTATTTAGTTGACGAGTGCGACACGCGTTGACAAAATTTTGGATTTCCGCTTTCATATTTGGCCAAAAATAGTGTTGTCTAACTCGGTTATATGTCTTTGTTATACCTTTATGGCCGTTTATTGGTGACTCGTGAATTTCGCGTATAATTTGTTCACGCAGATCTACTTCTGGTATTTGTATCAAGTTTTTACAGATTATTATCTTAGTTTGAGAATCTGAAAATATATCTTTCAATAGATCGACAATTTCACTCCACGTGATATCGTCTGTTTTTGAAATTCTCAAGGATATCAGAGACGTTGTCTAACAGTGAAAAAATAGCATCCTTGAAAATTTCTCTATCTGTTTGTATATGCAGATTTTCTTTAATTGGCAAAGCTATCAGAATCTTTTTGTCATTTTCAATGACTTTTGCTCTTGCAAGGACAATATCTTGCAGGGGCGGAAGTCTTTGTTCTTGTTGCAGAAAAAGGGCTCCTGAGTCGAGGGGTTGATTTTTTTGTGTTATGAAATGGGTTAGATTGTCCTTTGCCATGAGAAAGTTATCTCTCGTTCCTATTATATTTCGTGATGGTCGAGGTCGATTTGATTCGTCTCGACCTATCTCATACTCAACAGATAGAGGAGTTTCATTCACCCTGGACGAATTCGAATGTAATTCGTCCCTGAGCGATTGATGATCCTCAGAAATATTTATATTTTCATTCATAGCATCGTCAGTCACGTGAGCGTCTTCGGCTGGTTTATTTGCTGTGGCTTCTAAAGATTCCTTAAGGATGTCTAGCGTCCGTGACAGTTCGTCGGCTGGCAGTTTATATCTGTCTTGCTCGATTTTAGTCAATTTTACGCTTGTTAGTATACTGTCGAAGGGTATCTTGTCGTCATAGTCAAAAGAATATATATGTTCGTCTCCGTCTTGACGCGTTAACCATCGTATAGATATTACTTTATTATTTGATTTAATGTACTGTTTGCTTTAGCACAAATAAAAACTGTCCTTACTGTTTCTTACTGCTAGGAAGTCATTCTTTTTAAACAGTGTCTCAGTTGCGATTGACTCTATAGCGTTTATTTCATAGACCGGTTTACATGTATTTTCCTCGGAAGTTATCTTAACGATTTCTTTAGTTTCCGATTCGCGTATATTTTGCACTTCGTTATCCGGAGGGTTACGTAATAGCGCGTCGGCCACGAAATTAATTTTTCCTGGAAGATACCTGATTGTAAAGTCAAATTTGTCTCTTAATTCAAAATACCATTTTTTTAATTTAGATGTACAATCCTTTATTTTGTGCAGCCAAACGAGAGGTTGGTGGTCAGTTATAAAGGTGAAATGTCGGCCAATCAGAAAATAGTCGAATTGATCGCCGCAAAATCGCATTGCGAGTAGTTCCTTTTTGATAGTGCTATGATTCATCTCGGTTTTTGTAAGCAATCGGCTTGCGTAAGCTACAGGTAAATCTGAATTTTCCTTCTTTTGAGATAGGACACCACCGACTGCGTAGTCTGAGGCGTCTGTTGTTACAAAGAATTCCTCTTCGAAGTTTGGATGTTGCAAAATTGGTTCATTAATTAGGCAGTTTTTGAGCGTCTCAAAAGCTATTTCCTGTTCATCTGACCAATTGAAAGCTACTGCTTTCTTCAAAAGGTTTGTCAATGGCTTTGCGATCGTTGCAAAATTTGGGATGAAACATCGATAATATCCGCACAGACCAAGAAATTGGCGTATTCCCTTGACATTTCGTGGACGAGGGAATTTTTCGACAGCTTGGGTCTTACTTGGGTCTGGTCTCATGCCTTTATGACTAATCTCGTGACCGAGAAATGTCACTGATGTTTCGTAAAATTGGCACTTCAAGGGATTTAACTTTAGGTTAGATTTCCTTAAAGTCTCTGTGAATTCCAGAAATGATTCGTCTAGATCGTTTAGATTTTCCGCAAATAGTATGACGTCATCAATATATCCTAGCTTTCCTTTTCCTTTCGAGCTTAGATCTAACGGTTTATGCCCTAATATTTTATTGGTTAATTCTTGAAAAGTACTTGCCGCTGTTCGAATTCCGAAAGGCATTCTTTTGAAGTAAAAGTGACCATAAGAAGTAGAAAAGGCTGTTTTCTCTCGGTCTTCTTCTCTAATCATCACCTGATGGAAACCTGAATACATATCCACGACGATAAAATAGCGAGCCCCGCCGAGCTGCTCGACTAAATGTGTAATATATGGGATTGGATGTGGATATGGCTTGATATTTTCATTTAATTTTCGGAAATCGACTACAACTCTCCACTGTGGCTTCCTTTCAATATCGTCTTTCTTTTTGACAACCCAGAGAGGGCTGTCAAAAGGCGATTCACTTCTTTCAACTATATCTGATTCTAACAATTTACTTATTTGCTCGTAAACAACTTCTTGCAATTTTTGAGGTATTGGATACTGTCTTACGTTTACTGGTTCTTCGTCGTAGGTTTCGATTTTATGTTCGATTATGTTAGTGGTAGAAAGGGGTTCTCCTTTCAAATGAAAAACATCAGCAGTTTTTTCAATGAGCTTCTGCAGCCTTGCTTCGTTTTCTTCCGCTATATGGTTTTTAGGTATGTCGTTTAATATACATTCTGTTCTGTTTTTGACGTTAGCATTGTATACTCGCTCAAAATTTTTGTGTTTTGAACTTCGATTATCCTTTTTATATGGCTTGACGTAGAATTCAGTGACAGTATTTATGTCTAAAATAGTTCTGTTGATGCATGGTTCTATATCAGAGTAATTTACATAAGTTTCTATTGGTTGATTCACCTGATTTATTTCGATATAGTCCAGCAAATTTGCACCTGGAAGGAAATCTCGAATTATTATATCCTCTTCAGTGGTTTCTGTGCTTTTGTTATCTGATATTTTAATTTCCCCTTTTGTTAGACTTGTGCTTACCGTGTTGCGCGGAGCTTCTTCGGGCTTAGCATAAGTCTCGTTGGTGCTATGTCGCACATTATCACCGTCGCTTACCGTGTTGCGCGGGGCGTTTTCGGACTTTGCGTACGATGGTTTTGGATTTCGGCCGGGGGATTCGATTAAATTTGCGATAGAGTTCGGAGCGTCATCGTCTAGCGTGTCGCGCGAAGCATTTTCGGACTCAACGCATGACGTTGCAGAATTGGGTAACACCTGCACAGGAACCTTAGACTTAGGAATTATATTTTCTTAAATTGGAAGGTCTTCTTCGGAAGATGTGCAAATAGTACTGTCTGAGTAGCGTGTCTGAAAGACTCGATCGTATTCTTTACCATATTCGAAAGTAATTAAGTCGTTGATTAGTTCATCGGCTGACCTCGTATCATCTACATTGGCCTGCATAGAAATAAGAGAAGGTGCTTGGTTCGTGACGTTAACTTCTTTTATATCTTCTATATCCATGAAGAAAGTGCTATCTTTGTCTATAAAAATTTTCTCGTTACGATGCTGATAATATTTCTGTGTTGGTTCTAGAGTTAGCGGTGTTATTTTTAGGTCGATATCAAAGATATTGGTATTGAATACTTCTATGTCAACGTAGCCTCCGTCGTTGATTGCCATGACGTTTCCTGCCACTATGCCTTTTTCGTTAAATATTATTTTCCTAATATAGCCATATTCATCTTCTGGGTTATTCAGCGGGAAACGTACAGTTGCGGTTGTTAGAGCAGGTATTCTTTTAACGTCTTTTAAATTTACAAAAGGCAATGTTTTGTCCTCGAAAATTAGTGCCTTTCGATAGAAATCGAGGCTTGCACCGTGCTGCTCACAGAAGTTTGAACCTATAATTGCTTCTGTTTTCATCGGACAATCATTGGCGACTATAATGATCTCTGTTGGAGATCCGTATATGTCAATGACACATGTACCAATCGAAGGTATATTGGTTCCCGATATTCCTCTTAACAATGGTCGGTTTGATTCGTTAACCATTACGTCTCCGTTAAAAATGCCTATTTTGGCTATATTCGGCTGCGCACCTGAATCAACCATAGCTTCAATGAAATTATGTAGATATTGTGGGGATTCCACGATGATGATTGGCGTTGTTTCTTCTAAGTTGACATTGTAGATGTAAGTTCTGCTACAATCGCGTTCACTGAACGCGTTTTCTCGGTTGTCACTCCAGGAGCGCCCTTCGCTGGAGCGTTTGTCTCGTTTTTTTGTTGAGTCTCTTTGACCCATTTTAATTTACGGCACTCTTCCTTTACATGACCTCTGTTTTTGCAATAGGCACATATTTTTATCTGGTAATTGTTATTATGACTTTTGCTTCTGTCATTTGATTGGTTGTTAGTCTGGTTATATCTTCCCTGATTAGATGTGGTTGCTCGTGGCGCATCCGATTTTACAGCTGCTGCTTCGTTCGTATCTCGTCTATTTTCATAGAGGTTCTTATTTCTTTCGTTGATCTTATATCCATGCTTCAAGTTGTCCCTATCAATCTGCTTATCTACCGCGATTGCGTCGTCGAATACTTCGTTCAGAGTTAAGTTTGCTGGGTTTTTAAGCCTTTGCCTAAATTCCGGCGGTAAGCCGTCTCGAAATTCTTCGATTATATCTCCTTCGATTTCAGAAAGTTCGTCACGAGTTAATTCATTGCTGATATCGAAACGTTTTCGATCGATAATAGCTTCTTTAAGGTCAACGATTCGTGTAATAAAATTAAGCAGTGACTCGTTCCTTCCCTTATAAATTTGATCAAGTTTACCTCTTAGATTGTTTAGAGTTTCTGTGGGGGCAAAAACGGATTTTAGTCTATCGACGAATTCGTCCAATGTTCCGAAATTATTGTGCTCGAACGTGATATACGCTTTGTCTTCGAGTTTATTTTTCACTAACTTTATTAACTCTCTCTCAAGGTGCTGAGGAACTATTTGAGTTGTGCGTTTGCATGCTCTGACAAAAGGTATTAAGTTTGTTCCGTCAAATTTTGGTATGCTGTTCAAGGCCTCCTTTATGTAAATGCTTGGTGGCACAGTCCAGGAATTCTGTGGTTCTGCTTGGTTATTATGAGGTCTTGATGCTGGGTCTGGTGGTAATGTCTGCTGTGCTTGCGGTACGGGGGACGTTGAGCGAGTTACACGCATTCGATCTATGTCACGGCGCATTTTTGCTAATTGAGTTATCACGTCCTCTGTCGACTCCTCGGTTTCGTCTATTGGCTTTAACCTCAAATTCGTTTTATTTTGAGATCCCAAATCTATTTTATTAGCTTGTGCTAAGGGAAAATTTGATACACTAGAGGCAGTGTCCGATATGGTAATTTCATGATTTTCGCGGCGTTTTCTTTCTTTTTCGAGTTCCTTTTCAAGCATTTGAACGCGTTCCTTTTCTACATTTAACGAGTCCATCGCATCCTGCTTTAACCGTTCTGCCTCACTTAGGACTTTCTTCTCACGATTCCCTAGCGCTTGTTCTAAATCCTTAATTCTTTGTTCGCGTTCTTTTAAGTTGTTAGCGTATAGTCTCAACTCCTCTCCGGTGAGTAGCAAATCTTTGTCGTTAATTCCTCCGGTAGTCATTTTATAAGATATTTAAAATCTAGGCTATTTAAAAAAAAATAGATTATCGCTTGTGCAATTATTATTATAAATTGTTATTTATATATATAAAGATTGATTTCTTAGGTTAATTTTGAGAAAAAGGAGAAGAAAAAGAAATTTTAAATAAAATGCTCCTTACTTATAGAAGAAAGGAAACGCGATATAAGAAAATTTTTTTAATCGATAGTAATTAGATTATTTTCCGACTGCATATGTTGACCGGCTTGGTCAACTTGCAAGGTCGATTGCGGAGCTGGTGCGGGTTGTACTTCTTTGAGACTCAAATCGATTACAACGCGCTGCTGTTGCGGTTGTCGTATCCGGGGGGGAGTTATTAAATATTTAGCTGGCGTGTCGATTACGTATGGGTTAACGACTAAACCTCTTTTTGGGCCGATTTTCTTTCTCGGTGGTAGAAATTATGGCTCTAGATCAATGTCGTTTTCTTTGACCCACCCTATAAACCGCGCTCTGGTCTCTCCTTGCAGACTTAGCTTATCTGCTGTTTGCCTTATCTTAGGGCCAAGGCCTCTCCTTTTATCATCTGTCATTTACTGGAGAAATAAGGAGAAAAGCAGAAAAAAAAGAAAAAAAAACAAAACCAAAAAGAAAAAAAAAATGATTATTCTAAGAGAGGAAGAAAAGAAAAAAAAGGAGCGAAGGAGGAAAAAAAAAGATATTTATTAGAAAAAAGTTGCTCCAACACCTAATTGTTTCTTTTCTCTTTCCGTGTCTTTTGCCGCTGTTAAGCGATAAAAGAGAACTAGCACTATATGCCGTGAGGCTCAATAGATACAAGCCCAAAATTGAAAATAAACTTTCAGATATAGGGTCAACTTGTTTCTTCCCTTTTTTATTTTCTTCAGGTTGAGCCCTTCGTGCTGTTAAGCACAAACGGCGAATTGCAAGTCTCATGCCGTGAGGCTCAAGACCTACAAGACCCTCAAGAAATAAAACGTTATGATTGAAAAAAAAAATTTTTTTCTTTACTCTCCACCAAAAATTTTTAAATACTGTTAAGCATGAAAAAATAATTTACAAGTTTTATGCCGTGAGGCTCAAAAATTGTAAACCCTGTCAGAGAGAGGGAAAAAAAAGAAAGAAGAAGAGAAAGAAAAAACAAAGAAAAATGAAAAAAAGAAAGAAAAAAAAAAAAATATTAATTTTTAACTCAGTGCAGATTTACATTTGCAAAGAAAGAAAAAAAAATGGTTCACTTCATAATAACAGAAGAAAAAGTAGCAAAGGAAAAATTAAAAGCAAATGTATAAGCGTTAGTTTAATTTTACGCCTTGCGTTAGATAAGCTAATTGACTAGGTTTTTATTTTAGCTATTTGTAAGGTAAGGATTGTTATTTCAGAAAAATTTTAGTTATAGAAACATAAAGAAGTAAAGTATTTACTTTTACTTAATGTTAGATTTATTGATTTGTTTGTTAATTTATGTATAAATAAATAAGAATTGAAATAAATGTTCTATGCTCATCTAAAGCAAGTATTTTGTCTAGTTTTTCTAGCGTTTCCCTGCGATAAAGAACGTTTTGAACAATTTATTTAGTATTCTTTCTTTTTCTTTTTTATTCTTCTCCAAGTAATTGATTTATAAATAAATTAATATCTCAAACACTGGTTCTGCGCTCATCTAAGACAAGTATTTTGTCTTGCGTTTCCCTGTGATAGAGAACGCTTCGAATATTTAGTTTTCGAGTAATTAATTTATAAACAAATCAAGAATTAAAAATATTAGTTCTACATTCATCTAAAGCAAGTATTTTGTCTAGTTACCTAGCGTTTCCCTGCGATAGAGAACGTTTTGAACAATGTATTTCAAATAAGAAAGGCGTTATTAGATTTTATTTTTGATTTATCGACTTATAAATAAGTTAACAGATCGAAAAAATCTTTACTCTATGCTCATCTAAAACAAGTATTTTGTCTAATATTATTTAGCGTTTCCCTGTGATAGAGAGCATTTCGAGTGTAATTAATTAGTATAAAAAAGCAGGTTGTTAGTAATAAAAAAAAGAATTTGTTAGTGCTTATTAGTTATTTGACAAGAAATATCCCACCGTCGCTGTCACCATTTGTTATGTCCGGTCACCTTAAATAGGTTTACACGGACATGTGTTTGTTTGGGATATTTCTTGTTGGCATTGTTAAATATTTTTTATTTTCAAAAGACTGCAGGATAGAGGAGTTTAATCACTTACCTTGTCTTAACTGCTGGGTGCGTGGTCGAAAGCAAAGGAGTTTATCTACTTAATAAACTTTACACTGAAGAGCGCAGTGCTCCTCTATGGTTGCCCGTTTGTTAATTATTTAGGAACTGGATTAATGGCACTTATGTTCGCAGAGATTATTTTTGTATATTGTTGTAAATGATATTTATTTAATTTTATTACAAATGTTATACAAGCTATTGATAAGTGAATCGCGCAGATTTACAATAATAAATCGGAAGAAACCTCGTTAGTATTTTTATTTATTTTTATTTGAAAATAAAATAGGAAATATTCTTTGTATTAACACACTTTTTCCCCTAGAAGTAAGTTGTGTAAAAATTGCGTTTTTATTGGACTGACTTGTTAAAATAAGCGCGCGACTAAATTAAGTTATTTCGCTTGTAATTAAATTTAAGAAGGAAATAATGCGCGAGTTACAAGCTTTTATTGTTACGATTTTACACTTGATTTATGTCCAAGTCGAAAAAGGTGTTACCCTTGCGAGGTCTAACTGCGGACTGACTTATTAAAATTATTTTTCTCTGCAAGAAAGGTACAAATCTAGAAATAAAATGCAAGTTTGTCAAAATTTAAAAGAGTCCCATTGGTCAGTTCGGCCGTGAGAAACTCTTTAAAATCTCACATTCGGTGACAGAAGATATCTTCTTATCACGCCTAAAAATGCTGAGCGTATACGGCGCGCGAACTTACTGCTTTTCTCTTAAGACTATACAAGAAATTAAATTTCTTTTTTAATACAGTATATTCCTTATTACTAAAAGATTCATTTATTTATCTACTTATATGTATTTATTAATGTTATTTAGGGAGAGAACTGCAAATAAATATGTTTATATGCATGCATAATGTATATGCGTATATATAATTATATATACGTACGCACATTTATATGTA
Source organism: Anastatus disparis (assembly GCA_017163975.1). Taxonomy (NCBI): domain Eukaryota; kingdom Metazoa; phylum Arthropoda; class Insecta; order Hymenoptera; family Eupelmidae; genus Anastatus; species Anastatus disparis. The sequence continues at coordinate 1,536,846 of JAFFSR010000258.1, forward strand.
TAACAAAAGGTTAAAAAAAAAAATTAAAAATGAAAAATGATTTTTCGTACATCCGTGATTATGCGGATGTAACAATAGTATAAATGAAATTTAATACTAATTGAACAATAATGATAAAATTTTAAATTATCTAAAGCAAAATTAGTTCTTAATAGATATCTATAATTTTTCTAAATCAATATTTAAAAATCGTACAATATACTTCAAATTTATGATTTATTTATACTATTTCAGTAATAAAATCTAATTATACAAGACATGACTAACAAGAATATATGTATTGTCAAAACAATTAACCTAAAACATTGTTCTTTCAGAATATAAAGTTGTAAAATTAAAAAAAGTTAAAAATCCTTATTCTAAACTTACCTCCGTATAAGGGGCTACTTCGATAACAGTTTTTGCGTTGTGTCAACATTCATAGGCAACGAAGTGATAGGAGAGTTAAAATTATTTATATTATTACTTTAGCCGTTTCAGCAGTACGATTGATAGATTATAGAGTTGATTTGTCGTTGTTTAACTAAAAGATAGTGATGATGATGATTTTTATAGTGCGACCATAAAATTTAAATGACACCGTTCCACAATTCTCAATAACACCGTTGACCAAGACCTAATGTACAAATTTAAAAATATATCCAATATCAACAGTTTTACTATGAGACATAAATATAAACAATCTTGAGGTAGGTAATAATTGATATCTTATTAAATATGTTTGTACACCGGCTGCGATTCAAATACAAAATATAGAGCAAATAAATACTAGTAATATAATCAAATAATAATAAACTACTCAACAAAAGGAGACTTTACTCACACGTTTTTCAATATATAGAATTTGTAATAACTTCAATGTGTTTCCTGATTCTTTTTTTAATAGTCAATATTAAAATATTTTTAATATTCTTAATATAAATATAAAATTTACAATCTTTTATTAGTATATTGACATCTCGGAATGAGATACTTGCAGGTTATCTTGTTTATCCAAAACAATCAGAAGTTGTTTGCAAAAAGAGAACAAAAAAGTTATTTGATTCGATTGCAAAGAGTAACGAAGATGAAAAAAAAAGAATTCTCAAATGTCAAATTTATTTAATTTCCAAGCATTCGATGTTTGAGTCTAACTTAGATTTATATTTTCTTTTGTGAAGTTTTTCAAAAATAAAAAGAAAACCCATGTATGCTGTAGTGCAGTTTTCCTTAGAAAGAAAATACGCTGTTGTACCTCTTCTTTGGTTAGTCAATGATTTTAAAGAATGTTTGTGGCCAAAAACTAGGACTGCAGGAAAATTTCAGAAACTGGTTTTCGCAGGTGAAAAACCTTCAAAAAGTTGGAAAAAATATGATTCACGTCGTCTTGTTCACATAGCAGGTATCGTAAAGTATTAGTTCAAATTATAACAAATAAAATAAATATAATGCGAATAATTTTCCATAAGATTCAACTCTATACTCATAAACTTTCAAATATTATTTACAGGTACTTATGAGTTGGCAGATAAATATTTGATGAATTTAGAATGGCAAACTTCTACTGATGCGTGTTCGGAAACAGAGGAGGTGGTTAAAAGAAAAACTTTTGAGAATGACGTAACGGAATCAACAAAAATGCATCAAGCGACTCTGATAGTTCATATGATTCTGATGAAAGTAAATTAACTGTTGAGAATGGTAGTCCAATCTCACGATAAAAGAGCAAAATATCTAAGGTTAGATTTCATTAATTTATTCTGAATTATTAATTTATATTGTTTTTACTTGAAAGTTGAATTTTTCACCTGAGATTTGAATTTTTCACCTGAGATTTGAATTTTTTTTCTTAAAATTGATTTTTTCTACTTAAAATTTAAATGTTAATTTTTTACTTTCCTCTCAATGAAATGAAAACTAATGTATTGAAGACAATATATTTTCTCATTATTATAATAGAATAATATATTGACTCATTTTTATACAATAAGATTACTTATATGCTAAGTTGAATATTATTTACAAAGAAAGTTTAAATTTTTTTGGTGTTTTAAATTTTCTTACAAACCGAATTAAAATTCATTTTCTTAATTAAATGTAGCAGATTATTGAAAATAACTATTTATTGATTAAAAATGACTTTTTATTTAATATAAGCATATATGTAACTCAAAGAAAAGAAAAATCGTTGCCTAAAATAATCAAAGAAGAAATTATTAAAGTATCTAATAATTTCATCATCCCACCGAAACACTTAACAGAAAATGCAAAAGAAATTCAAGACAAAATATCAAATGTAATATCATCAACTTCGAATGAATCTTCTTTACTTTTTAATCCAACAGTTTCAGAGGTGGAAAAAGAAAATGCAAGAGAACCAATAGTAGATGACATCTTTATTGAACAAAAGCAAATAGAATCGGTAAATTTAAAAATTAAAATGAATTATTATGTTTATAAATTATTTATTATTTTTTACATTTACATGCCAAATTCATAAAAAAGAACACCCAAAACCACATCCAAAAGCCTAATAGGAATATAACATCCATTGTAATCACTGACGATTTTAGAAGTTTACTAGAAAGAGAATTTTAGTATCTAATATTACATTATATGGATGAGCTTTCAACATCAGCAAATCAATGTCAACAAATCCAAGGACAAATTATAACATCTTTGAAATCTAGTCTCGAATGGATAAATAAACCAAAAGCTATTCCTGATCTTCCTATGTCAAATATGACTACTTTCATATCTATGAACCAAGCATTATCTTCAGAACAGAATCCTGAATGTATGTAGTACTTGGTAAGTATTCATATAATCATTATAAGCAATTTCATAAAAAAAATTTGGAAAGTTGATTGTTTCATTCATCAAATATTATTCATGATCATCATTTTATTAATATAACAACTTAAATTTGCAGATTAGAAAATTATCCACAGTAGGAGAAGGAGATGTCCATTATGCTGTTTTTGCTATGGGACGAATGCTAATTACGAATGAATTAGCTTCGAAGTTCAACTGGGCTGGTCGATTAGAAAAAAAAAGTTTTCAAGAAACTAATTTTTTGACGGCGATTACAAGTAATAAAAAGTTTATTAATACAAAAATATTTATTAAAAATTCATAAGCTATGTATCAATATACGTGTCCTTACGTGATCAAACATAAATATTTATTTTTAGTCAATATAAAAAGACACAGCTCTTTTCCGCAAAGATGATGAAATATTTTTAATTATTATTTTACATATCTATAAACATAATATTCGATATGTATATTTTTATATACTATATATATCTGCTTTCACTCCCAATAAAAAATTTATTTTAATTTAAAGATGCATGTCGATCCATATTTTCAAAGGATAGAGCAAATGATAAGGTCATAAAAAAGCAATACAAGATTGGCTTAAGAATGCGCCGTCAAGAAACAAGTACCATAATAAACTTAAGGATCTACCCTCGTCAATTAACCCATTACCATAAAATATTTAACAAAATATGTATATTATATGGTATGTACCCTGGTAGAAATTTTATCTAGGCGCCCTTATAAGCTCTCTAGGCCTTTATAGCAAAACTTGATTATTCTGGATAAGAAAAACTAGATGGATATAGACTAATATAACCCTTGAATGCGCGCGCTACCAACTTACAAAGCATGCAGCATGTGACGAAGTAAAGCCAAACCTAACCTAATAATGTTCTTTCATTACACCTTTTCTTCAAATATCGTGTGCAAAAACATCGATAAATAAAAATTTTAAAAATTTATCAACTGAACAACGGAAAGTACAACAAAACTATCACTAGAAAGTCATATTCCCTCTATAAAAAAGTCATGACCAATGTTGTGATGCCAAGTTTAACGTTTTGTGATTGGCTTACAGCATGCGCATGCGTGTAGCGTTTAATTTAAATCGTCTGATTTTCTGAATAAAATTAGATTTATTCAAGATCTTGAATGAAGATTATTGTAAATTTTAATAACAAACAAAATTTTCAAACCTTTTTTTATGATATATTTTTTTAATATAAAAACTAATGCGTATTCTTGGTTATATAACTGTACGTAGACAAAATCTTGACATACGTGCGCTGTTCGCATTGTTTTTGTCCATAGTCCGCGAGATTTTAAAACATAATTATTAAGATTATGATTATTATATTTAAATATTTTATAATTTATTATAAGTTTATAGATACTTGATTTTTAATAAAAATAAAGTTAAGATAAAAATAACTTGCGCATATTACTGTTAAATAATAAATTATAGTGATGTCACTTTTAAATAACATTATAGATTAATAATTGAATTTTAATAAATTCATGTTAAAAATTAGGGCGTGCAACGCGCGCTGTTCAAGCTCTAGTGAAAGTAAAAGTGCTAGTATTACGCATAGGCTGGGATTTATGTTCGCGTCTCTATCTATATTTCTCTTTCTTATAATGCGAGAGACATAGACAGAATATTTACATACACACGACTATACATTTCAGCATAGTATACATTTGTGCGGGTTACGCCATGAAATATAATGACGAACTAAAGCGTCTATACGAAATTATGTTGCGCCTAACCCTTAATATACGTTAACGTCTCGATAGAACTGTACAGTTCTATAAGGGAAAACTATACGGGCATCTAGAACGGAAAGGCGTTACACGCCAGTACAGATCTGTCTAGTTTATCTGTGCAGACCTGTCTAGAACTTGATTATTCTAGCTAAAACTGTCTAGTAGCCCGGACTAATTTCTACCAGGGTATCAAAAGTCTTTTAATTATTCTTTTAATTATTTAATTTGTAACAGTTCTATACAATAAATTTATTCTAATGAGATGAATAGAGTATTGATTAAAATCGCAGAGAAACATCTTAATAATAACTTCAATTACTCAATTAATCAATATATATGTCGCATTGATTAAAAAATCATATAATAATGACTAAATATAAAGATTTACCAATACTTACCTTTCTTTTACAGAACGTTACCTATTGAACTTTGGAGCTTCAGAAGATAGTTTCAAACATCAAGACATTTATTTTTCATTTTATGAAAACATTTTATTTACAAAAGTAATATATTTATTGTTCTGTATGCAAAATAAAATATATTTCAAGTTATTTTTAATTGTTTTATTATAAATATTATTTTAATAATTATTTTTAAAAAGAAAATTAATTAGAATTAATTAAAATTAAATAGAAAAAAATATAAAATTTATTATATATTTTTTAGCTTAAATTGCAAAATAATTTCAGTTCTAAAAAATACTTTCTGTACAAAATACAAATAACGTTTTCTATTAATAAGTAAGATGGAAATGTAAAACGTAAATTATGAATGCTTATGCTAAATATTTTTTAAGGAAGTTCTATTGGTAATAGAATTAACAAACAGATTTTAATGAAATTTGATTTATTGATACATAATACATATAAGATAACGTCGTTAAATTTTTGGAAGGCTAGAGTACACAGTAGAAAAGTTATCAAAGATTTTTTTTTCGAGATTTTAACGTGCAGTCTTATGGCAAAACGCACTTTTGCCGAATTCAATTAAAAAATAGTTTATTTAACAAACAGATATTGTTCAAATTTTTTATATAGCATAAAAAATATTTTAAGAAAGTATACAATTTAAAAAAATAAGCATTAGGTATCTGTGAGAGTTGTAATAAATAATTATGTAAAGGCGTTTAATGAATTTCGCTTCTTAGACGCCATAACCAAAGATATGTGGCAACGCTGTGAAAGCAAGATAGGTGCGATGACGCGCGCGCTTTTTAAATTAGAATATTGTAATACATATGGAGTATTAGTGCAAATACTAATTGCAGGTTAAAAATGTTATTTGTGTATAAAAGGTTAAGGTGATTATTAGAATAATTAAATATAAATATTTAAATAAAACAACAGATATATTAAATCATTTAAATATTAATTTATTATAACAACAACAGTCGCTTTCAATAATTTTCTAATCAGTTTTTTACTTAAATAATTTTTAATCACAGTTTTCTACTTAAATAATTTATTATCACATTTTTATGACTCAATAATCGGTTTAGTAAAAAATTGCAACGTACATAAAAGTTACATTTATAATAAATAACTCAATCGAACAAATTAAACATGTATAAAGTAATATAAATAATATTTTTATAGAAAAATAAAATAATATTCAACGTATTTACAAGTTGCATAAAAATAGCTTAAACGAATAATTGTATAAGTAAAAACATAAATAAATAATATCTGAAAAAAAAGAAAAAAAATATCACGTATACAATACTTATTTTTTAGTATAGAGATTTGGCGATTTTTTGGGTGGAGGTTTTTCTTTTTGTGAAATTTTTTCTCTGGACTCGACATAATAATTGTATTAATGTAAGACCGAACAACAGCACACTACAGCCGAACGAGCGCGCACGTAACAGCTGTAGTGTTGCAGTGTTGCCACATGTAATATTCATACCTAATGAGTCAAATGAGAACTACGGATAATCTGCTATGACTTTTGTAGTAAGGATAGAACTCCCTTAATATCAAATAATGCGTTTATTAAACGAAATTTAAGTAACGCTTTTGAAACTTTTATTGACAAGGTATATAATATCTAGTTAAAAAACGTTTATTTTCAACGAATCTTACTTTTCAAAAATAGAAGGTATGCGTTGATTATGCGATTTTTAGATGAAAAAGGCCACCGTATTTTAGCAGGATATTTAAATGATAAATAAACGTTTTCTTTAAACGCTAATTATACGTGATTTATATTAAAAAATTATTCGTTTATTAGGACCTTAATAAACGTTTATAAACGCATATTCAACCAACAAATGTTGCTTGGATAGCGTTACACAAAAAAAAAATTTTGTAGAAATTTGCAAATAATTTTAAAGTAAGATTTCCGACACAAAATTTTATGAACGAATAAAGATGTGAATTTATTACATATTTATTTGTACTAAAATAGATAGATTTTAATAAAGTTTTATATAGCGAACACACTATGTGAATTTCACAAAATTTTTTATTGATTTTAAAATACGCAAGAAAAAAAAATTTTGAGTTATACAAAATTTTATGTTAGTTTCACAAACATATGTGTAAAACCTTAACATAAAACTTTATGTAAAGATAAAAAAACTTTGACGAATCACAAAAATCTTGTACAGTGTACTGAAGAAGAAAATTTCTTACCATCTGTTCAATTTATTTCTCGCTGAATTGTCTATTAATTAATTAGAATTTTATTGTTTGTTATGGGTTGTTTGAAAAAGAACCTGAATATAAGTCTCCCGAGTGTGTACTGAGAAAAATTGATTTAGCAGAACTGAATTCATTGAAAGAGAAAAAGAGACGGAATTCATACTCTTATATTATAATATTAGTATATTTCTTATTTATTACTATATGATTTACTATTAGATTTATTTGTTTATTAATTTTTTATATTTTGTTTATATAAATTAGTTTTACTTAAGTATTGTGTTATCATTTCGTATTGGAAAAATTTTGGATGGTAAAAGGTTTTTGAAAATGCTTACGTGGTCCATCGGGAAACCGTAGTTTTAATATATCCAAGCAATAGGTACTCGAAGGTTATATGCCCGTAAATTTTTTTGTCACTACACTGAAAATGGTTCAAATAGTTTTACTATAAATTTGAAACGAAGCATTTATCACTATTTAAAATTTCTGAAAATTAATGTGCTTGGATATAGTAGTAACTTAATGCAGTATATTATTCAAAATTTTTATGATTTTTTAAAATACTTATTTTAAAAGAATTAATTATTCAATCAAAGCTATGATTTATGAAAATTTAATTAATTTCTAATAATGAAAATATTCTTTCTTATAAAAGGATAAATATTTATAATTAAATTGTCATTAAATTTTGTAATTTTGTTAAATAAATTTGTTATTTATTAATTTCTTAGTTTAAGAAAATATACAGTTAAAATCCAAAGGTTTAATTATCAATAGGTACTGTGTATGAATTGAATGTGTAAAAAAGAGGATGAAATTATATCACGAGTTCTTTTTTTTTGTAAGAACAAATTTTAATTTACTTAAAAATAAGACATCAACATCATGGTTGTTTACTCTAACCAAAAACCAAATTGTTTACCCTAACCTCTATGTTTTAAGTTTTTCATGGTTTTCTTGAAAATGAAGCAATAAAATTAATTCTTTTTTATCAAAGAAAATTTTGCTTTTTCTGATACGAGATGGGGCTTTCTCTTCATTTTTTGCTGAAAATATTAGTTTCTGTAAAAAAATCAATTCTTTAATTAGAAAAGGACAGATATACTCGACCTGCTCTTGAGTATTAATCTGTTTTAATATTTAATAGAAGTCACTTTTTTCTTTTTATAGAATTTTTAAACGTGCATATAATAGCTTTGTTTTATATCGATTAAAATCTTATTAATTATATACATGATTTTAAGTATCCCGTGATTCTAAATTGCAAAAATCTCATCGCTTTGTCACTAGTTCTTAACTGTAACGTTCTTAGTTATAAATTAAAATAAAAATAATTTTATTAATAAACGTTATAGTTCTGTTACATCAAGCGGATGCGTAGCAGATATATTTATTTGCGTGGCAGAGCGGAAAAAGGATGGATTTCTTTTGCGAACTCGAGAACTCATTAAGAATTGGAAGGGATGGAAAAAAAAGGTTCTTAAATAATTGTCAGGCTTACCTTGAAGTTCCTGGTTCATTAAGGGGAATCCTCATACCGACATAGAGTTCTACCTTATCTACATTTAAATTATGAATTCTAATAAAAATTGAACTATTCATGACTAAAATTCGTAGGAGAGGCACATTCTTAACATGCCAAAGAATTTATTGCAACGTTAAGAGACAATATGAAGGTAAAATTTTAAAAGAAATTTAAAAAGGAATGAAAAGAAATATAAAGGTAAAATTTTAAATTGTTGTATAATTTTCTCTTAACTATTGCAATGAACTGTATAAAAGTAATTTCAAGGAAGTGAATTAATTTATTTAATACTTTTTAGTGTATTTTTACACGCTTTTTTTCCATTTGTGATTCTTGAAAAGCGTGTTTTTAAAATGTTTTTTTTTTAATTCTTATTTTCTACTTTTTAGTTAAAATTGAATTTTCTATAAGTAATTTGTTTTTAAAAGCTTGTATTTAATATTTTTTATTATTTTTTAATAATTCCGAATTTTTAGTTATAATTTTTTTTTTAATTGAAATAGAATTAATTATTTTAGAGAACACGTGATCGCATGCTGAGTTTCCCTCCATTTTGACGATAATGACGCCATTGGAAATTTTATCAAGATTTATTGTTTTATGTAATGTTGGACCACAAAATCGATAAAATACGGTCTTAAATTTTGCATGTGCAATGCAAAATGCTATAATTCATGTCTAATTACGGTATATGACAAGTTAAAGAATTCCAAAAATTTTCGGAGATTATTAGACATTAATGTTAAAAGTATATCTATATAGAAAATCTTCAATTTTTCAGATTTCCAAACATCCCCGCATATAATTAAGTATATCAATATATGAATCGGTACAAATATATAAATTTGATTGTATTATCCAACAATGTGTGTCTGTGTCTGCGTCTGCGTCTGCGTGTGCCTGTGCGTGCGTGCGCGCACGTGTGTGTGTGTGTGTGTGCGCGTCCCACACAGCATGTAAGCTTTCTGGAAGCTTCCTGGAAGCTTCCCGGAAGATGTGAAAGAAAGGTTGGAAACTTTCGGGAAGTTTACAGTGGAAACTTCCTGGAAGATGGATATGTCCTCGATCAGGAGTCTTCCGTAAGTCTTTCATGGAATATTTCAGTTAAAGCTCACTGGAAGCCTCCGTAAATCTTTCATGGAATATTTCAGTAAAAGCTTACTCGAAGCTTCCGTACATCATTTCTGAAATATTTTAGTGGAAGCTTCCAGGAAGCTTTGGTAAGTATTTCGTTGAATATTTCAGTGGAATATTACCGGAAGCTTCCTAGAAGAAAACGTGGAAGATTTAATTCACTGCAGAAAAAACATTGGAAGCTTCCAGGAAGATTCCAGTGAAAAGTTCCCGGAAGATGGATATGCCCTCGATCAGGACTCTTCCGCACGTCGTTCATGAAATATTTCAGCGGAAGTTTACCGGAAGCTTCCGTAAACTTTTTATGAGATATTTCAGTGGAAGCTCACTGGAAGCCCCCGTAAATTATTAACGAAATATTTCAGTGGAAGCTTAGTGGAAGCCTCCGTAAGTTTTTCAAGAAATACTTCATTGTAAGGTTACCGAAGCTTTCGTAAATTATTCATGAAATATTTCAGTGAAAGCTTACTGGAAGCTTCCGTAAATTATTCATGAAATATTTCAGTGAAAGCTTACTGGAAGCTTCTGTAAATTTTTCATAAAATACTTCATTGGGAGCTTACTGAAAGCTTTTTTAAATTATTCATGAAATATTAAATAAGTGATAAACTAATATTTCTTTGAAATATTTCAGTTTATGAATATTAAATAATTTATTGAAATATTTCTATAATATTGCTGGAACATTTCATGTTTTATTTAAAAAAATTTTTGAATCCGACACTGAAATATTCAAGTAAGTTGTTAAATTATTTCTTGAAATGTTCCAAATTAATATTTCTCAAATCTTTCAAGAAACATGTCATAAAATATTCCTGTTATATTTAAAAAATATTTCATGAAGTATTTGAAAAAATGTTTGAACATAACCCTGAAATATTGAAGAAATATTACTGCACCATTTCTTAAAATATTTCAAATCAATAATGCGCAAATTTTTCAAGAAATCTTTCATGAAATATTTCATGAAGTATTTCAAAAAATTTATAAATATAACTGTAAAATATTGGAGAAATATTGTTTAAATATTTGTAGTTATCTTGCGTGCGCAGCCATTCTTTCATCTTGCCAGCAGGTGGCTACTTGATTATATTTTCATGTGATCGTAAATGCGGTTGACAAACTCTCGCAATGTTTCAATGACAATTTCCAATATTTCGCTGAAAGGTAATCGAAGTCTTCCATTCAAGCTTCCATGAAATCTTTCGGTGCAATGATTCATCAATCTCCCAACGGAATCTTCTTTGGAAGGTTTACGGAAGCTTTCAGGAGCCTTCTACTGGAATGTTTTAATGACAATTTTCAATATTTCGCTGAAAGGAAAACGGAGTCTTTCATTCAAGCTTCCATGAAATCTTTCGGTGCAATGATTCATCAATCTTCCAAAGGAATCTTCCTTGGAAGGTTTACGGAATCTTCCAGGAGACTTAAGTCGGAATATTCCATTGAAACTTCCCAACATTTCCCCGAAAGGAAAACGAAGTCTTCTATAAAGTTTCCATGGAATCTTTCGGTGCAATGATTCCTTAATCGTCCAACGCAATCTTCCTTGAAAGGTTTACGGAAGCTTTCAGGAGCCTTCCACTGGAATGTTTCAATAACAATTTCCAATATTTCGCTGAAAGGTAGACGAAGTCTTCCATTCAAGCTTCCATGAAATCTTCCGGTGCAATGATTCATCAATCTTCCAACGGAATCTTCCTTGGAAGGTTTACGGAAGCTTTCAGGAGCCTTCCACTGGAATGTTTCAATGACAATTTCCAATATTTCGCTGAAAGGTAAACGGAGTCTTTCATTCAAGCTTCCATGAAATCTTCCGGTGCAATGATTCATCAATCTCCCAACGGAATCTTCTTTGGAAGGTTTACGGAAGCTTTCAGGAGCCTTCTACTGGAATGTTTTAATGACAATTTTCAATATTTCGCTGAAAGGAAAACGGAGTCTTTCATTCAAGCTTCCATGAAATCTTTCGGTGCAATGATTCATCAATCTTTCAACGGAATCTTCCTTGGGAGGATTACGGAGGCTTTCAGGGGTTCTTCGCAGAAAGTTTTCTTTGCAATATTCCAGAAATATTTCTGTTTTCTTCCATAAAGCTTCCATACATATTTCAATGAAATATTCCGTTGGAATATTTCGAAATATTCCAATGATATCTTTCATGCTGTGTCGGGTGTGTGTGCATGTGTGTGTGTGCATTTTGTACAAGTATCAACTGAACAAGAACCTATTAAATCGACTTGACCCATAGAAAGCCTCCCCACTTGTACTTTCTCGAAGATGAGTTTGTCCACCCCTTATCGCTGACCTGGACAACAGATTATTGTATTGTCATCGGAGGCCAAGGTCTGTGCCAAATTTCAGAAATTTCCATCGACAAAGTGTCTTAAATCGAGTGTGCAAGATTTGATTACAGACAGACAGACGTGAAAGCAAGCTTAAGAAAAGCGTGTAAAAATACACCTTTTTACGTGAAACATACTTAAAAACCAATTTCGTGTTTATTTCTAATTATAATATCTTCACATATGTATTTTATACATACGAAATATTAAATTTGAATACACGATTATAAGATTAAATAAAATATTTTGGTTATTTTAAAATTCAAATATTACAAAACAATAAATCGACTATTTGCAATTAAGCAACAATTTTATTTGCATCAAATGTAAATTCTTTATAAATATTACGAAGTGGATGTATGACAAGTAAGGTTTGATTATATTTAATTTTATATTTAAGATGACAAATATTTCCATCGGTCTTACAGTCAATTTAAAATCTATATAATAAAATGATAAAATAAATATGGACAGTCAGACTGCCATTGTTTATAATCACCCCGTAGAATAACCTGAAATAAAAACTTAAAAATTAACTGGAAAGAAACCTGAAAATAAATAAAATTAGTTAAGCACAATCTGACTGTCCCCAACCACCAAAAAACCTCCTTTCGACTGCGATCTTCAAAAATGTCCAACGTTTCCAGCACGCTCCTGCTCATCTACAAGGACTGAACTTCTCTCGCCGCACGACTCCCAATTTATACCTAAAAAATGATTTGAATATCCCCTCCACCATCAAAAACATTATAAATATACATCCAACACCAATATAAGTTAATATACCCCCACCACTTTAATTCTATATTATGTTAGAAAAGGATGATAAATACTATTTAATTTACTTGATTCTAACATTAAATTTACATTATTTTTATTCTGAAAAATGTGAATATTCTCAAAACTCTCCCTTTTAAATTTATTTTTAATATTATTTTCTAAAATTTCAACATTCACAAAATCAAAAGAATGAACGGAATTCAAACAATGTTGCTTCAAATCCGACACAACATTTGGACTTCTCAAACTATATTTATGTTTATAAATTCGTTTCTTTAAATATCTACTTGTCTGGCCAATATAATATTTATCACAATCATTACAATTGATCTTGTAAACGACTCCCGATTTTTCATCCTTTTCATCCTTGTCTTTACAATTCTTAAAAAACCTACCTAAATTATTATTATTTTTAAAGAAAACTTGAATTTTATGTTTTTTGAATTTGTTTCTAATTCTTTCTGACAAACCTCTAACATACGGTAAAACAAAATACAAGCTTCTAGTTTCTACATCAATTTTCTTTTTTTTTTTTAAATTACTATTATAAATTTCATTATGAGAGCGCGGTGGCGTAATGGATAGAGCTCTTGCCTTCAACGCGGAGGGCATGGGTTCGAATCCTGGCCAGGTACCTCTAACTTTTTTTTCGAAAGAAAATAAATGTATGTGCCATTTATATCGCGACTCTTTAAAAAATCCGACCTCATTGGGTATCGGTTGATTGTTGGTTACAAAAGTGGCTGACCATCCATCGGTAGTCAAAGTTTTCGGTATGGTGGGTCTGACAGTCCCAGCCTGATGTAATGTGTTAAACAGATGCCGGGCGGGGGACTTCCTCGACTACATCATATATAAAAGGTTAATCATATAGAGGACAATATCCTTTATATATTAATCTTTTTAAAAAAAAAAAAAAAAAAAAAAAAAAAAAAAAAAAATTATAAATTTCATTCACCCCCTCCTCAATCATTCTATTAACAAATTCGATTGGATAACTATTACTAACAAAAGTCTTTCAAACAATGTTCAAATTTTCTTTTCTGAAATCTATATGGGATAACTTAATCGCGCGATCAATCACACCCTTCAAAGTACCAATTTTGTTTCCGAACTGGTGATGTGAATTAAAATTTAAAAATCTACCAGACCAAGTTGGCTTTCTATACCAATTTAGTTTAACTTTATTATTACTGTCTCTAATTACTTTAATATCCAAAAAACTTAACTGATTATCTGACTCTATTTCTTTAGTAAATTTAATTCTATCATGAACGGAATTAAAAACATCAACCATTTCATCCACAAAACAATCTTGCACCACAGCAAAGATGTCATCAACATTTCTTTTATAAATTATTGGCTCAAAACTCAACTTCGACAAAGCAACACTCTCCAATTTTTCCATCAGTAAATTAGCTATCACAGGTGACAATGGTGATCCCACCGGACAATTATACCTCTGCTCATAAAAAATTTTATCAAAAGAAAAAACTGTATTATTGAAGACTAATTGAAGGGCTTTAATCATTTCACTCTGAGTTAAACTAGTATATAAACTGATATTAGACCACCTCTCGCAAATGATCTCACTAACCATCTCCAGAGGTATATTCGTAAACAGAGATACAACATCCAATGAAATCATTTTATGATCATTCGGAATAACAATATCTTTTATAATATCATAAAAATTCCAACTATCTTTAACAAAAGAATTAGTTTTTCCAACTACATTAATTAAAATATCAGACAAAAACTGTGCAAGTTTCTACGTAGGAAAATTAATTGACAATATTATTATTCTATATGTCAGCTGTTCTTTATGAATCTTAGGAATCCCATAACACTTTGCAACTGTACCATTTTCACATTTTAGAAATTTAAAAATTTTTTCATCTATAAAATCCTTCTTTTTCCAATATAACAATAAATCTTTTAAACTATCTTGTAACTTATTTATATGTGGATTCCTAATTTTCTTATAAGAGGTGTCATCATCCAAAAGAAGCTTTATATGATTTATGTATTCCCCCTTAAATGAAGCTGCCGTTACATTACCCTTATCAGCCCTTTGAAAAATGATGTCTACATTATCCCTCAAAAATTTTTTTGTTACCTTTAAATCATGACACAAGTTCCCATAAATAAAATTATTGAATCTATTCTCCCTTTTAAAATTCCCTATAATTTTAACCAATGATCCTCTACAATCTTTCTTTAATTCATCACTAAAACCAACAACACTACTTTCCACATCTGCAATAATTTCTTTAATAGGAAGATCATTGTTTAAGTATGGTAAAGCAAACCCTGCTCCCCTTGACATAACATTTACCACTTCACTAGGTATTA
This sequence comes from Anastatus disparis, assembly GCA_017163975.1. Taxonomy (NCBI): domain Eukaryota; kingdom Metazoa; phylum Arthropoda; class Insecta; order Hymenoptera; family Eupelmidae; genus Anastatus; species Anastatus disparis. The sequence goes on from JAFFSR010000258.1 coordinate 1,552,199, forward strand.
CTCTATCAGTCAGATTTCTGAACCAACCTTCATTACCATTATAATGATTGATTTGAGAGTATTTTTTCCGAACAAGATATTCAAATTTTCTTATTAAATTTTTCCTTTTCATATATTTTACTTTATTAAAGTGCTCCTCCTGATTATGAAAAAATTCATGTAAATCATTATAATTCATAACTCTATATAAATATGATTCATGACCCAAACAATATCTATTTAAACTATTAATATCAAAATTAACATTTTTATTCTCTGAATCTAATAATTTATTTTTAAAAAAGAAGATGCTTTTTTCTGAATCATGGGAAACTCTTTTATTGCTATATTGATAAAAATATCCACCATCAAATCTATTATCAATATGTTTTGGAAAGTTATTTGCTTTCCTACATCTTAAAAGAAAAGTTAATTGTTCCCTCAAAATCAAAATTCTAACAACACCCTTAACCCATTTTGAACAATAATCTTTTACTACCCTCCCATATTTTAAATTTATATGTCAAAAGTAAAACATAATAACCACCCAATAGACCTTTAATTGAAAATAAAAACAATACTTATGTCGACTGAATAATAAAAAAGATGAAAAATATTTCCATCGGTCTTACAGTCAATTTAAAATCTATATAATGAAATAATAAAATAAATATCGACAGTCAGACTGCCCTTGTTTATAATCACCCCCGTAGAATATCCTGAAATAAAAACTTAAATATTAACTGGAAAGAAACCTGAAAATAAATAAAATTAGTAAAACAAAATCTGACTGTCCCCCACCACCAAAAAACCTCCTTTCGATTGCAATCTTCAAAAATGTTCAACGTTTCGAGCACGCTACTACTCATCCTCAAGGACTGAACTCCTCTTACCACACGACTCCCAATTTATACCTAAAAAATTATTTGAATATTTCTTTAGGAATAATAATAATTCAGGTAGGTTTTTTAATAATTGTAAAGACAAGGATGAAAAGGATGAAAAATGATTGTGATAAATATTATATTGGCCAGACAAGTAGATATTTAAAGAAACGAATTTATGAACATAAATATAGTTTGAGAAGTCCAAATGTTGTGTCGGGTTTGAAGCAACATTGTTTGAATTCCGTTCATTCTTTTAATTTTGTGAATGTTGAAATTTTAGAAAATAATATTAAAAATAAATTTAAAAGGGAGAGTTTTGAGAATATTCACATTTTTCAGAATAAAAATAATGTAAATTTAATGTTAGAATCAAGTAAATTAAATAGTATTTATCATCCTTTTCTAACATAATATAGAATTAAAGTGGTGGGGGTATATTAACTTATATTGGTGTTGGATGTATATTTATAATGTTTTTGATGGTGGAGGGGATATTCAAATCATTTTTTAGGTATAAATTGGGAGTCGTGCGGCGAGAGAAGTTCAGTCTACGGGGTTAGTTAGTTTATTCTACGGGGTGATTATAAACAATGGCAGTCTGACTGTCCATATTTATTTTATCATTTTATTATATAGATTTTAAATTGACTGTAAGACCGATGGCAATATTTGTCATCTTATTTATTATTCAAACGACATAAGTATTGTTTTTAATTTTATATTTGTTTTTTTTATTTCCATATCATTAATATTATAATTTATGAATAAATCCTTAATATTAATAAATGATTATTAAAACACGAAGGAAAATTATTAAGTATTAAAACACAACTGAAAATGTCAATCGAATAACATTTTCATCAAAATAAATTTCATTGCTATGATTTTTAAAATAAAAATTTTCATTTAACTATCATCCATTGTAATTATTATTTGTGTAACATATATTTAAGAATAATATATTTCATGAATAATCATTTCATTTGATGAACTAATGAATAAATTCATATATTTATAATTGTATAACATAATTTAGTCAATTAAAGTTTTATTCAAGTATCATTCAGAGAATAAAGTACTTGAGTTAATTTCATGAAAATACATTAATAATTAAAAATTTATTTGTAAACAATTCTTCATAAATAACATTCATGTAACCTTAATAACATATTCATATGTACGTGTGTTCGCATTCATATAAATTGTGATTCACGTAAAAATTGTTAAGAATTGAATGTATTAATAATAATTTTCCCAAAGCAATAATATTTTTATTATGAGAAATATATTAATTTTGAGAGTATATCCAATGACCTCATTTGAAAAATTATCATAACATAATATAAAAATATTCTTTTAGTATCTTTTTAACATGCGTTTTATAAAATACAATCTTAAGAAGTAATATTTTTAATATCAAATTATTTTTAATAGTCAATTATATAGATAGAAAAATATATGAAATATGGATAAATTTTCCTAATTATGTCTATAATTATGAATTCATATATATGATCTTTCTTGATGGAAGTAAAATTTCCCATATAATAGTAAACATTTCAAAGAAAATTTACTTATGATTTGCAAAACATTTATTAAGAATGCGGAAAATAAATAATATTCTTAAATACCCATATGGAAAAAATTTTTGGATATAAAAACTGTAAATAAATGTAAATAATTGTAAATAATTGTAAATAACTGTAAAAAAGTGTTAAAAAATGTGGGAATTAAGACATAAATAACAGTTATTTATTATTTACTGTTATTTACACTTATTTACAGTTATTAACTGTTATTTACACTTATTTACAGTTATTTTTCATTTATTCACTTTTTTCACAATTATTTACAGTTATTTACTATTATTTATAGTTTTTTACAATTATTTGCAGTTATTTACATTTTCAAAAATATTCACGAATTTATTCAATAATTTTATATATAGGCGAAAATTTTTAAAAATGTGAATAACTGTAAATAATTATAAAAAACTATGGAAAATTATAAATAATTGTAAATAATTATAAATAACTGTAAATAACTGTAAAAAACTGTAAATAACTGTAAATAACTATAAATAATTGTAAATAATTATTAATAACATTAAATTATTCACTAATTCAAAAATTTTTCAAAATGTAAATAACTGTAAATAATTATGAATAATTGTAAATAATTATAAAAAACTGTAAATAATTGTAAATAATTGTAAATAATTGTAAATAACTGTAAATAACAGTTGATAACAGTTAATAACTGTAAATAACTGTAAATAATAGTAATTAATAATAAATAATAGTAATCAATAGTAAATAATAGTAAATAACTGTAAATAACTATTATTTATGTCTTAATTCTGACATTTTTTAACAGTTATTTACAATTATTTACTATTATTTACAGTTTTCTACATAAATTATTTCCATATGGGTATCACTCTGAAATTTGTATTAAATATAATGATTGGAAATTGTCATTATTCTATTAGATTGGATTTATTGTTGAAGTTACATTATATCTCACTCTAAATAATCTATACTCATAAAATTGACATAATATTTTATATAAACTATGAAAATGATAATCACGAATTCAATATTATTTTATCCTATAATTAAAAAGTTTACATAATTATTATAATTAATAACTTATAAATTATTGTATTATTTTATAAAATACAATTTCAACTTAAATAATTATATATATATATATATATATATATATATATATATATATATATATATATATATATATAATTAAAATATATATATATTATTATTAACATAAATATATATTGAATATAAAACTTTGATCCATGAACAATTTTTAAAATTCATAATTGATATTTTAAATTCTTTTGAGTAGTCGAAAACTTGATTTTCTAAATTTTGGTACTTACCACTAACTTTCTCAGCCAATTTTCAACCAATTGACCTCGAAATTTCCAAAAATCTTCCGTTTATACATCTTCACAAAATCACAGATTTAGTTTTTAAAAATAAAGAGAATTTAAATGTTTAGTTTAAAAAGTTGATAAAAATACATATTTTTGTGAATTTTATATAAGTAATTTAATTCAACATTTACTTCAACTTATCTTATAAAAATTCTAGAACCGTTATTTTTTGAAGATATACACTCGACGGACATTAATTCGTGTGGAACGTTTTTGAAATCCTCCAATGAGAATAACCGATACAACAGTATTATCCAATAGCATTGTACAATTTTAAAATGTTCCACACGAATCAATGTCCGTCGAGTGTATATACTAAAGATCTCTGGAAATTTCGAAGTTAATTAGTTGAGAATTGGCTGGAAAAGTCTACGGGAAGTACCAAAATTTCCAAAAATCAAGTTTTCGACAACTCAAACGAATTTAAAACATCGGATAAGGTTTTTTAAAATTATTAATGGATGAAAGTCTTAAAGTTAATATATATTTGAGGTGAAAAGGAGTTTTATTAAGGGGATGTAATAGGGTATATGATTTCTACATAGTTACCGACATTGCAGTTTTCCAAAATTTTTATCTTTATTCAAAAATTTTCAGAAATATCTCTATATTAGGCTCTTTATTAGTAGAAATGCAAGACTGTAATATAGAGATATTTTTAAAAATCTTGGATTAAGAACCAATAACTTGAAAAACTGTAATGTCGGTATTTTACATCCCCTTAATTAATATCATTAGAAAAAAAAATTATGACTACATTTGAATTTTTTTTTCAGGCTTAGACTCAGTCCTAATAACTTCAACAGTTTTTAAATGTAAATACTGTAAATATCTGTGAATAAATATAAATAATTGTAAATAATGCAATTATTAGAAAAAACGGAAAATGATAATATTAATGTTCTATTCACAAAAAACTTATCTGAATAATTAAATACACGCACACACACACACACACACACACACACACACACACACACACACACACACACACACACACACACACACACACACACACACACACACACACACACACACACACACACACACACACACACACACACACACACACACACACACACACACACACACACACACACACACACACACACACACACACACATATATATATATATATATATATATATATATATCTATATACAGGGTGTCTCATTTTAAAGAAACCAATGAAATATTTTTGACAGCGTTGCATAAAATAATTGTTTAGACAAAAGTTATTCGGGTCAATGGGGGCTATTTTTCTATGAAATTAGTTTTGACCTTGAGATTTATTTTCAAGGTCATTTGAAAGTAAAAGTGATGTTTTTAATTGGAACCCCCATTTTTGATCCCGGATTTGGAAAGAACAAGAAATTTTACGTTCAGATAAGATATTATGTGTAGGGTGCGGTTGACCCCTCCAAGATCATGTAGAGGTCAAATTTATTATTTTTTTCATCTATGTACACGAATGATCGGGCCAGGGTGAGGTTAATAATAATAATAATAATAATAATAATAACAATAACCCAATAACCCAAAACCCCAGTAACCTGATAACCAAAATAACCAAAACCCAATAACCCAAATGAATAAAAGTCCGTTTATCTGAACATTTGCTCATTACGTGTGTTCATACCACAATTAAGAACGGGAATCAATCTAACCAATCTAAGCAATCGTTTCTCGAATAATCCGGCATATTTGGTCCTTTTGAGTCGCTAGACACTAAGAAATTTCCACGTGAACTATCCTGAGAAGGGCTATTCACGAGTCACCTCTGTCATAAATAATACTAAAGAAGTGTTATTTAACGATTTAGATGAAACTTTGTAGGCTTGTCCGGAATCACACCAGAAAAAAGAATAAAAATAATTTCTTTTTCCACAAGTTGGAAAATAATTTTTCTCATGAAAGCTTCGAATACATAAATTTGGCTTTGAAAATCAAAATGAAATCCAAACTCAATTATACTGTTGTTTGACCCCTACTATTACCTACAACTCAAGACAATTTTGTTGAACTTTCTTTCCAAATCCGAAAAAAAATTAGATGTTTTGAAGAAAACAGTGGACCTTTTTTATTTATTTTAGTTATTGGATTATTGGGTTTAGTTATTTGGGTTATTGGGTTATTGTTATTGTTATTATCATTATTAACCTCACCCTTGCCCGATCATTCGTGTGCATAGATAAAGAAAATAATAAATTTGACCCCTACATGACCTCGGAGGGGTCAACCGCACTCCACACATAATACCTTATCTGAATGTAAAATTTCTTGCTCTTTACGGGATCAAAAATGGGGGTTCCGGTTCAAAAAATCACTTTGACCTTCAAATGACCTTGAAAATAAATCTCAAGGTCAAAATTGATTTCATAGAAAGATAGCCCTCATTGTTTCGAATAACTTTCGTCTTAAAAATTTTTTTATACAACGCCAACTGTCGAAAATATCTTGGTGGTTTCTTTAAAATGGGACACCCTGTATATATATATATATATATATATATATATATATATATATATATAATAATTCTGTATTTGAAATAGTAATAAAATAAATGTTTTTAACACAGCGTGCGTAAAATTGCATATGATGAAACGCAGCCAAATTCTTGATGTGCAATTTTACGCACTCTGTGTCAAAAAATATTTTTTGTTACTAGTGCGTTGAATTATAAATATTCGTGCGATTGCTATGACACTTGGGCTGGCTTGGCCGACCCTCGTGCATATCAATCGCACGAATATTTATAATTTTATGCACTAGTATCAAAAAGTACTATTGTTGAATTGCCTTTAAAAATTATAATATTATATAAATATGTATTTAATTATTCAGAAAGGTTTGTTATAAATAGAACAGAAATATCATTATTTCTAATTACTTATAATAATTGCATTATTCACAATTATTTATAATTATTCACAGATATTCACGGTATTTTCATTTGAAAACTGTTGAAGGTATCAGGATGGATTTTAAGCCTGAAAAAAAAAATTCAAATGTAGTCATAATTTCTTTTTTCAATGATATTAATTAATAAAAATTCTTTTTACCTCAAATATATATTAAATATAAGACTTTGATCCATTAATAATTTTAAAAAACCTTATCCGATGTTTTTTTGTTATGTATATATATATATATATATATATATATAAATGCCGAAAATAACCATTTTCAAATCGTTGTATCAATTTCACAGATTTTATTATAATTTTTTATCTTATTACAATTAATTCAAAGCATTTTCCATAATTTCTTATATTTTTCAGCTTTTGAAAGTAAAAATACACTGAATTAAATTAGTTAATATAAAGGCAATCTTATTGTGAATATTTTTAAAAAAAGCTCATTTAAAAGAAATAGAAATTTTCAAAAGATTTACAATTTTTAATAATGGGTTTGACTGAGAAAGATAAATTGATTGTGAAAGGACAAGAATTGTATAGTGGAATAGATTACATGTTAACTGATATTCATAAATTAGGAATTAATAATCTTTGAAATCGGTGCCCCTCATTTAATATGCAAACCACTTTACCAATTCGAATACCGCAATATATTAATTTAGTACCAACTGATGAAGAAGCATTGTTTTCTGGAAATTTTGAAAAAGGTTACTGGATTGGTATGTATTATAATAATAAAATAATTCAGATTTATGACAGTTTAAATCTTAAATATCTACAAGATGAGCATAAGATTTATATAAACAGATTATCTCCAAACAAATCAAAATTGAGCATAGTTTTCGAAACAGTTCAATCACAAACAAATAATTATGATTGCGGCCTTTTTGCAATTGCTTTTGCTGTTGCAATACTTTATAATTTATGTCCATGTTTTTCAAGATATGATATTTCTCAAATAATATTACATTTATTAAGTATTTTTGAAACGCAACAAATCAGAAAGTTTCCTTTTTTACATGATTATAATAATACAAATATTAATTACGATAATCCATCAGGCATGATAAGAAGTTTTTGTCATGAACCATGTTTCAATAAAATACCATTAAATTTAGATATCGCACGGTGCTTCCGAGGAAGTTTAAATACAAATTTAATATAACTTCAAAATTTTATCTAAGAATGATTTGTAGGCCCATTACATAATTCAGGCATCACTTTTAAAATCATTTTACATGATCGATTTAGAGAAAAATGAGTAAAAATGAAAAAAAGATTCAAAACCAAATCATTTTATTTTATTTATAAAACAAATGTTAAAAAATATTTGGAACGTCAGTGTAATAGTGAAAATATAATAAAATTAAAGAATATCTGTCTTATATTATGCAGCTATTTAGCTCAAATATTTATTAAAATTAATGTCGAAAAGTAGTTCCATAGCTATTTACGTATAGCTAGATATATAGTATTCAGAGAATATAAATTCGATGACATCTGTTAATATACACTCTAAGTAGTCATTTGAAACTTGCATAACTAATAAGGAGAAGTCTCCACACCTCTAGGAAACCGATTTAGCTAATACTGCAGGTTATGATTCTTTGATCAAAAGAATGAATCCGTATTGTTTCTTTTCCTATAATAAGCCCAGCGACAAAGATAAGGTTGTTTCTTTCAAAAATATAGTAACAACAAGTGCTTATTAGAACTTTAATAACCAAAAAACTAAAAGTCTTATAAAAAAGTGCATGAAAGATAAAAAAGTACAAGTTGAACACTTTACTTTGAACCTTATTGTGTTAAAAAAGTTTTTGTGGTTCGGAAATTATGCTGAATTAAATATTACTACATATTTTCTTAATATTTTTAGCATATAACTCATAATGAATTTTTACACTATTTAATTAGCATATTTTAATCACCTCGTACACAGTATCAAATATTTATCAAAGCTTCTTGAAATAATGGCACGGAAGATTTAAAATATTTTAGGAATCTTCCATGGAATATTCCTGTAATATTCGTTGATTCTTCTTATATTGGAATATTCTATGGAATATTGTTGGAAAACTCCAAGAATATTTCATTAGAAGATCTGGGTCATCTCAAATCTTTCATTGAAACATTTTAGGAATCTTGCAGGAATATTTCATAAAATATTCCGTTGGATCATTCATGGAAGATTTTCAGAATATTGATACGTAAGATTGGAAACATTTCATAAACCTTTCATGGAATATGCATGGAAGATTTGAGGAAGCTTTCATGAAATATTCCATAAGATATTTCTGGAAGATTTTAGAAACCCATTGTAAAATATTCCATGGAATATTCATGGGAAATTCGTAGAATATTGACACGGAAGATTAATATTATTTCAGAAAACTTCCGTGGAATATTCCTTAAATATTCGTATGTCCTTGATTCTTTTTACATTGGAATATTCCATGAACTATTCTTGAAAGATATCAAGAATATTTCAATGAAAGGTTTGGGTAATCTCACATCTTTCATGAAATGTTCTTGGAAGATTTTTGGAAGATTTCGATGAAAGATGTAGGGTTTCAGATCTACCCCAAAATATTTCTGGAATATTTTATGAAAGATTTAGAAGTACTAAGAAGGGATAGTATATATATTATATAATAACACATTATACTCATATATCAATACATATACGCATACATAAACATTGACATTAAGTAATAATATCGCATTTACATAATCGCTTTGACTGTACGCAACAAAGCGGTGACACTTTCGCTTATATAGTGAGTAAGGTATTGCCCAACCACTTGAGGATAAAACTCCCATTTAACGAACATCCCCCTATCGGCGTCACTGAAAATCTCCCGTAACATTCCGCGCAAGCTTCCAACGGAAACTTCATGGAATCCTTCTAGAATATTTCATACAATATTCCACTGTAAGATTACTTAAATCTTTCTATAAAATATTTCGTAAAATATTACTAGAAGATTTATGTAATATTACGCTGAACGATTTGAAGTTTTTCGGAATCTTCCAGCGAAATATTTATGGAATCTTCCTGAAATCTTTCATAAAATATTTCACTGGAAGATTACTTAAATCTTTCTGTAAAATACTTCATGAAATATTTTTGTATGATTTAGGTAATAGTTCGCTGTCCAATTTTAAAGTTTTTCGGGTTCTATCAGCGAAATGTTTATAGAATCTTTCTCAAATCTTTTATCAAATATTGCACCAAAAGATTACTTAAATCTTTCTGTATAATATTTCGTGAAATATTTCTGGAAGATTTATGTAATCTTTCGCTGTACAATTTCAAAGTTTTTCGGAATCTCCCAGCGAAATATTTTTGAAATCTTCCTAAAATCTTTCATGAAATATTCCACCGTAAGATTACTTAACGGTAGGCCGGAGTAGAACCTGATACCGACCGAGTAACAATTGAGTTGTTTGTTATTTACTCAAGTTTTAATCGGTGTATCTTCAAATTAAATGTCGAGCGCAATAGATATTATTATTATGAACATCTATGCACAAGAAAAAAAATATCTACTGGTTTGTTTTTGAGAAAAGTAAGTAACGCGAAAATATTATAAACATAAACTTTTACTTTGGCGTTACTTACTTTTCTCAAAAACAAACCGATAGATATTTTTTTTCTTGTGCATAGATGTTCATAATAATAATATCTATTGCGCTCGACCTTTAATTTGAAGATACACTAATTAAAACTTGAGTAAATAACAAAAATGCTAATTAGACAAGGACAGCGAATCCGGCCTGCTCTTAAATCCTTCTGTGAAATATTTTATGGAATATTTCTAAATGATTAAGAGTATGACGAAGCTGCCCGCCTTCTAATAATGTTTCCAATCCTAACTTATGAATAAACGATGCGTTTAATCGAGTTTTTTTGCTACAAAGAAAAAATTTGTAAGATTAAACTCTAGTGCGGACAACTCAAGAAATCCACCAAAATATTATACATACAGAGTTATAATAAAAACTTTCATGTATCGTATTTTAAGGTTAGGTTTGTCGAGTTTGATATCTAATTTCCAATCCAAGCTCATAAAAAAATAACAAGTCCAAATGATTTTTTATTTTAACAAAAATTATTGTATTAATATAGCTTTAGTGCGGACAAGTCATTATATTTGTTTAATTTATGAATTTGAAAAGATATTGATAAAATAAACAAAGCAAAACTCGATTGCTGCAGCTCCGACATCCCGTTAATGTAATATTCCGCTTTACAATTTAAAAGTTTTTCGAAATCTTTTAGCAAAATCTCTATGAAACCTTCCTGGAATTTTTCATGAAATATTCTACTGGGATATTTGATAAACTTTAAATGTAAAATTTCATGAAATATTCCAGAAATCTTCCGTAAATATTTCATGGAATAATTTGAAAAAGTTATCAAACATTTCTTTGAAATATTCCACAAATGTTCCCGGAAGCTTTCAATGGTAGATTTCAGTGGCTTATTTCGAAATATTCTATGAAGACTTCCTAGTATCTGCATGGAAGGTTCCATTGAGATATTCTAGTGGAAGATTTTGCAATATTCTAGTGAAATTCTTCATGCTGTGCTAGCTATAACTTTTGAATTAGGCAAGACTTTCTGATGCAATAAAGCTCAAATCCAAATATTAAACTTTTACCCCCTTTTTTATATTTTACTGTGAGAGTTTTAGTTCTTTGGTTAATCAAGGTTTTATAAGCGCTTCTTCTTACTATGTTTTTGAAAAATGGCTTTATCTTAGCCTCTGGGTTTATTAGACGAAAAGAAAGAACCTGGGCTCATTTTTTTTATCAAAGAATCATAACCTGCAATATCAGCTAAATTTGTTTATTAGAGATGAGAAACTCTCCTTGTTAGTTAAGAGGCGGCGGTATCATTCTGTCCTTGTCTAATCTAAATTTTCTTTATTATAAATAAATAAAATATTTTCATAGAAAAGTAAGATAACCGCCCAATAGAGCAAAAGACAAGCAAACGATTCTTTTCTATGAAAAAATATGAAATTTTTATTATTTTTCGAGTAAAGTCTGAAACGAAAAAACAGTTTAATCAACTCAATCAAGTTCGATTGTTTTTCCGTTTCAGACTTTACTCGAAAAATAATAAAAATTTCATATTTTTTTATAGAAAAGAATCGTTTGCTTGTCTTTTGCTCTATTGGGCGGTTGTCTTACTTTTCTATGAAAATATTTTATTTATTTATAATAACAAAAATTTAGATTAGACAAGGACAGAATGATACGGCCTCCTCTTAAGCAGGTTTTAAATTACGACTGAATTGCTTGAAATCTGACATGATATAAGCTACAACAAATTAAAGAATATATTAGAAGATGGCATCGATGCAAATATCTACATCCTTTAAATACTATGTATTCATACGTAAGTAGCTATAGAATTATTTTTCGACAGTATTTTAAATATTTGAGCCCAATAGCTCTATAACATGAGGCCAATATTCTTCAATTTTGTTATATTTTTACTATTATACCTACGTTCCAAACACTTTTGAGCATTTTTTTATAAATAAAATAAAATTGTTTGATTTTGAATTATTCTTTTTATTCCTATTTTTCTCTAAATCGGCCATGTAAGCTGATTTTAAAAATGATGCCTAAATGTTCGCAAATCATTCTCAAAAAGAATTTTGAAGTGACATTAAATTTTTATTTAAATTCACTCCGAAGCATCGTGATTGCCGAGATTGAACTTCTTAAAAGAAACTGACAAATGCATTTATTAGCATAACAAAAAAATATCATGGAAATGTGTCGTGATTAGAAGAATTTAAATCTGGAAATGATACTGATAGAAATTGACAGTCACATATCAGATACAATTTTTTTTAAACGAAATGATGAATTAATGGATTTCGATGATATCCACATAAATTATTATTATATTAAAATTAGGACTGATGAGATTACATTAAATGAAGAAAAAAAAGAATTTAAAGGAATAGACGATAAAGGAGCTTTATGTATAACAAGATTTAATATGAAAATGGTAACAGTACTATCGAGTGAATATAAAGAAAATTCATAAAAAGACGTGATTATGAAAATGCAGAAAAAAAATAATAATAAATTAGAACTAAGGCATATTCATTGTGCTAACGTAAAAGAAAATTATATGAAAATAAAAGAAGATAGACTATATAAACATGAAAAATATTAAATAATAATAAGAAAATAAAAATGAAATCGAAAAAAAATACTGATGAATTGGAACAAATAAAATACTGATGAATTGGAGCAAATGAGGCGAAAAAAAAGCTTACATATAAATGAAAAAAAAAACAACCAAATAGATATAAAAAAGTAAAAAAATACAAGGATAACGAAATTAAAATTCAAGAAAGAAAAGAGTACTGATGAATTGGAACAAATGCGTACAAATAAGGCTTTATGAAAGAAAGAAGCTTATATTAAAATTTAAAAAAAACAATTGAATAAATATAAAGATAAATTAGAGAATACTTACAAGGAGAGTTCCCACCTCCGGGAAACGGATTTGGCTGAAACTGCAGGACATGATTTTTCAATGAAATAAAAAATTGAATCGTGTTTTTTGTTTTCGTCGAATAGGTCTCTTAGACAAAAATATAGACATTTTTTCGAAAATGTAGTGAATGGGAGCCTTTATAAGAACTTGAATATCTAAACAACTGAGACTTTTACAGAAAAATACATAATGAAAGAAATAAAGTGCGAATTAATTGCTTTACTTCAGGCTTTGTTACATTAAAAAAGCTTCAGTGGTTTAAAAGTTATGCTTTATTAAAAATTACTACATATTTGTTAATTTTTTAAGCATATTGTGACCTCACTTATATTATATTTATAATATAAAGAATTTAAAGAGAATTTGAGAGAGAATAAGTGAGAAAAAAGAATAAAATAAAAGATAATTACTGATAAACTTATTCTCTCTTGAATTCGAATCATCGCGTTAAAAGTCTATCTCTGTCTTGTGCGTCGGCGCGACGTAACAATTAGAAAGTATATCAGCGCGCGAGATGGATATTAAGAAGAATATATGTACGCGCTTGGATGTGCGCCGATCCACGCCTATAAAGTGACGTACGCTAGCACACATCTAAGCGCGCCTGTAAGAGTATAATGTAAGATATGTAAATGTATCCCTTCTACTTAGTAGTAGGAGAGGATTGCGGCCGCGGCGGCTTGATCGACGCTTAAGCAGATCGAAGTCGAATCTTTGTACGGCACTCTTTGGCCAGCTCTCTTCTAATAAAGTAAAACTTAAAATAAATACTTGTTTCAATTGTTCTTATTTTCGTTATTGCTGCAGGTCCGCGAGGGGCTGGATAAATACCAGCTCCGTACCGGTAGCAGCAATAACGAAATACTATTTAAAGTAAAAATCAAAGCTTAATTTAGTAAAATTGATTAAATATTAAATTCACGTGTATTTACTTTGTGAATTTATTAAGCGTGTAAAATCTTAATTAAAATTAACTTGTCTTACGATTAGTAAGAATTTGATAAATAATACTTTCAATTAAGTGTCTTTTGGTGAATGTACGTGAAGTACTTAAAGTCAAATCACGAGTTACTTATTGGAATTTACTTGTATGTGGTGTTATCGGCCATTAATAAGTAGTTGATCTTAACAAACCAAAGCTAGAGTCTCGTGGCTTATAAGGGGCATTTATTTAGTAAAAACATACAAGCATAGAGACCCCGGACTGGTTGTAGCATGGCGTTTACACCAAAAACGGGTCTAGCTTAAAAATAACCTTTTCCCTTTATCCTTTTCCTTGTACATGAGCACTTCGTGCTATCCTTTTTCAGGATAAAGTTTCGGAGATGTTATAATATAAAAATAATAAATTTTTTATGCTCTTTCATTAGCATATTTTAATTACCTGTAACTTTTGAATAACTGAAGCTTTTTTAATGCAACAAAGTTTAAATCAAAGCATTTGATTTGCACTTTATTTCATCTTGTATGTATTTTTTTGTAAGAGTCTTAGTTGTTTGGATATTCTGATAAAGGCTCTTTTTTACTATATTTTCGAGAAAATGTCTATATTTTTTATTAAGAGGTCTATTCGAAGAAAGGAAAAAACACGGGTTCATTGTTTTATCAAAAAATCATATCCTGCAGTTTCAGCCGAATTCGTTTCCTGGAGGTGGCCTCTCCTTGTAAGATAGCGAAAATGAAATTCAAGGAAAGAATGAGTAATGATAAATTGGAACAAAAACATACGATTGAGGCTTTACGTAAGGAAGAAGCTTTTATAAAAATTAAAGAAAAACAATTAAATAAATATAAAGAAAAATTAAATAACATTAGGATAACAAAAATGAAATTAAAAAAAGGGTACTGATAAATTGAATTAGCAAGAGAGGGTGAGAGAGACATAGACATTCTTTATTTGGCTTTGAGGTATATACCCAGTTTGGCACTATTAGGTAAAATACAACGATGTATAAAATTATTTATTAAATTAATTATAATTATTGGGCCAAAAAATAAAAAACCCAAAAAAATATGAGGCCCGAAGAAAATAGGACTCGAAAAAATGTAGGGTCCGAAAAATATAAGGCCGATGAAAATATAAGAATCGAAAAAAAATTGGGTCAAAAAAAATAATAAGCCCAAAAAATAAGACCCAGAAAAGTAAAGGGTCCGAAAACATATAAAGCCTAAAAAAATAAAGGCACCAAAAAAATATTGGGCCAAAAAAATAAAAGACCCGAAAAAATAAGGCTCAGAAAATTATAAAGCCCAAGAAAATATGAGAATAAAAAAAAAGGAGGACCCAAAAAATGGTCTTTGGAATAAAAATATAGGGTCCAAAATAATATAAGGCCCAAAAAAAAGCTTTCGACTAATGAATACTAATTATATAGGACCCAATAAAAAATTTCTACTCTTATTATGAAAAGATTAGACACATTTGAAAATGCGGAGAACCGGAGAACTAGAGAACCGAAGAAACGGAAAAAAAAGAGGTTCTACTTTAATATAATATAAGATGTTATTTGACGTTAGTTTACAAAACTAATATTTTCCAGTATGTTATGATTGAAAAAAGATAATCTGCAATTGTTACAGCTGAACTCTGTTTATGCATGTTTGAATTAATTGACATTATTATCAATTTATTCAGGTTTACTCCCAATTTAAAGAGTACCCCCCGTTAAGATAGGTAAAATGCCCTCCCTCATATATTTTAAAACTAATATTTTTTCTTGTTTTTATAGTAATTAAGATTAGGTTTTGTTATATTTATAGGTTCCTAACACATACCCTAACCTCAACATAACCTAAAAATCACTTTTTTTATAAAATTTTTTTTTTATCTGGAAGGATGAATGATATTAATCCCGTGAAAAACATATGACTAGGTCTTAGCACTCTCTTTAACTGTGATTTTTTGCGAGTCCTAGAAAGCAGTTTTTCTAACCTAAAAATAATATTTAAATCATAAAATCTCCGTAACTTTGCTCTGGGAGGGGCTACAAGTAATTTTCTGGGCTTAAAATTTGTATTTTTAAAAAACAAATAAAGTCAATGATGACCGAAAATTCGATTCTGGCATGGCGCCATGGCGAAAAACTCGAAAAACCATTTTTTCATAGGTTTTCTGTCGATTATTGGTCTCTAGCAACTCACAAATCATTTTTAAAGAAAAAAAAATAGCTTCATTGGATTCTACGTGAAAAAATACATTGAAAATGTGCATGATTACTTTAGGAATACTTGGATGCTGTTACAAAACAATTAAAAAAATAAAATAATTCTAAAATTATTACATAGCTACTTTGCGTCGTTGCTGCATTTTATGTTTTTATGTCCTCTCTTTAGAGTCTCAAAGCTACTATTCAATGTATCCATAGGCAAATTATGTCCACTACACCCGAAAAACAGAGACAAATACTAGACAGATAACGTTAACTCCTATATATATACATATATATATATATATATATATATATATAGCTACCTAACATGTTTTCTGTCCTCCATAAATCACGAACTCGGTAGATTTGAACAATTAAATGATTCTAATTAGGTTCCAAATTCAAAAATTAAAAGATCATCATCTCTTTAGAGTCATAAAGCTACTATTTACAGCCAAATTACGCCTATTGCACGCTAAAATAAGATATTTAAATATAACTGAAGTAACGGTCGTATCATCTGTCTTTTTGTATTACAGTAGACTCTGGATACAAGAGAATCAACGGGCCTTCAGGAGAGGAATTTTCTTGAAAATTCTTTCATACAAAAAAGTCCCCAACACGCTTGAGTCAAGAGTGATACCCACACCTACTGTTTTGTTGTGTGAGTTGTATTCAACATGCGTGTATATTCTGTCTCTCTCACTTACATAGTGGTGGGATAACGCAAATACTTAGGCTCACGCCCATATTTAGGAGATAGAGCTCGAAATCTCTTATATCGCAATCTCTTGTATCAAGAGATCACTGAATCATTAGAGAGACAAAGATGGAATAAGGTTTTAGTAACAATCATGTTGGGTCTGTGAATTCGAGCCTGAAAGTACACTTCTATGTAAGCATTTATATTCTTTGTTAGAACTGCCACAATTATGATTTGTCTTCAGGCCATTATACGCAAAAAATAGAGTAGCAACCGATATAAGAAATACATTGCTTCTACATATATGAGAATCAAGCGCGTTGTTTCTAGCAACAGCTCACTATTCTTTGTATATATATATATATATATATATAAGAAGCAATAGCTCCTAGAGTTCCTAGCAATAGCTCACTATTTTTTGTATATATATATATATATATATATATATATATATATATATATATATATATATTGTTACTAAAACGTTATTTCGTCTTTGTCTCTCTAATGATTCAGTGATTTCTCGATACAAGAGATTGCGATATAAGAGATTTCGAGCTCTTTCTCCTAAATATGGGCGTGAGCCTAAGTATTTGCGTTATTCCACCACTATGAAAGTGAGAGAGACAGAATATACACGCATGTTGGATACAACTCACACAACAAAACAGTAGGTGTGGGTATCACTTTTGACTCGAGCGTGTTGGGGACTCTTTGTATGAGAAAATTTTCAAGAAAATTCCTCTCCTAAAGGCCCGTTGATTCTCTTGTATCCAGAGTCTACTGTAATACAAAAAGACAGATGATACGACCGTTACTTCATTTATGTTTAAAAATCTTATTTTGGCGTGCAATAGGCGTAATTTAGCTGTAAATACATCAAATAGTAGCTTTATGACTTTAAAGAGATAATGATCTTTTAATTTTTGAATTTGGAACTTAATTGGAATCATTTAATTGTTCAAATCTATCGAGTTCGTGATTTATGGAGGACAGAAAACATGTTAGGTCTCTTACAAGCTAAAAAGAACACTAAAAAGAATAGTTACAGGAATAGATAAACATTGGTTTTTTATCTATGTATAAGAAAAATAATTTGCGTTTCCTAAGAACAACTCACTATTCCTTATGTATATACGAGGGATAGCAAGTTATTCCACATATATATATATATATATATATATATATATATATATATATATATATATATATATGTATATGTATATATAGGAGTTATAGTTATCTGTCTAGTATTTGTCTCTGTTTTTCGCGTACAGTGGACGTCATTTGCCTATGAATACATTGAATAGTAGCTTTGTGACTCTAAAGAGATGACCAAAGTCATAAAAACATAAAATGCAGCAACGATGCAAAGTAGATATGTAATAATTTCAGAATTATTTTATTTTTTTAATTGTTTTGTAACAGCATCCAAGTATTCCTAAAGTAATCATGCACATTTTCAATGTATTTTTTCACGTAGAATCCAATGAAGCTATGTTTTTTTCTCTAAAAATGATTTGTGAGTTGCTAGAGACCAATAGCCGACGGAAAACCTATGAAAAAATGGTTTTTCGAGTTTTTCGCCATGGCGCCATGCCAGAATCGAATTTTCGGTCATCATTGACTTTATTTGTTTTTTAAAAATACAAATTTTAAGCCCAGAAAATTACTTGTAGCCCCTCCCAGAGCAAAGTGACGGAGATTTTATGATTTAAATGTTATTTTTAGGTTAGAAAAACTGCTTTCTAGGACTCGCAAAAAATCACAGTCAAAGAGAGTGCTAAGACCTAGTCATATGTTTTTCACGGGATTAATATCATTCATCCTTCCATATAAAAAAAAAATTTTATAAAAAAAGTGATTTTTAGGTTATGTTGAGGTTAGGGTATGTGTTAGGAAACTATAAATATAACAAAACCTAATCTTAATTAGTATAAAAACAAGAAAAAATATTAGTTTTAAAATATATGAGGGAGGGCATTTTACCTATCTTAACGGGGGGTACTCTTTAGTTTGTCGAATATAATTCTTAACCTATAGTTTTGTTACGTGATCTGGTTTTGTAGGTTAGAGTTATGTGTGTTCATCGTATTTAAAAGTTCCTTTTTAAAGTTATTGAAAAAGCTTTCGTCGCTCTTGATTACATATGTCTGTGTCGTGGTGACACCTTCAGTAGAGTTGTGAGCTACGGTGTTATGTTGCGGCTTCTGTGAGCTGGCGAGTGTGTTTTTTCTTACTGCAACGTTAGCATATGATATAGATGGAGTGGTGGTTCTATGATTCTGTGCAGAACTGTTTTTGTTGCAATTTTCTTTTATATCTTGTACTATTGATTGAGCAGATTTCATATAAGCGCAGCCACGATAATTGTCTGTGTGACCTTCTTGATAGCAGTTGACACAGTATGGTGGTGATGATTTTTCTTTATTTATTTTTCTGTACTGGCCAGGTTCATGATCTTCCTTGCATTTGACACAGCGATACTTTCAATTACAGTTTATACTTGCATATCCTACTCGCTGACTCCTATGGCATTGATAGACATTTTTTTTCTTAAAGGTCTCCCATCGTACTTTAAGGTTGAGGATGTTTTTGATTGCGGTGATATTATTTTGAATGTCGTTAAAGTTGAGCTGAACTAATAAATGGGTTTTTTGTGTACAATTCGCACTAACTCTAAATTTTTCAATTTTTTTTATTTCTACATTCGATATGTTCATATTAGTAAGTTCTGATTTTACTTCTTCGGGTGTATATATATATATATATATATATATATATATATATATCACATATTCCTTTCAAGACAAGAAGCTTGCTCTTTTCGTTTTCTGCTGTGTATGTGAAAAATTGTACATCTATTTTTTTAGATGCTCTTTGAGTTTAGTGTAGGTTTTCATATCAGCTGTTATGATTGTCAGATTTGTCAGACTCTCCTTTACGAAGTCCTTTAAGAGGAGGTCGCGTATCTCTGTCCTTTTCTAAACAAAGAAATGATTTTTTTACAAAAACTAATAACTTTAGCAAAAAATAAAGAGAAAGCCGCACCTTGTATGGAAAAAAGCAATGTTTTCTTTGATAAAAAAAAATTAATTTTATTGCTTCGTTCTCAAGAAAACTTTAAAAAACCAAATCGTCCACCCTAACCTCTATGATTTAAGTTTTTCAAGGTTTTCTAGAAAACAAAGCAATAAAATTAATTCTTTCTTATCAAAGAAAATATTACTTTCTTTGATACGAGATGCGGCTTTCTCTTCATTTTTCGCTAAAGTTATTAGTTTCTGTAAAAAACTCAATTTTTCATTAGAAAAGGACAGAGATACGTGACCTCCTCCTAAATAAGACTTTTTTTTATCGATTACTTGTGCAATGACATTAATCAGTGATTTAGCTGATCTGTGTTTGCAATATATAGGCGGTGGCTTGATTCTTTTATTATTAGATTTATTATAATGAGAATTGGTTGTTTGATCGTCTACTCGTGACTGAGTGCTATCCTTGTCTAGTACATTAAACATGTTAGATTTCATAGTATCGAATTGTGCTTGTTGCTGTGCACCTTTAGTTGTGGTAGCTGTTTTAACAAATTTTTTTGGAAAAATTCATTCATTGTTTTCTTTGCGTAAATCCATGCAGTCTGCGGGACTATTATTAATGTCTCCGATTAATGAGCCCGAGCTAGCGGCAAAAGATACTATCGTTGGGTTCTCTGTCTTTGTCTTTTTGATATTCAAGATTCATATCTGATAAGTGAAATAATCTTTTTGCTAGTAAATTGGGCTGAACTGTACTTTGTCTTTTCAATCCTAATTCCTTAAAAGCTTTTTTAATTTGTCTATCCACTAAATTTGATGTAAGAGTAGGTTTTTAAATAATTTGGCTGTGGGTAGTTCGACCCATTCTGCCATGATGTTTTGCGTTCGATGCCTTCGCTTTGAGGTTACGTGAATGGATTCTTGGCTTTCTGACACCATTTTTTTTATGTCAAGCTTTCGCGACCTCTTTTCACTCTCTAATGTTTCTGTTAATACACAGAATACTTATAATTTAACGAAAACATGACGCTGAAGTACACAGTAGATTGGCATGGATACACTTTCATATGAAATTCGATAGATTTTATTAATCTTAGAGCGAAAATCGTAACAGTATAGGACGAGCACACCGAGAGCGATGCGCACGCTACAAATTCCCTGACGGAACTCCCTGGCTTTTTTTTTATAAATGTATCGTCTGTTTTCATATTTATTGCTAGAATAAAAATACACTAGAGAAACTAAGTATCGTTTATACATTAAATTTAAAATTCATTAAGTCATCAATGTAGATTTCCTTCATAGTAAGATATAAGATAGAAGGATCATCGTTATTAGAAATGGAATGATAATTATGGTGGTAATGATACTTATGGCGAGTGATGAACGTCCTGAGAGTCGCAAAGGGGGCCTTATACCCTTTTTTTCTCAACAATCCGTGCACGTGCCTGAAATACCTCAGAGCACACTTTGATGATTGAAATATGATGGTAACATGCAACCTACATATGCAAATTTTGATTCTTCGGTTTCCGTTAAGGATACAGTCGTTGTTCACTTGTTGTTAGATAGCAGTTGGCGAAGGTATTTGTATCGGCCCCCAGTTACGGTTAAACAGTTTAATCAAACGCAAAATGAAAATTAAGATTCTCTGGTGTGGCTTACAAGGCCATATATATATACATCAAATTAAACATTTATGTTAATAAAGAACCCGTATATCAGGAAATGCACACTTATCGTTGATAATTTTTTTCAAACATATATGTTAAATGACATTGTTGACTGTTTTGTCATGGATTTTGAGAAATTGAAAATTAAATATAAAGTTGCGCACCTAAATCATAATCCTACTACAACCTTGGGCGCTTTTTCTTCAAGTTGTAAGAGATTCGAATAAAATATTAAGAATTTGGGCTTCTAAATTAAATTTTAGAAATGGCTCAAAATATAAATTTTTAATATATGGCTGATTCCATTTCAAATCGAACAGTCAGTATACACTCAAGTCACCAATTACTGCGCTAATGGAGTATGTTATTCTACCCTAAAAATAAGGGTATACGTATTTTTTTATTTTGCTGTAATATCAAAATTGCATCAGATATGCACTTTTGAAAATTGCATACAAAAACTAAATGTTAAAACTGAAAATGTTGAGAATAACTTTAGAGAGCTATCGTTTTACCAATTTCCAATGAATTTTGATAAACCTTTTCTTATTTTATTTCGTTTTGAGCCCTCTTCAACTCCGTGCAAGAAATTTAAAAAAAAAACTAAAAAATGACTGAGATATATGCATTTTACTTTGTACTTGTTTGATCCCGGCTTTTTTGGTTTGGAGCGAGAAAAAAATTCACAAATTTTGTTGGTGAAAAATGCTTGTATATACGTTCGGAAGTCTTAAGCAGTCGACATTTAAATATTATCCTTCGTTTAGCATTATCCAGGAACAACGAAGTGGACGTAGAAGGATTCTGTTCCCTTCGGGGTGCTTTTTTAGAGTGAGTTCCCCTTGCCTCTCACTGTTGGGATGCGTCAAAAAAATAATTATAGATAATTATTTTTTTTTATTTTTGCGCTTATTATTTTTAGTTTTAAATGTAGTCTCACGACGCTTGGCTTTTTTTTCTTGTTTTTCACTTCATTTAGTGCATGTATAGCTGTCCTGCCAATAAATATATGTGATTTTAATTCCCCAAGTTTTTTTAACCACATATGACTTTTTTGAATTCCATTATATTTAGAAACCCCACTCCATTCAATATTTTTCTTTTTTCTAAATCTTTCAATCTCATTTATTGGTAGTAAAATGATTTTTATTGCATTGGTGTAACTTTGAACCCAATTTATAAAATTGTCAGCATTTTGTATCGATTCTTCATGAACTCTTTTCAACTTATGTGAAGTAGCATAATGCTTTAGAAGCCCACCTATTCCATCAACGGCTCCTTTCCCATGACCAGTCGCAGAAAATAACCATTTCATTTCATAAAACCAATGTTTGAATTCATGTAGTTGAAAACGATTTTTAAATTGGCTTGGAGCTCCATCTGATATGATAGTGACTTTAGTAACTAAATAATTCTTTTTCATAAGATCGATAATTTTATTTATTGCTAGCAGTGCATATGCAGTATCATGCTTTTTGTCGTCACTAACTATCGCAAAACTTTGTGTTATCTCTCCTTGGTAACAGACTGCAGTAAAAATATAAATTTGGTTATTTACCCAATGATTTCCTTGAACCGCTTTATTATTTATTACAGACCAATTTTCTGCAAAGTCAACGTGGATGATTAACTTAGTAGGATCAGCTTTACCTTCTTCTTTTTCTTTTTTTATAGCTTCACGTTGAATATTTTTTATGTATATATGAGTACTTGCTTTCAATGCGCAGATTGAAAGTTTTTCTTTAAAAACTGTTAAGCTTATTGTTTGTTTAATAAGATTACCATTATCCCACAAAGCAAACGTAATTTCATCTTCACAATTTTGTTTCAGTTTTAACAATTCTAATGTGATACCCGCACCACCGGGACAATCTTTGCATTCTTGCAAGAAACATGAATCAGATGGTTCAGAACACAACATTGTGTTAGTTATTTCTGAACGAATTGAATCTAATTCGGAATTCTTATCGCCTCTAAAACGAATCAAACTTGTAAGAAACAGTTCAAAATTTTCGCAATGTACACAAAGACAAGCTTCCTTCACAGGGCTAGTTAAGACGAAACTTGGTCTTAGACTATAGAATTTCGATTTTCCTATTTGTAAGTTTGATTCTATTGATTCAACTGAAATGCCATACGCATCTTCTAATTTACTTCCAACAGTAGCAGAAAAAGCTGAAATTAAGGATTTTTTCTTTTTAGATACGTAATTTCCTCTAAAATTTTCAGGTATTGCAGTTTTTCTTTTTAGGAGTGAGATGCATTCAGGTAAAACTGAATTAATACTCTCGTTTAATTCCTCTATTCGTTCGGGTGTCTTCGGAATAAAATCATCATCTCTTCCGCTAAAAAGTTCAGTGATTTCATTTTCAGATATAGACTCAAGATCACTTAAAATCATTTTTGATATGCGTTTATGGCAATTTTTACATACATTAGTAGATGGTAATATATTTAAATCTGGATGAAGCTGTGCCAAATTAATGGCTAAATCTTCCAACGGTCTAAAACGTGAATTACTGCTCATATAAACTACCTTTTTATGCATTTGAAAAAAATCGGGACATGAAATTCTTTTAGAAGAGTAAATTTCGGACATTGTTATTTCACAATTTTGTTGAATTTTTCACAAGCCCGAGAAGCACCTTTCAAAGCAGCCGTAAAAATAACTAGCTTCTATATAACAGTTCTAATATGCTGTTTTGGTTACGCGATGTATTTGTCCGCGAGTTAGCCTCCTATTGTTTGTACATCGAAACATACATAATATAGATATACACGAATAGAATTCTTTTTTTTCATGTTTAAATATTTATTTTTATATTACGAATTTACGCACACACACATATATATATATATCACTATTGATGCTATATACATGCATACAAATGTAAACAAATGATGAGCCAAGCATACGACAGTGTTTGAATGCAGACTGCTTAAGACTTCCGAACGTATATACAAGCATTTTTCACCAACAAAATTTGTGAATTTTTTTCTCGCTCCAAACCAAAAAAGCCGGGATCAAACAAGTACTTTTAGATAGGTATTTTGGTCCTCTATCAGCAAAAAAAATTTCAGCAAAAAAAAAATGGCCTTTTCGAGAAAAATGCATGTGCATAAAAAGTGCATTTTTTGGTAAAATGCATATATCTCAGTCATTTTTTAGTTTTTTTTTAAATTTCTTGCACGGAGTTGAAGAGGGCTCAAAACGAAATAAAATAAAAAAAGGTTTATCAAAATTTATTGGAAATTGGTAAAACGATAGCTCTCTAAAGTTATTCTCAACATTTTCAGTTTTAACATTTAGTTTTTGTATGCAATTTTCAAAAGTGTATATCTGATGCAATTTTGATATTTCAGCAAAATAAAAAAATACGTATACCCTTATTTTTAGGGTAGAATAACATACTCCATTAGCGCAGTAATTGGTGACTTGAGTGTATACTGACTGTTCGATTTGAAATGGAATCAGCCATATAAATCTTTTGAAAATTTGGAAGAGATATATATCAGGTCATAAAGTTATTAATCAACTATAATGCGAAACTCGATATACATTTTGGAGTTTTCTTAAGCCTATGATAAAATATAAGACTTTACAATTTTAAGTACACATATGGAAGAATATCAGTTTCATGTGACGATTCCTGTAAAATAAGATGTATGTTATGAAAATTCAGTGTTAAGTGGAGATTCATCATTAGATCATTAGTAAAGGTATTACGGATATTCTAGTGACAATCAGAGGTAGTATAGATTATAATGTTTGTCATAAAAAAAATTTCTGTAAAGATCAGTAGAATTGAAGAAGAAAGAACAAAGAGTAAGTCATTGAAATTATATGAAAAATGTAGACAAAGAAACTATCGCAACAACCTTAAATATGTTTGATGATTTTTATTTGCAATCGTAAATTCATATACAGATAAAAATATATAGTTTTAAAAATAGACATACGTATGTGTGCACGCGCGTGGGTGTGTAAAAATTAAGAGGATCATATTACGACCATAGGACCTTACAATAAACTTCCCACTTTAGCATCACTTACAGATCGTTAGCCTCTGAGGGTGCGGGAGTGAGGGCTTGATGTGGCGCTCTATAGTGGTACCAATACTGCTTGTATTTACTCATGCACTCTCGCAGTATGTGGATGTGCAGATGTTTTTTTTCTTTTTCCATTTTATTCTTTACAAGTTGATGAATATTTACATTCATATAACAAAGTCCTATAAGTTTTGCTAGACATACTACTTTGTTTATTATTCGTTGCTCAAAAATAATTTATTTTGTCAAAATGAAGTCATGTGCGTTATGTCTTGTAATATCATTTCCAAACCAAATATTGCTAGTATTTAGTCAGTACTGTCAATCTAAAGCAAACTAATAAGATTATCTCGTCGGCTGCCATTTCTAGACTTTAAGATATCAGCTTTTCTATCAAGCTGTTTAATATCTTTTTCATACTGCTTGTTGAGATACCGCTTTTACTAATCGGACTTTCAAA
Source organism: Anastatus disparis (assembly GCA_017163975.1). Lineage (NCBI taxonomy): Eukaryota > Metazoa > Arthropoda > Insecta > Hymenoptera > Eupelmidae > Anastatus > Anastatus disparis. The sequence continues at coordinate 1,578,544 of JAFFSR010000258.1, forward strand.
TATCTTTTTTTTATTTAAAAGTAACAATTTATTGATTATACATTTGCTATACGAAATTTCTTACAATTAACCTTTAGACTGCCGGAAAATCAATATTTCGATTTTCCGCGTCAAAATATTGATTTTCCGGCAGCCTTAAGGATAATAAAAATAAATGTGAAATCGATAGAAAATGAAAAATTTTCACTATCTTCTATACCAAAGTTTACAAATTTGAAAATCAATCATTTCAGTAATCATATATCGAAAGTAGAGCTAGCACCATTGTTAATGCCTTTCAAATACAAATGACAACAATTCTTAATAATTGATATTATTAACATTTTGCTTAAAATCTTTTGTAGTAAATTTATCAAAGTCATATTAAATAAATGTGAATATGTTGAACGAATTTTTTACAGATTTACAAAGACCTTATCAGGATGATGCAGTAGAAATTGATGAGATTATGCGTGAGTCACCATTACCTATGAAACGCCGAGTTCCACATACAATTTCTAGGCGAAAGTCGATCTCTGACTCGCATAATTTAGATAATGTATACAGCGATAGCGAAATAAACAATAACGGAGATATAAATAGTGATACAAAAGATGATAAAAAAAAACGGGGCAGATCACCTTTTCGGTAAGTTTTTTTTATTAAGTTTAGATGATTTTTTACTGAAAAAAGTTTAGTTCACCAGTCGTACGATGCAGTGCGCCCGTTGTCTTAAATGTAAAACAAATTTAGAACTTGGTTTTCGTGCGAACGCGGTCTTGGTTTCGTACGGATACCGGCCGTTAATAAAACATCAGCGGTACTAAATATAAGGTACGGCTGAACTCTCTATAATACAGGCTCCCTCTGCCCGAGGCACCGTTCCCGCGCGACGCATGTTATTGTTTGCTTTAAGCGAAAAATAAAATGGGAAATTTTCCATTGAAATACAATTTTGAATATCTGCGCAACGATTTTGAATGTAAGTTATATATATTTTAAACAGATTTTAAAAATATAGTTTGATTTATGTTTGGCTCGTTTTGATTACTCTTCATTTCATGGTATAATGTTTCAGATAACCTCTAATTATCATTTTCATTTTCTCCTATGATTACCTAGCAGTTGCTGTGAAAAATGAAGAGTTTTTTCTTCGAGTAATGAAAATATTTTCTTAATTTTTAAGAATCATCAAAAAACTTAAGATTTGATGATTGACAATGTACATTTATTAGCATAATTCTGACATTTATGATATTATATTAGCATACATTTATTAGCATAATTCTGACATTTATTATATTATATTTTTATTCAATCAACAGCTCGAACAAGATTTTGATAAAATCATTGCAAATCTCGCTAAAAATAATATTGTGATAAAAAAAATCACTTATTATACTTCTATCTTCTCTAACAATTGGAATACTATAGCAAACAAAATCATTGAGTCAAGTAAAAAACTTAGAATTAAAGAAGCAAAGGATTTCCTAAAATGTAATAAAGATTTAATAGCTAAAGGTATTCTTACTTTATTTTATCAAACGAATTTAAATAACAATTTTATCAATTAATTTATTGAAGTGATTTATAATTGTTTCAAATTATGTTTGTGTTATAAAAAAAATTTTTTAATAACTTTTATGTATTTAAAATTTTGTAAAAATACTTTTCAATTCCACTTTTTCATTATAATTCATTGTTACGTACTATGTAAGTTATTTTAAGAGAGACTAATAGAAAATATTAAGTTTATTTTATGAGAACAAATTTTTGTTTGGTGTTATACAGTAAAAATGACATATTAAGAAAATTTAAGAGTCAGCTGTATACCGACACAGTTACCTGTTTTACCGAATCTATTTAAAATTTATTTTTTATAAAAACTAATAGCTTCAGGCAGAAATGATGGTTTCGATTCGTGTAATAGAAAGCAATATTTTCTCTGATAAGAATAATTTAATTCCACCGCTTTATTTTCAAGAAAAGTTGGAATAACTTGAAAATCCCATTATTTGACACTAATTTCTAATTTTTTAAATTATTCCAACTTTTCTTAAAAACGAAGCAATAAAATTAATTCATACTAATCAAAGAAAATATTACATTTTATTAAACACATCGAAACCATCTCTTTATTTTTGCCTCTTGTTGCTAATTTTTGGAAAAAAGTCAATTTTTTAATTAGAAAAGGACAGACCCTACTGAAAAATATATATGAGATCTCATTTATATTTTACATTTTCAACCCCACTAAAAAATATATATGAGATCTCATATGAGATCTCATATATATTTTTTAGTAGGGTTGAAAATGTAAAATATAAATGAGATCTCATATGAGATCTCATATGAGATCCCATGTGAGATCTCATATGAGATCTCATATATATTTTTCAGTAGGGGAGATACAGCGGACTCTTAAAGATTTAGATACAATGACCCCAATTAGTTACACTTATCAACTGTATGAGAACCTTTACACGGATGTGAAGTTATAAATTCTATTTCATATAAATTCTACTTAGTCATTTGAATACTAATTACTGAATTAAGTAATCTAAAATTTTCACATAAAATAAATATCTTAAACAGCCCGAGAAACCTTTTCAATGTGGCAGCCAGACGCGCTTGCGCGGGCCTAACTCGGTTACCGCAAAGGGGCCAAATCTGCAAAGAATCTGGCGGCGCATTCGGGCCCGATTCGGCTAGATGAAAATGCCATATTCTCAGCAGCATATGCCGCTTATGTCGAGCAGCTGATTGGCAAAATGCGGCTACTGCTATTTTGATTTTGAGGTTAACTTTAATTCGTGTCCACCTCTTAGAGCTGTGTTTTAAAATTTGTATAAAGGTGAAAGTATTTTTTAAAAATAATTGCCAAAAAAAAACAAAAAAAAATAACCTCAGATCAAGTAAACAAAAAATGCTTTTAGATAAAAACGCCGAATAAGGAATCTACGAGCAAGATTGATTTAAATCAATTTTATTGTTAAACTTTGTTTGGTTACTTCTGAAGCTGACTTATCAAATGATTTAAATGACACTAAGTGTATTGCAAATCAGAACAATTATTCTGAATTATCCTGCGATAATATCAGTTTCCAAGATTCTAGTGATCATAACAGCGGTAGAGACTTAGATAATATTAATGAAAAACATATTTTTTGTAAAAAAAGTTGTGATAAAGAAAAGCATAAGTGTTTTATGATTTGTAAAAAATTGAGATTATGGACCATTAATTTCTTGATAGTGCAAATCATAATAAATACTCTTTTGAGAATTTTTCACTGAGTTTAAAAGGCATCTATTCAAATTAATTAGTTTATTTATTTATTAAACTAATTATAATAATTATCATAATTAATGTATTGATTTTATTTGCACTTTATGTAGAATAATTACCTTTAAAAAAGTGTTTAACTACTACTTAAAAAAGTATACGTATAGGTTATGTCAACTGATATATGATAATTTATAAATTTATAATACAGAAGTTGGCATGCGCGATAGGCCCGAGCTCGCCGCCCGATTCTTGAAACTGTGGTGCCGTCTTGGGTGCGGAAAGGCTAGCACTGCGGGGCCAATATGGCGAGTCCGGCACCCTCATCGGCCCGAATTCGCGCCACAACGAAAAGGTTTCTCGGGAGTGTATTTCTACTTTTTATGAATTTTATAAAAATTTGTTTGCTTAGCTTGCTAATGCTATTTACTAAAATTATTGTTTGTTATTTATTGCTCTACATTGTTAATTATGTTACTTTTCTTTTTCATTTTCACTTTAATAATAATATTATCTTTGTTATATAACATTTGCGAGATCGCGTGGAAAAAAGGCCTAACTCTAAAAGTATAGTTTTTAGTAATAAAAAAAAATTGTTTAACTTAATATCAGCTGTATAAAATATTGTGATATTTTACAATGTTATAGTAAATACTTTAATACAAAAGGTCCAAGTGGTATTTTCGAGTTAAATATTGTTAATAAAAAAAATTTGAAGATTCAAAAATTCGAGTTAGGCCCTTTTTGCCAATTTTGTATGAATAATTAAGGCTTTGTGATGAATATATTATAAGGAAATCATTTGATTATTTGAAATATATTCATTATTAACTTTTACTTACATAATACAAGATATGACAAAGCATTCAGTTTTTGAATCCTCATTTTCATTGTACTAATTTTGCGCAATGCTGATAAAAATTGGATTAAAAATTCTAAATTTGTAAGTTTTGCCTTTTTTATTCCAACATTATTGATGTTCGTTAACTTGTTTGTAGCTTTCACAAGATTTTTTCGGGAAATTTGAAATAATGAAAATGTTGCATAATTCAAGTTAGGTCCTTCTTGTATGTTCTGTATCATTTAAACATACAGAGACACGTTTTTATTCTTCTATATTTTATAAACATATAAACAATATCTCCTAGATACATTTTCAATCATAATTTCAAAAAGGGCCTAACTCGAGTTAGATCTATATTCCACGCGATCCCTCATTTAATAAAAAATGTTTTTGATACGATTTTGAGTCATGAATATCAAAATCATTATAAATTAAAATAAAATATATGAAAATGCTAAACTTACTCATGATTAAAAAATATAATTAAAATATGAATAAACTATAAGAATTTCAAATCTATATAAAGGTGCCTTTTAATTTTATGCATAAATTTTATACTTTATAGAATAAATATCAATATTTAAAATTTTATAAACACTCTTATTTTTAAATAAAATAATCTTTTATTTCAATTTCATTACAGGGACTCATGATAGTGTAATAGCTCTTTTATTATTACCTTTATGCTAGGAAATACGTTCAAAATCTTAATCTGATTTTCTAATATTTAGACACATTGTATTCATTCTTTGTGAAACATCTGTGTATATATGCTGTAAAAAATTTTATTAGCAGTATAATTCAAGTTCAATATTAGATCATGGATCCTCTTTTGATATTAAATCACATTATTTCATTTATTTCGGTACTATATAGCGACCCAGTTTTGCCCAGAAAAATTGTTCAAATAGTCATTGATTATATTGATGATTTCATTCGGAATGTTTATTTATCATCTATAGAGAAAATTTTGTTAGATTTATTAAAAAAACATAAAATAGAAAATTCGATATTAAAAGAAGCAGAAATTTGCATAAATAAATACAAAACAGTTTTTGAACCTTTTAATGCGGAATTTAAAAGATTCGAACTATTAAAAAGAAAAGATTATATCGAATTCGAAAAGTTCGTTATCGGTAACACTTATACTTATACCATAGTTGAAAATGAAATGGTTATTAGTACCAACAATGGTGTATGGTGTACATATTCTACTTCGAAAAAGTATGAAATTCGTTTTAGAAATTGCGGGTTTATTAAATCAGATATTAGATTATGTCCAAAAGTTGTCTCATAAAACTAAAATAATTAACAATATAATGCAAGCTTCTTTGTGAAAAAACAAATATTTGTAAAAATTTTCCTGTGATATTGTTTCATCACTTTATATTTTTTTGATAAACTGGAAGTTGGAAACGCACTCAGCGGCCATGCTGGAATTAATAAATTTGGTGCGGTATATGCTTACATTGCATGTCTTCCACCTCACATATCTTCTCGACTCAAAAGTATTATTTTATCGATGTTTGTACATGCTGAAGATTAAAAAAATGTGGTAATAATAAGGTGTTTCAAAAACTCATTCAAGAACTCAATTTCGTATTTTTGGAATCGTAGTAGACGTTAATAGGGGACCAAACTATCTGTCTTTGTCTAATAGCGTTTTTCATCATTTATGTAAACATCATCCGTTGTAGCGAGAAAAAAGTAGTAGCCCCTGCTAGATATTAGTATAATTAGTAAATTTTGTACACTGAGAGAAAATTCATGCTAATAGAGCATGCGAACTGCCATCTATGCGAGCATATAAAACATTGATACAAATATGACAGGCCGTGAGAAGCTCTATTAGTATAAGATTACCTCATACTAAAAAAGATGGTATGGAGAGTAACTAAAGCATGAACGGCATTCACTAATGACTCGCGTGGTATACTTCGATGACTCCCCACTCTCATATCCTTTGTTTGCTTTAGTCGCCTCCTCTTTTGGGTGGCGACGCGAGCAAACACGGCTGGTCTATACCCAAAATTATGTTGCAAATTTCTTTAACGTATTTTCGTAGCGTGAATCTTTTATTTCTTTTCTTTTTTTATGAAGGGAGATACGTTATAAATATAACCTGTTAAACTTTTAAACTTTAAATAATTAATTTTTAACTTAAAATTTAATTATTTTAAACCGCTGGGGGGGCAGATGAGCATGTACGATTTTACGCCAGAGATATTTCGGAGTAGCGTTGGTCTAGTGCGTAACCTTCGCGCTTTTCCTTTTGAGTACGCGAGTTCAACTCTTTTTTTTTTATTGTTTTAATATTTTTTATTCCTTTTTATATTTATTTTTTTTTTAGATTTTGTATTTTTTTAATAATTTTAAAATTTAATTTTTCACAAGTACACTTGTTTTTTTCAATGAAAATTTTTTTAAAATAAATTATCCTTTACAGGTAGTAATTACAAATATTGATAAATAAATAATAGTGATGTTTATTTTATAATAGTGATGTTTATTTTATAATAGTGATGTTTATTTTGTAATAGTATAGTTTAATTTATTTATAATTTAGTTTATAAAATTTACAATAAATTACAATAAATAAATAAAACTGAGTTATTATTATTTATGTTATAATATATATTGTATATTGAAATATGTTTATAAAGACAAAATTGAACTATAGTATTGTAAATATCACTATTATTTATTTATTAATATTTTAAATTATTTTCTATATGAAATAATTTATTTAAAAATATTAATAAAAAAAACGAGCATATTTTAAGTAACTTGTGAAAAATAGATTTTAAAATTAATAAAAAAATAGAAAATAAAAAAAAGCAATAAAAACTATTGAAATAATAAAAAAAAAATTAAAAAAAAAGACCCTAGCCGAGAGTTGAACTCGCCTACTCAAAAGGAAAAGCGTGAACGTTACGCACTAGACCAACGTTACTTCGAAATATCTCTGGCGTAAAATCGTACATGCTCATCTGCCCCCCAGCGGTTTAACATAATTAAATTTTAAGTTAAAAATTAATTATTTAAAGTTAAAAAGTTTAACAGGTTATATTTATAACGTATCTCTCTTCATAAAAAAAGAAAAGAAAAGAAATAAAAGATTCACGCTACGAAAATACGTTAACGAAATTTGCAACATGATTTTGGATATAGACCAGCCGTGTTTGCTCGCGTCGCCACCCAAAAGAGGAGGCAACTTGAGCAATAGAAGAATTCCATAGTTAGCAGTAAAGAAAGAATAGTGGACAAGCCACGTTTACTTCCTTCACGTCCCATGAGAGGATACAGCGCTAGCTATCGAAGGATATTAGAGTGGGGAGCTACTAAAGCATGTAAACAAACAGTTTTTGGATAGCACAAACCTCGTAAGAGTAGATGGCGCTGTTATTAAAGCATAGGATATTACTTACTAACTTTGGATACGTAGACTACATGCTCTATTGGCATGAATTTTCTCTCAGTGTAATAACAATCGAATTTTTTACCGCATAGTTTTTGACTAATTAGAGACCTACTAGCAATCTAGAATATAACCTATCTTTTTTTTGGTAGGTCTCTAATTATTCAAAAACTACGCAATAAAAAAATTTGGTTGTTATGACAAAATTTACTTATTATACTAATATTTAGCGGGGGCTACTATTTTTTTCATGCTACAACGGATGGTTTTTATAGAAATGATGAAAAACTCTATTAGACGAAGACAGATTGTTCGGCCTTCTCTTAAGGGCGTAAAACGATGCATAAAATTTCAACTGCTTTTAATAATAGATGATAATTTGGGACTTGACTCGATATTTGGCTTTGTAGAATTATTTAAGGCCAATTATTTCCGCAGAATATGTAAAGTAATATCAGCCGAGTCTGCAAAGCTAGTTAAGGAAAATAAATCCAAATTAAGCACCAAAAATAATTATGAATAAGATGTAAAAAGAGCTGAAGATTCGATTAGTGGTATAAAAGAAGAGTGCGTGTTTAATGAAGTGAAAAATTTTCATATTATAGAAAATATTTCCGTAGACATGATGCATGATGTTTTAGAGGGCGTATGCATGCACGTTATGCAATTATTGATACGTACTTTTTATTTTTGAGAAAAAATATTTTACCTTAGAACATCTAAATTCATTAATTAAAAATATCTCTGCTACTTCAATCGAAACTGCAAATAAACCGTCAGAAATTACTTTTCATAGGATTAGAAATAAGATGAATTTTAAAATTTCAGCTTCAGAAATGCTCTTTCTTGTACGATATTTTGACTTAATTGTAGGAGACTTGATACCTAACGATGATGAGCATTGGGAATTGTACAAATGTTTGTGAAAGATTATTGACATTGTAACATCGCCACGCATAAGTGAAGGACATTTCAAGAAATCAGAGGTTTTAATAGGAAATCATAATAATCTGTATTTAAAATTAGGTGGAATACTTAAACGTAAATTCCACATTTCAATTCACTATCCTGCAATTTTGTTGAAAAATGGTCCATTTATTAATTTTTGGGGCATGCGTTTCGAATCACGACATCGACAATTGAAATCTGTAGCTCAATCTACATATTGCAATAAAGATTTATTGACGACCATTGCGACAAAAGAATCGTTAAGATTGTGTTATATGATTGATTCACTGGAATTCACTGAAGAAGTTATATTTGGTTCTATTGATAATAATATTGTGAATCAATCTTACAATAGAGATAAAATAAAAATGGAATAGTCGATATACTACAAGGAAGTAGACATTTATGGTACTTCATAGGAACTTTCGTAGTAACTAATATGCAAGATAGTGAACTCCAATTAGGGGAAATACATAAAATTATATTTGTGGATAGAGAAATTTACTTTTATTTAAACATTTTTGAATAAATCACTTTCAACGATCATTATCACGCATATATTATTAAAAGCTGTGATGAAAATAAATTAATAAAACAAAAGGATTTGCAAAAAATAGCTCCTATACCGTCTGTTTTAAAAAATGAAACGCATTTCGTAGTTTTACGTCATATTTTATAATATCTAGTAGTTATAATTTATATACAATTTATTTCTTTAGATTCACAACTATTTAATTTTAAGATCTAATAATAAAAAGCTTCCATAAAAAATTTAAAAAATTATTTGATTTTATAGTTGGTATTCCTTTTTATGTACTAGTATATAAGTTTAACATAAGTAACCCTGTTGAAAAAAATCAGGTGATAAATCACCTGATTTATCAGGTGATTTATCATGCCAAAACATCATGTAACGATTTTTTTGGTTTTTACACGTTTCAAACAATGCTTAGTCGATTCAAAACATTTTTTGAAAATTTTTGACATTTTTGAACTTGGAAATTTTTTTGTAAAATTAGTCAAAATTTTTTCTAAGACCAAATTATCTAAAAAATTTTCTAAGTTCAAAATTTTCAAAAATTTTTAAAAACTGTTCTGAATTGAATAAGTATGGTTTGAAACGTGTAAAAACCAAAAAAATCGTTACATGATGTTTTGGCATGATAAATCACCTGATAAATCAGGTGATTTGTCACCTGATTTTTTTCACCAGGGAAGTAATATTAAATGGTATATTTAAAAAAAATTGTATATATTATGAATGCCAAAAAAATAATAATTAATTGTTTACAACTTTATTATTAAAAGACATAGAAACGAAAAAATCATCAGCGATAAATTCTAAGTCTTTGAAGATTTTTTGGATTTCTGTTTAAGTTATTTACAGAATTAAAAAATTTTTTTAAAAGTTTTAAAAATTGACTTTCATGTTAAAAAAGCATAAAAAATGAAAACAGTAATTTTTAATTTAATAAAAAGTTTGCATTTTTTACTTATTTTAAACTGTTTCTTTGATTTTTATTGTGCGACTAGTAAGATAAAAAATGATACTCTTTAAGGGAGTACTTATATACACATATATACATATGCATAGACTTATTTATTTATATGCGTATCATAAACAATCATCGAATTATACATGTGCGAGCTTATTCTAAAGGCTCTTACATAAGAACGAACACTGCAGTATAGAAGGTGCAACATTTGTCTTTGTATTCGTACAAGAGTGGCCTCGCCTATAGAGATAACAGTGCGCTTAATGTTGCAGACGTCTGTCAGCCTAGCTTTCGTGGTTCTCATGCACGAAACCGTACGGTTTACTAACGTACTGGCTATAAGGTGAGTGGCGTATTAAACTTTTTTCAGTGTACATACAGAATAAATAATAAGAAACGTATAAGCGAAATTCATTTTTCGTAAAGCTTTGTGGGTGATACAATGATTTTGATCAATATAGATGTTTCAGCTATACATCTTGCTATACCAAAATCTCATATATATTCTTCTAAAACTAGAGCATAAAATATTCTCTACACAGAAAAAAATAGAATCTAGAACCAATGAGAATCGGCTTGGTGGTAGAAGATTTTCGTTTTGTTTTAAACCATAGTAGAATTCCGCTTGACTCAAGAGGAAAATCTGCTTCAATGATATCCACTTCCTTCTAATAGATATTCTGCTACCACCTAGCAGAAATATTTTTGAAGCAACTAAACTTTAAAAAAAATTAAATCTGCATTCACCAAGAGGAAAACTAGTATATTTTATATAAATAATAATCTAAAAATTTTATTTGAAATTTTTTAATATAATTTTTATTTGAAATTATTGAATATACACCCAACGTTAATTGATTTTTTCCGAATTTTTTAAAATATTCCAATAGAAACAAAGAAAACAACGGAATTGTCCAATGAAAGTTCAGGATTTCAAAACATTTGGAAAGAATTCATTAACGGTGGGTGTACATCTCTCTAAATACGTAAGCATTAGCTTACATGTTCTTATTCATATGAAAAAAAATTATTCATTTTTAAGAAATTTATTATTACAATAATTAATAATATATATTTACTTATAAAACATAATATAATTTTTTCCATCAACAAATTGAATCTCATGCATTATTTTCTCGCTGTACAATTCTTTAAAGCAGCATGTAACATATTCATTTTCCATTTATACCCAATGCGCATGAACATGCTCATTGAAACCTAAAGAATGCCATTTTTTACATATTGAATAAATATTTTCATTTTCATCATATTTAAATATATAAATTATTTCTACGAAAACAGGTAGAATATCAATACTTTCCCAACATAAAAAGAGACCTGGTTTAAATACGATTCCGTTTTCCTCAAACCATTTTAATATAAATATCGATATACGATAATTATCTCGAGAATTAAAATTTAATTTGAATTTTTGAAATTCAGGTAAACAACCCTCACGGAAGATAACTACTACCTAAACTACTTACCAAACTACTGGACAAAACTATAAGTTAACTATTGAATAACAGCTGAACGACTACTAACAAACTATTGTCTTAACTATTGGTTAGTAATAGTATTTTTGCGACTATTGAAAAACTACTACACCATATCGGAGTATGAGTAGCAGTAGTTGTAAGTAGTAGAATTACTTTATGTGAGTAGTTTTCCACGTTAAACTTGCCAGTAGTTACCATTTGCTCATAATAGTTAACAAGTTTTTAAGAAGTTGAACGTCTTTATTTCAGCACTTTTCAACAACATTTCTGCACGCAGACAAATTAGTTGTTCCCGCTAGTTTACAAGCAGTTAACCAATATTTTTTCAAATTCTTTACTGACACCAGTTGGTCAGCAGTTCTCAAGAAGTTGAATAACTTCATTCTCGTAGTTTACAAAGTCGTTTTTGCCAGTGGTCAAACTAGTAGTCAGACTAGTAGTCAAACTACTAGTTTTCAAGAATTTGCCTGCTTTTTCAAATCATCTACTGATACTAGTGATCTATTAATTGAACTACTTTATAAACTTAAGTCAAAAATATTTATGTAACTACTGAAAAATTACTGCATCACATCATATATGACAGTCAATAGTTTTTAGGAATTTGAATGACTTTATACTGGCAGTTTCTAGCGTCATTTTTGCCAGTTGTCAAACTAGTTATTCATACTAGTTTACAAGCAGTTAACAAGTACATTTTAAAACTTTTTATTGACACTAGTTGGTCAGCAATTCTCAAGAAGTCAAATAACTTTATTCTAGTAGTTTACAACGTCATTTTTTATAGTGGTCCAACTAGTAGTTTCTACTAGTATTCAAGAATTGAACTACGTCTATTTTAAATTATTTACTGACACCTATGAGTTTATCTGAAGTTTGTCGAAGTTTATCTGAAGTTTGGCAAGGTGAATTTAAATTTTTTACTAGGTTATAGTATATTGTAATAGTAATAGAGTTATAGAGTTGCATATAGTGCTTTATTCCCACCTCAACCGTGGCAACTTTATTAACTTAAAAAAGCGGGCTTAATTAAAAAAAATTTAAATTAAATTTTTTTCTACAAATTTTCAATAGTTTATTAAATTTTATAAATTTTTGATATTGCGGGAGAAATAAAATTTAGCGGAAGAAAAGAACTTATCTCCCGCTAAGTTTGCGGGAGAATAGTACTTATCTTCCGCTAATTTCGGGAGAAATGAATTTTGCCAGAGAAAAGTTCTTATCTCCCGCAAAATTTTAGACGTAAATTATGACCTTCTTTTGGCCCGCTTTTCGAGTTAAAAAAGTGTCCATTTCTGTTGAGGTGGAAATAAAAATAATTTCATTGCGCAGTTTTCAAGTAAAATGATACCTATGAAATTTTGTAAACAAGGAGGTTATATAAAAGATAATTTGAAGATCCTATTTCATTCAAAAACTATACGTAAAAAACAATTTATTTATTATAAATTCAAGTAGCTATAAATATAAGAAATTTTACATGAAAACATGCAATTAGATGCAATTTTTAATAACGAAAATTATTATTTAACAAAAGGAAATTTAATGGTAATTCACATAACAATAAATACATTTTACCAAAATCTACCCAAGGATGACATGGAATTTAATGCGAATATGGTAAAGGATTCTTGTATCTAAATCTGAATAAGCATTAAATTATTAGTTAATTAATTAATTAATTATTATTTAATTATTATTTAATTAAAACTAATTTAAATGCGTGTATATACATATAAATATATTTACTTGAAACGTCGATACCTATTAATTTTCATGTGCAAATGATTTGATTTTAATCGAAAATTGCATTAAATTTCATGTTAAATTCGTATTATTTTATTTTTTCCAAACGATCATTTTGTTATAAAAGATGAAAAACATCCTTTTCGAAAAAAACATGCTTTAAGGGGAATCCTCATACCGACATAGAGTTCTACCTTATCTACATTTAAATTATGAATTTTAATAAAAATTTAACTATTCATGACTAAAATTCGTCGGAGAGGCACATTCTTAACATGCCAAAGAATTTATTGCAACGTTAAAAGACAATATAGAGGCAAAAATAAAGATGAAAACTGCTTAATATGATTAACTTTTCAATGTAGTTATGAATAATCGTATTATTCAGTTTTTGTCTTCATTCTTACTTTTATTCTATCTTTTGACGTTGCAATAAATTCTTTAAAATGTTAAGAATGTGCCTCTTCTATGAATTTTAGTCAAATATAGTTAAATTTTTATCAAAATGCATAATTCAAATGTAGATAAGGTAGATCTCTGTGCCGGTATGCGGACACCCCTTAAAAAAAAAATAGTAAGTTTGGTGCAAAATAAAAAAAATGTTTACGTTTGAATTTTAATGTTATAAAATGATAAACTAACCAAAACCGAAAAACTTGTACAAATTTTTAATCGCTTTGCATATTCTTCCTATATTATTTGATAATATCAGGTGAGAGTACAAATTGTTGGAACAGCAGTAGCCTCTTGTAGAATAATTATAAATTTCAGATTTGGACAAGCATTTTCCCAGTAGATTATTCCTAAAAATTAAGAAAAATTTTCACAAAGTAATTATTCTTATTATAAATAAAATAGCAACTAAAAAATTAATTATTTCAGCAAATATAAAATGAATTTTTTAAATAACATTTAGGTTATAATATTTACTTAATGTAATTATATGAAAAATGAAAATAGAAAATTAATATTTATACTTATCTGATCAGATTTTCATAAATTGCTGCTTTTATTTATTAATTACCAATGTGGTATTTTAAATAGTATATTTAATTTGATATATTTTTTTTGTAATAATGCGAGCGATGTTGTTCCGAAAGCATATTAGTCTGATCATCTTGAAATCGTTTGTTTATTTGTTGTCGACGAAGACATTGATTAGTGAACATTTTCCCATAACCAATAAACAAATAGTTTCATTCTGACAATCACGCACGGAATTAGATCGTCACTCGCCTTATTTAGAAAATACATCAAATCGACGGTCGCGGGGAAGAAGGTGTCATTTCATTTTTGGTTGTAGAGAGGTGTCATTTCAATTTTGGTTGAAGAAAGGTGTCATTTTATTTTGGGTTAAAAAAGGACTTTCGTTTCATTTTAATTTAAAAAAAAGTGCCATGTCAAAAAAAATTTTTTTTTATTTAATCATGTAGCAGACCCTAAAAGAAATTCATTTATTACAAAATTATAATAAATTAAATAAATAAATAAAAATATATAAATTAAAAACCATAAGCCTTTTTTTAACCTAAAATGAAATGACACCTTTCTTCAACCAAAATCGAAATGACACCTCTCTACAACCAAAAATGAAATGACACCTTCCCCACGACCATCGAAATAAAATATAAAATTTAAATTATCTTATTGCTATTTGAAAAAATAAAAGCCACAATTATAAAAGATCTGATCAGATAAGTAAAAATATTAATTTTATGTCTATTTTTTATATAATTAGATTGAGTAAATATTATAACCTAATTTTATCAAAGAATTTGTTTTATATTTGCTGAAATAATTAATTTTCTTTTTACAATTTTATTTATTACAAGAATAATTTCTTTGTGAAAATTTTCTTAATTTTCAGGAATTATCTGCTGGAAAAAGACTACCTGTCCGGATTTGATATTTATTTGTTCAACAAGAGGCTTCTGATGTTTCAGCGTTTTGTACTCATGCCTGATGTTTACGGATAAAAAAGGAGAAATATGAAATGTTATTAAAAATTTGTATTAAGTTTTTGGGTTTTGGTTAGTTTATCTTTTTGTAATATTTAAATCCAGACGTGAACTTTTTTTTTTATTTTGCATCAAATGTTCTGTGTTTCTCTATTAGTGTTTTTTTCTCCAACTTGGGCCTTGGTCTACTATTTTGTCATAAAAAACAAAAAAAAAACAAAAAATAGACCATTGAAAAGCCAATTTAGTCTAGGTTAACATTACTTTATTTCAAATTACACTGCTGTTTAAAAATTTAAGCTTACCTGAGAAAAAATATTAAAATTTTTAAAGTTTCATATCTCAGGAATTAAACGTTATATAAGACTTTTATATATTTTATTTGAAAGCTCTTCTGGTGCTCTTTCAAAGTGTTATAGATACATTTTTTTTCGATATTTAAACTCTCTTCTGCGCATGCTTAAAATCTTAAAATTTAAAGAAATTTTTAGTACAACTTTGACTGTTTTTACAGCATCTGAAATCTAACACATCTGAAAAAACCTAAAGAGGTTAAAAAAAAATAGCAAAAACTTTAAAATGAGACCTCGAACGTTCTTCAAAGTTTTTTTTTCATTATATTAGAGTTGTTTCTAAGGAAAAATCCTATTTTTTAAAAATGGAATATGCTTTGAATATTGTGCATTTTACAAAGAAATATTAGGTGAAAAAAGCGGCGTTATGGATGAAGGGTTACGTTACGATGTCTTTTATTTTAAATTTTATAATTTAAATACGTACAGTTATTGATCAATGAAAGAATTTGTAAAACTAAACGTAAAAATAAGTAGTCCAGTAAAAACTTAAAATCAGCATTGCTTAATGATAACTCTTTGGAAATTATTAAGCAGTTACGTATGAACAAAATCAAAACAAAGCAGTATAAATATGGAGACAATCTTGAGAAAAGGGGGAGTGGAGTGAATTTAGATTGAATTGAAGTGGCACTACCCCGGGATTCTTTTGGTCATTCGTTTAAACTTCCCGTAAGCTGTATTTATACTTCAGTAGCAATTTCATAGTGAATTATTATTGATGGGTTGAGCTTTTTCCACCACTAGATTGCATGCATCTTTTAAAATATTTAAATTGTTCAACATAAACTTACTTTCATTATTAACATTAAATATTTAAAATCTTATACAATCATAACATCTTATAATCATAACATATTATTATTCCATTTTAAATTATTAGTTTCAATAAAGTCCTGGTAAAAGTCAAAACTTAACATTTTGTTCTAAAGGTACAAGAGTAAAGGAAACACTGCATCGAGCACTGCATTCAAAAAATAGAAAGTTGTCATCAAAATATTGTAACTTTATTCAACTCGCAAAATACAAGCTTAACGAAAATTCTTGCGTTACGCTCTTGTATGTTTTCAGCAGCAGAGGGTCAATATAAAAATTTCAAACCATAAATCAGCAATTCTTAATTTTCATGCAAGAATAATAGGTCAGTGTCGAAGATTTTAATAAATAACAATTGCAGTATTTTTTATTTACAAATACAATTGTAAACGTTGTAAAAGAAAAGAAAAACAAACATAATCAGTACACTGAGAGAAATCCGCTCTTGAAGCAAGAAGAACATTCGATTTGAGTGCGGTCTGTTTGAATCAACATGAAATCCACTTCATGGAAGTAGAAATCTATTATTTCAAAAAATGGGTGCTTTTTCCTTCACGTAGAGTATCTGTTTGATTCAACATGAAATCCATTTGCATTTAGTGAATGTATGTTTACATCAAACTGAAATCCACTAGCTGCTTTTTTTTATAATCACTTGTGATTGGTGGATAAATTTATTAGAATCAAATATATATCTATTTGCGGCTAGGGTGCTTAAAAATCTTTTCATCCCAGGCAAATAATTTTATATTTATATAATAAAATCAAAATTATATGGTACTCTTTTTTATTAGCATTTATTAATTTTTTATATTTAATAATATAATTAACAATAAATAATAACATCAAAAAGAAATAATAATATTTAAAAGAAATAATAATGACAAGAAATAATAAAATTAACATCATTAAAATTATTCATAGTTAACTGTAATATTGCAATTTTTAAATATTTTTTTTTTCTATTAATATTTATTTTTCAAAATAATAAAAATCTGTAGCTCAAGCTGTAGCTTGAATACTGAATGCAACTGGACTTGCAGTTTTGTACTATTGATTCTTTTTTTTTTTATTTAAGTTGCTCCTAAGCTATAATAAACTCAATGCTACCTAGTAGCTTCATACTCCTAGGCAGTAATGACTACTATTGCAGCCTATGAGCTTCTGGTGTACATCTAACCTATTTATAAAATGAGGACTCTCTGCACGTAAAAACCCGAATGCGTCTGCCTGGGATGGAAAACAAGAAGAATTGATTTCTCTCAGTGTAATATTTATAACGATCTTTGTATACGAACAAATATAACATTTTCAAACTAAATAGTAATAAGGCCATTTAATGATTATTAATGCAACATGAATTACATGTATCTTGGTAAATAAAAATAGTATATATTCTGATACAGAATAATATTAATATCTATCAATCTAAAAATATCCACTATAATAAATTATCCCGTACATTAATTTAATAAAATACTAACATTAATTAAACATATTAAATTTTCTTAATAAGAAATTCAATTATAAAAATCATAATGAAAAAGAATGATGATAATAATTTTTTATTCTTTAAAGTTTTACCAATATTTGATTTGATTACATGCCACCTAGAAAACATATTCATGAAATCAACTAGAAGTTAAAAAAAAACTTAATATTTGAGGATATTGTCCTCTATATGTTAACCTTTTTCGTATGGTGATATCGAGGGAATCTAACCTGGTTCTCATTCAACACATTACATCAAGCTAGACTGTCTGACACACCATACCGAAATCTTTGACTACCGATGATTGGTCAGCCACTTTTGTGACCAACAATTAACTGATACCTAATAAGGTCGGATTTTTTAAAAGTCGCGATATGAATAGCACATACACTAATCTTTTTTTGAATAAAGGTCAGAGATACCTGGTCAGAATTCAAATCCATGCACGCTGCGTTGAAGGTAAGAGCTCTACCCGTTACACCACCGTGCTTCCTTTAGCAAGAAGTTTAGCAAATGATAAAGAAATCAAAATAAAATAAAAGAAAGTGACGGAGAGATATAACGTATGCTATACTCTGTCGTTAGCGCCTGCACAGACTTTTTGCTTCCTGCCCCGACAAGAAAGTGAGACTTTCGGTGAAAGTAGTGGGGATGAAAGTAGAAACTTTCGGGTTGGATATGTTAAAAAACTATTAGAGAAGTTAAATACAATCAACCATACATAAACTATATAAACACAAAAAAGTTTGAATGTATTCCAATCGAATCCGAACAGACCTACAAATTGTTTAGTAATCAAGTTATATACATCAAGTTTCAGTTTTAGAAGATTTCGAAATAGGGCATTCATATGTTCCAACCGTAAGAAATGACACAAAAATAATTAATTGTGTAGAAAAAGAAAAATCATATGTAAATAATCTGAAACAAAGTGAAGAATGGAAAAATAATTAAAAAAATGCAAAAGAAGAATCGATAATTTTCGACAACATTGGCCCATTGATGAATGACTTTATAGAATACGAAAACATAACTGAAAATTTCTTACCAGAACTGAACCCTCTGAAATCATCCAAGAGACTAATTATTCACAACAAGCACCAATTATCTACAGCGATAATTCTGTATTGAAATTCAATAATGGGCCAGACTTTAATAAATTAATTCGACTATGCTTAAGAGGCGGTCGGGTCTATTTCGCCGCTACATATAGGGTGGCGCTACGGTCAGCTGAGAGAAATCTATTAAATATTTTTTATACAGCTATTTACAATTTTCTGAGACGACAATATACTTTAAATGTTGTCATTTCCTCTAGCCATATATATGTAGAATAATTATTAATACTTATCTTGTTTGAAAAGTCTAAAATATTTTTATAAAGCGAAAAATGCGATGCAACGTAGGACCGATGTAAACATGCGTGCACCTGCCTTTAGTGCGACAGAGAGAGCAATACTAAAGAATGATGTATATCAATGTTTACATCGGCTCTACCTCGCGCCGCATTTTTCGCTTTATAACAATATTTTAGACTTTTCAAACAAGATTAATATTAATAATTATTCTACATATATATGGCTAGAGGAAATGACAACATTAAAAGTATATTGTCGTCTCAGAAAATTGTAAATAGCTTTATAAAAAATATTTAATAGATTTCTCTCACCTGACCGCAGCGCCACCATATATGTAGCGGAGAAACAGACCCAACCGCCTCTTAAATAAAACAAATCTTGCCAATAAAAATAATATATCCGAACTCACTAAAAACGACACAACTAATAACAAAGATAATTTTCTACAAGAAAATAATCAATTTTTTAAAATACTTTTTCCACATAGCATGAAATAAAACAGTGAAACATTTCAAAATCTTTCAGTGAAAGATTTCTTAGAAATATTTTATAAATATTGTTGAAATATTTCGTAGCAAGATATGACGAACGAATAAAAAATCTTTCAATGAAATCTTTCAGCAATATTACAGTAATATTATATTGAAATAATTCATGAAATCTCGATGAAATATTACAAACAATATTTCATAAATCTTTCAACAATATGTCTCTGCAAGATTATTGGTTAACTTATATTACAATGACAGATTGCTGAAAGCTTTCAAAGAAAGTTTCCACGAAAAATGATTGAAAGATTTATGAAAGATTTCTCACAGGCGGTCTCCTAGCTGTACCTCGAAAACTTTACGCAATCTTTCATAAATCTTTTATGCAACATTGCAAGGAAATATATTAGCGATCTTACAGAGAAGGTTTCACGGAATATTTCATAAATCTTTCAACAATATTTTACTGCAAGATTTTTGGTTTACTTAGACTGCGATGAAAGATTGTTGGAAGCTTTCATTGAAATCTTTCAGGAAACATGTTTGAAAGATTTATAAAAGATTTCTCTCCTGTGTTCTCCATGCTTCAGCCAAAAACCTTCATACTATCTTTCATAAATCTTACATGAAAGATTTTTAAAACTGTAATAATTTTGCAATGAAAAATTGTAGAAATCTTTTATAAATATTTTCTTGAAATATTACCGTAAATATTGCTGAAATCTTTCATAAATATTTCATGAAAGATTTTTGTAACTCTGATAATCTTGCAATAAAAGATTGTAGGAATATTTCATAAATATTTTCTTGAAATATTACTGTAAATGTTGCTGAAATCTTTCATAAATCTTTCATGAAAGATTTTTAAAACTGTGATAATTTTACAATGAAAGATTGTGGAAATATTTAATAAATATTTTCTTGAAATATTACCGTAAATATTGCTGAAATCTTTCATAAATAATTCATGAAAGATTTTTGTAACTCTGATAATCTTGCAATGAAAGATTGTAGGAATATTTAATAAATATTTTCTTGAAACATTACTGTAAATATTGCTGAAATCTATCATAAATGTTTCATGAAAGATTTTTAAAACTGTGATAATCTTACAATGAAAGATTATGAAAACCTTTAATATTTTCTTGAAATATTACCGTAAATAATGCTGAAATCTTTCATAAATCATTCATAAAAGATTTTTAAAACAGTCATAATCTTGCAATGGAAGATTGTGAAAATCTTTAATAAATATTTTCTTGAAATATTACCGTAAATATTTCTGAAATCTTTCATAAATCTTTCATGAAAGATTTTTGTAACTCTGATAATCTTGCAATGAAAGATTGTAGAAATATTTTAGAAATATTTTCCCGAAATATTACTGTTGATATTGCCGAAATCTTTCATAAATCTTTCATGAAATATTTTTATGATAGTTACAATATTGCAATGAAAGATTTATTTGATTGCTTAAATCTGGCCATGATATATTGTGTAAATATTTATTCGAAATGATTTAGAAATATTGTTAAAATATTTCAGAAATCTTTCAATGAAATATTTTCAGGAGTTATTTTTCTGCAACAATTGAGTTTCCTAATCATGCCGATAGGAGGACGCGAGTTCAAAGTGCGTTTTGTCCCCAAGTGGTAAGAGGATAGCTGACTTACTATATAAAGCAAAAGCTCTGATTAGTGCATACGTGCTCAGCGCTTATCTTATCCAATACAAATGCGACTTTATAAGTGAATTTAAAATTATGTATGCGGATGTATTTTATGTAGAAGTATAATGTATCAAAATATAATATAGTATCATGTGAATAAAAACTATAAGTGAATATATGTGTGTGTGTGTGTGTATGTGTATGTTATATCGATATCACCGAAAGATTGTAAAAATGAAAGATTTCTATGACGTTAATAATCTTGCAATGAAAGATTTTAGAAATCTTTCAAAAAGATTCCCTTGAAATATTACTTTAAATATTGCTGAAATCTTTCATAAATCTTTCATGAAAGATTTATTTGATTGTTTAAATATTGCTTCGAAATATTGCATAAATGTTTCCTAAATATTTATTTGAAATATTTTAGAAAATCTTGTTAAAATCTTTCAGAAAATTTTCATTGAAATATTTGTTTGCAGTCTCTCAGGTGGACATAGCGGGCTTTCAACAACATTTCCGTTTAAAACTTTTCACAAAAGGCTAATGAAAGATTTCATCGATATGTACAGTAAATATATTTCTGAAAGAAAGGAGAAATATTTCATAAATCTTTCATGAAAGATTTTCAAACTGGTAATAATCTTGCAACGAAATATGGCATCAATTTTTCAGAAAGATTTCCTT
Source organism: Anastatus disparis (assembly GCA_017163975.1). Lineage (NCBI taxonomy): Eukaryota > Metazoa > Arthropoda > Insecta > Hymenoptera > Eupelmidae > Anastatus > Anastatus disparis. The sequence goes on from JAFFSR010000258.1 coordinate 1,600,578, forward strand.
GAAATATTTTCGTAAATATTGTTGAAATATTTCATAAATCTTTCATGAAAGATTTTTAAAATTGTGATAATCTTGCAATGAAAGATTGTAGAAATCTTTCATAAATATTTTCTTGAAATGTTGCCGTAAATATTGCTGAAATCTTTCATAAATCTTTCATGAAAGATTTATTTGATTGTTTAAATATTGCTTCAAAATATTGCATAAATATTTCTTAAATATTTATTTGAAATCTTTCAAAAAACTTTCATTGAAATATTTATTTGCAGTCCCCCAGGGGGACATAGCGGGCTTTCAACAATCTTTCATCGAAAGATGTTTGAAATCTTTCATTCTTTCCTCGCAAATATTTCTGAAAGCTTTCATAAATATTTCATGCTATGTGGGTTATTAACATAAATACTATTATTTATGTTTTTTTTTTCATATCATTAATGTTTTATTGGTAAACAATTTTTATAAAAGAAGAAAAATATGTAAGTTTTCAAAATGTGGCTTGTAATGGGCCTAGCCAGATAAGATGGTGAAAAGTGCCCTTAACGCTTTAGGAAACAGACTAGAACCAACTTGTACAACATGAAAAAAATCATTCAGCCAAATTTTTAGACCTCCAGCTGGTCACATGACGTCATAAAGTCATTTTTTGTAATCTATCGTCATTTAAGTATATCTCGGTCAATTTTCAAGCTTTTTTAAAAATTCAAATTGGAGATTAAAGGAAATTTAAGCATGCATACATAAAAATTTTTTCAAAATTTTTTCAAAATTTTTAGCGTAAAATTCAAACGTTTCACCGACTTTCGAAAATTTTAAATGATTATAAAAAAAACCTAGAACTTGTTCAATCACGAAAAAATTTTATCTTATGTATTTTAACATAAAAAATCACCCTACATTTCCGCAGATATTTCAAATTGGTGGAACGTGTAACGTACCAACTCGCTTCCATATGTATATAACATATAATTACCATGCGCATAATAAAATAATTAGTAATAAATAATTATAAGTTACAATTATAAATTATAATCTTTCAAATAACAATAAAAAGACAATTAGAAAAAGAAAAGAGAAAAATAATAAAATGATTTGAGATTCGCGAGTCTTGCAGCGCGCTAATCACTTACACAGATACACATATACAGAACAATATTAGTAAGGAAGAATCTCCCTCTCTCCATAGGATCAACTAAATATGAAAGAAATAGAAGAGAAAGAGAAGAAGGAAAGAAAGCAGAGATGGGAGAGTAAGAAGAAAGCTTTCTATAAGATTGTGTAAGAGATCTGCGCGCGCCTTTCGCGGAGAGTGGGAAGGCTTCTCTTAGGAGAGTCAAGAGTCTGCAGTCGCGAAGAAAAGTAGTATTATCTGAAGACTCTTTTGAGCAATATCTCACGCTCTCCCTTCTCCTATCTTAAGCGCTAACCACGCAAGCACGGAGCGAGGCAATCCTTGTAACAACGACTGCAGTAGACTAATTTCATTACTGTGGTTATTGTTACCTGGAGAACCAAATAAATGCTTTCTTTAAAGAATATATCTAAGTTTTTACCTGAAAAAGGCCTATTTATTTATAAATTCTCCTCTCTATAAATAAGTTGGGACTCTGCCTTATAATATATATATATATATATATATATTACAAAAGGAAAATTAAAAAGAACTTATAAAGTACAAAGATAAAAAGAACTTTACAAACGTGATTCAATTACGAAAAAAACCATTTATTTAGTGTTTATCTTCATTTTTATGGGCCGTGAACAAAAAAATAACATTATTTTAGAAATAAAACGAAACTTTATGTTTAATATTAATATTATATACTACTTCTGATACCTAGGAACGATGGAACGTAGAACGAAGATGGAAAAATCCATTTTTTTTACATTTACATTTACATTTCCTGTATGTCTTTCAACCGTAAATAGAAAAATAAGATTGCAAAAGAAATTAAATAAGTTTCTTTGTTTAGTAGAAGTATTATGTACTACTTCTTATTGTCGAAAACGGTGGAGCGTGGATCGAAAATGAAAAAATCCATTTCGTTCACGTTTCCCTTCATTTTTTTCAACCGTAAATGAAAAAGAAACATTAGAATAAAAGAAACAATACATCTATATGTTTGATATAAATTTTAGGTACTACTTCTGATCCTTTAGAACGGCAGAATGCTAAATTGAAATAAAAAAATCCATTTTTTTAACGTTCCTCTTTGTTTTTTTAAACCATGAATAAAAAAATGGCGTTAAAATAAAAGATACAATACTTCTATATATTTGATAGAAATGTTATGTTTTAATTATAATCCTTGGGAACGGTGGATTGTAGAATTAAAAGAAAAAAATCCAGTTTTTCACGTTCCTCTTCATATTTTTAAAAGATAAATAAGAAACTAACGTTGGAATAAAATATACAATGCACTCATATTTTTGGTATAATTGTTATCTACTGCCTCTGATCCTTTGGAACAACGGAACGTAGAATTGAAATAAAACTAGCCCGTCACAGTTATACATATTTTTTTTTTAAATAATATTTATCAAATTATCATTAAAAAGCCTTTAATTTCAAAAATTTTAATAAACAATTTGAAAAATATTAACTTTATTAGAAAAATATATGAAATAAAAAAGATTCATATTTTTATATTCTATAACTTTTATTCTATATACTTTTAAAAAAAAAATCGTATTTTTCAAGTTATTACCAAAAATCCATTTTTTTGACCATTTAAAAGGCGCTTATTTGAAAACGCTTTCAATGATTATTTTCAAAATAGGAACGTTTACTTGTGTTATTATTTGAAACAATTCCCCGTTTGAATCATTCGGATCGGATAAAAACTCGCCGAGAATATTCATAAACTTGATTTCTCACACATACATCCATACATACATTTTAAGGAAGCCTCGTAATAGTCTTATTTTGCTATAAAAATAAGTTTTTTATCATGAAATCACATATTTTGAAGGGTTACATTTTTCGCGATGTCGAAAATATAAGGTACTTCTGTATAGCAGTCGTGCCTAAAAATCAATTTTTTTAACGTTTCTTTTAATTTCTTCAAACCGTGAATAAAAAAATAATGTTTAAATAAAAGATACAATATGTTCGGTAGAAATGTTATGTACTACTTCTGATCCTTCGAAACAGTGGAACATGGAACGAAAATTAGACGTTTATATTTTTGACTTTTTTCCTAATTTTTTCAAATCATAAATATAAAAATAACGTTAAAATGAAAGATACACTACATTTATATATTCGGTAAAAATGCTATGTACTACTTTTAATACTTGGAAACGATGAAACATTAAACGAAAAATAGAAAGTCCTTTCTCAAATTTTTTTCTATTATTTTTAACTATAAATGGAAAAATTACATTAGAATAAAAGATTTAATACATCTATAGAGATATAAACATATAAAGATAATAGTTATTCTAGAAAAATAATTTTATTTCGATTTTATTGGTTATTGTTATCATTTCGAGCTATTTGAAAATTAAAAAATTTAGGAAAAACTGTGAACAGAATTTTTGATTGTTCAAAAAAACTTTTGAATGCTATAAACAGTTTTGCTAAGCGTAGTATGTATGATTTCATGAATTATAAAATATTCTTATTATATTTATCATTATTGAGAAATAAGGTTGTTGAAGATAGTTATGTATATAAAGAAAGTGAACAAAATTTGTACATAAAAAAAAACAATTTATATTACATAATATTCACTCATCATCATCACTGCACGGAGAAAAAAATCATGTCATTATCATAAAATTTAAAGTGATTATTACATGATATTTTTTCACCTAATATTATCGAAGAAACAAGTGATTTTTCGATGATATCCATGCTCTTAATAAATGGCGATGCATCATGTTAAAATTACTTGAGACCCACGGGATTTTCACGTGGCACTCAAGTGAATTCATCGGTGGTGCGACTGATCCAGTAGCACGGGCTTTGAAAGGAGATAGATGGGGAGAGAGAGATTGATTGATTGATTGATTCATATATTTCAGATCATGGGGTTCAACCCCGTATGACCCTTAAGAATTACATAAGTCTATACAAAAAATTTATATGTAGAAAAACATTTGTAAATTTGATGTTAACAACCCACACGGAGGATGTGGAAGAAAGGTTGGAAGCTTTCAGGAAGTTTTCAGTGGTATCTTTTCGGAAAATGGATATGTCCTCGATCAGAAGTCTTCCGTAAGTCTTTCATGGAATATTTCAGTGGAAGCTCACTGAAAGCCTCCGTAAGTCCTTCATGGAATATTTCAGTGGAAGCTTACTGAAAGCTTCCGTAAATTATTCATGGAATATTTCAATGGAAGCTTACCGACAGCTTCCGTAAATTATTCATGAAACATTTCAGTGAGAACTTACGGGAAGCCTCCGTAAATCCTTCATGGAATATTTCAGTGAAAGCTTACTCGAAGCTTCCGTACATCATTCCTGAAATATTTTAGTGGAAGCTTCCAGGAAGCTTCGGTAAGATTTTCGTTGAATATTTCAGTGGAATATTACCGGAAGCTTCCTAGAAGAAAACGTGAAAGATTTAATTCACTGCAGAAAAAACATTAGAAGCTTTCAGGAAGATTCCAGTGAAAAGTTCCCGGAAGATGGATATGTCCTCGATCAGAAGTCTTCCGCCAGTCGTTCATGAAATATTTCAGCGGAAGTTTACCGGAAGCTTCCGTAAACTTTTCATGGAATATTTCAGTGGAAGCTTACTGGAAGCCTCCGTAAATTATAAATGAAATATTTCAGTGGAAGCTTACTGGAAGCCTCCGTAAGTTTTTCATGAAATACTTCATTATAAGGTTACCAACAGCTTCCGTAAATTTTTCATGAAATATTCCAGTGGAAACGTACTGGGAGCTTCTGTAAATTATTCATAAAATATTAAATGAGTAATGAACTAATATTTCTTTGAAATATTTCAGTTTATAAATATTAAATAATTCATTAAAATATTTCTGTAATATTGCTAGAACGTTTCATGTTTTATTTCAAAAACTTTTGAATCCGACACTGAAATATTCAAGTAAATTGTTACATTATTTCCTGAAATGTTTCAAATTAATATTTCTCAAATCTTTCAAAAAACATGTCATGAAATATTCCTGTTATATTTGAAAAATATTTCATGAAGTATTTGAAAAAATGTTTGAACATAACACTGAAATATTGCAGAAATATTACTGCACCATTTTTTAAAATATTTTAAATCAATAATGCGCAAATTTTTCAAGAAATATTTCATGAAATATTTCTGTAATACTCCAGAAATATTTCATGAAGTATTCCAAAAAATTTATGAATATAACAGTGAAATATTGGAGAAATATTGTCTAAATATTTGTAGTTATCTTGCGTGCGTAGCAATTCTTCCATCTTGCCAGCAGAAGGCTACTTGATTATATTTTCATGTGATCGTAAATGCGGTTGACAAACTCTCGCGAGTGGTGGGACGTTCTCTCGTTTAGTATATAAGACCGAAAATTCTTGATACTAATAAATAAGCGCTTAAATTCTGAATAATAAATAAATGTATAGGTATCTAATATGGTTTGAGATGCAACTCTAACAAAATCAAAAATAATATCTGATAGAATCTTTCACCAATATTACAAATCAATATTTCATGAAAGATTTTAGAAATATTTCAGAAACATTTCTTGAAAGATTCATATTCTTTTATGAATCCTTTAATAAAATATTTCTGCAATCTTTCAACAATATTACCAATCAATATTTCATGAAAGATTTTAGAAATATTTTAGAGACATTTCTTAAAAGATTCATAATCTTCCATGAATCTTTCGATCAAATGTTGCTGCAATCTTTCAACAATACAAATTATAATTACAAATTAATATTTCACAAAATCATGAAAGAATGTTACAGAAACATTACATGAAATATTTCTAATCAATCTTCTAGGCGGACATATCAATATTTCAGAAACATTTCATATCAATATTTTTGTTTTATTCCGAATCTTTCAATGAAATATTTCAGAAATATTCCAGAAATATTTCATGCTATGGGGGAAGTTATATAAAAAAGGACGTCATTTTTCGTTAATATTTAACATACTGAACGACGTCATTCTTTGTCCTAATCCCTAACATACTAAATGACGTTATTTAAAACGCCTTTTGATGTGTCAAGTAATGTATTAGGAAAATATCGTCATTAGATATAATAAAAAATTTGAATGGAAAAGGACTTGTTTTTTGTTATTGCAATAAAGTCATTTTCGTTAAAGAAATTACCTAATTTTTATAACAATCATCTCATTTTTATAAAAATATCTTTTTGGTGTAGCTATAGCGTCATTAGCATTTTTTTTTATTAACTTTCAAACGAGGATAAGCCATATTTATGAGTGCTAGTGTAGTGTCCGCTTTACATCCATTCAGAATAATAATTCCTGATTCAGTGTTTTACTGATGGAATCTTCCATGGAATGTTTACGAAAGCTTCCTAAAGCCTTCGGCCCAAATGTTTTAGTCGAAAATTTTCAATAATTAGCTGCAAGGTAAATGCAGTCTTCCTTAGAGCTTCATTAAGTCTTTCCCTGCAATAATTCATCAATCTTCTAACAGAATCTTTCTTGCAAGGTTTACAGAAGCTGCCATGATACTCGAACCGGAATATTTCAGTGAAAATGTTCAATATTTCGCTGAAAGATAAACGAAGTCTTCTATAAAGCCTCCAGAAAATCTTTCGGTGCAATGATTCATCAATCTTCCAACGGAATCTTCCTCGGAAGTTTTACGGAAGCTTTCAGGAGCCTTCCACTGAAATGTTTCAATGACAATTTCCAATATTTCGCTGAAAGGTAAACGGAGTCTTCCATTCAAGTTTCCATAAAATCTTTCGGTGCAATGATTCATCAATCTTCCAACTGAATTCTCCTTGGAATGTTCACGGAATCTTCCAGGAGACTTAAGTCGGAATATTCCAGTAAAAATTCCCAACACTTTCTTGAAAGGAAAATGGAGTCTTCTATAAGGGTTCCATGAAATCTTTCGGTACAATGATTCATCAATCTTCCAACGGAACCTTCCTTGGTAGGTTTATGGAGGCTTCCAGGGGTTCTTCGTAGAAAGTTTCCTTTGCAATATTTCAGAAATATTTCTGTTTTCTTCCATAAAGCTTCCATACATGTTTCAATGAAATATTCCATTGGAATATTTCGAAATATTCCAATGATATCTTTCATGCTGTGTGGGAATGGTATAATACTTTTCGAAATTATCTCCGCGTAGACACAGAATATTTTGGAATTTAGAGTGAATAATTCAGACATAATGCATTTAAAAGTAATTTTTAATGCAGAACTAATCTTCTCGTCGTTCAGTATAGAAAATGAGCCCCCAGAGGTCCACATTATATATTTATATATTCATGGTAGAGTTTCATTATGTAAGCAAACTCAACGAATGTTCAGTGTATTCTGCTATTCAGTGCGCTCATCCAGTAGAAATTTGTTAAATAAACGAATTTTTAAGACCTGCGTCATTCCTACTCCAAAACCATTAAAAACATCAATATTATTGTTGATGTAAGAGGATGCTGATGAAACAAAGGAGTTGATCATCGCCGCTGTTCGAACAGTAGGACAAATGAGCAGTATCATTATTATAAAAGAATTATACAATTGAAGATCATCGGCTTATAGAATATGTTGAGCTTTGAGTAAAACTGAAGAGAGACTTTGACTTATTTATTTTGCCTTGGGGTAGAACTCTGTCTGGCACTAAAGAATCAGTTACAACGACGTATTACAATTTATATCAATAATATCAAGTAAGAAATCCAATTGAAAGTATAAAATACATTTTTCTAATGATATTCAAAATAAGAATAACAACAATGATATAAATAATAAACATAGAAAATCAAGTAGAATATCTTATGTAAAAAGTAACAATATCAACATGGCATAATTATTAAAATATAGTATCTAAATAAGAAAATAAAATAATGAGATTTCAAAAGTAGTATTACAAAGTAGTTCAAACGCAGATCAAATAAGTAATATTTCTAGTAGAATATAAGAAAAATAAATAATTATTTTGCCAATATCAATATTAGTTTCGTTTGCAGTAACAATTAATAATTAATTTAAGTGAGTATAGTTATTGCGAAATTATCTCATGCTTAAAGTAAATTAAGTTTAATGCGTTAATATATCAAAAAATTAAGAAATTAAAATTAAGTTTCAACTAAATTTAACTACAATGAAACTCAGCCTGTACCAATCTCTCGTTGCCACGACTCACATTCACTCAATAAAAGTCTATCATACAAGAAACGCTTAAAAGAATGTGAAGCCTCAGGAGAAAAAGACTCCAAAGAGGATAACTCCTTATTAGAATACTCAGCTGCCGAGAAGGCAAATGAGTGTTGAAAAGCAGCAGTACGTACATTTGGACAAATTAACAGCCTGGGAGGTAGTCTCGTTGATGAACGCACTGATGCATCAACATGTTGCCTTACGAATCTTGAGGCTAGATAAGATGGAGAATTGTGTGGAATCACATTAAAAGCAAGAGACATCTTAACGGCAGGCCGGAGTAGAACCTGATACCGACCGAGTAACAATTGAGTTGTTTGTTATTTACTGAAGTATTAATCGGTGTATCTTCAAAATAATGGTTGATCGCAATAGATATTATTATTATGAATATCTATGCACAAGAAAAAAAAATCTACCGATTTGTTTTTGAGAAAAGTAAGGAACGCTGAAGTGAAAGATTATGTTTATAATATTTTCGCGTTCCTTACTTTTCTCAAAAACAAAGCGATAGATTTTTTTTTTCTTGTGCATAAATATTTGTAATAATAATATCTATTGCGCATAACCTTCAATTTGCAGATACACCGATTAATACTTGATTAAATAACAAAAATGCCAATTAGACAAGGACAGCGAATCCGGCCTGCTCTTAAGGTATAAACGTCTGTTTTGAACAGACAACCACCGGTAATCAAGTCTAAAAGGTGTAACTCTGCTACGCCAACCAATATGGCCATGGACAAATCTGATACAGGCATTGAAGGCTCTATGCAGACGTAAATTCTGCATTTGAGTCAGATCATTATAGGCGACTGATGCATAATCAAGAATTGTAAAAATAAGAGACTCTACTAACTGCTTTCTCGTGTCCAAGGCCAATGTATGCTTGTAGAACTTAAGAGATCTCAGAGTGCCATGAATCTTTTACACAGTAAAAGAGACAGGTTTGCTCCAATCTAATATAGAAAAAATCCACAAACCAAGATTTTTAACAACAGAGGAGTATAGGACAATGGTATTCCCAACGTATATAGATGGAATAGATGCAGTGTCATTCAAGCGAGAAATAAATTTCTCACTGCCAATGAAAATGACCTGAGTTTTACCTGTATTCAAAAGAAGCCCGTTGTCTTCTGCCCACTTAATAACTGATGCAACTTCATGGTTAATAAGATTAATCTCATCTTCCAGTTTTGCAGGCAAAAAAGATTTATAGACCTGAAGGTCACCAGCAAAAAAAATATGCTTTGACGTTGATTAGGCAAGCGGAACATCATTTATGTAGACTAAAAACAAGAGTGGGCCAAGCACACTGCCTTGAGGAACACAATCCGTCACCTGAGACCAAACAGATGATTGATTACTTTTATCTATAACAGAGTAGGTCCAGCCTCTCAAGTACGACGCAAACCATCTAATGACAATATCTGAGCAATGCATTGATCGAAGTTTAATGAGCAGTCTATTATGTGGGACTCTATCGAAAGCCTTAGAGAAGTCAAAGAAAAGCAATAAGGTGATCATTCTACGATCAATGGCAGACCTACAGTCATCAAGTAGATGTAGAAGGGCAGTCTGTATACTATGACCTTTTCTAAAGCCAGCCTGATGAGAATCCAATAAAAAGTTAGACTCAAGATGAGTCATCAACTGTGTGTGTACAACCCTCTCTAGAACCTTAGAGACTTCACATAACTTTGCTATAGGACGGGTTTGGGAAGGATCATCCATCTTAGTTTGTTTCGCCAGTGGTAGAAGAAATGCACTTTTCCAGGACTCAGGAAGATAGCCAAGAGAAGAACGATAGAAGCCAAATTAATAGACACAGAACCACCAATCATCCTTAGCATATCAGCTGATATGTGATCAGAACCAACCGCCTTGGAGCTAGATGCACGAAGAAGATTCACAAGATTAGAGGGGTCAACTGAGATAAAGTTAAACACCGGAAGATCTAATCTTAGCGGTAGAGCAAGAACACGATCAACATCAGCATCGGTCAAAGCTGGGATCTGAGAGGAAACAGAAGTATAATGCTTTAGGAGCACAGATGAAGAGAAGTACTTTAGTGAAGAAGGCAGAACACTGCTAGCCAAGCCAAGCTTACGTAATTCTGACCATTTGCTCTTGACTGTAGAAGCCGACGAAACTTTGCTAGCTATGTAGTCATTTTTTAGTTTACAAAAAGAATTTGAGACCATTTCTAAGTAGCTTAAAACGAGCATAAGCGTCGTCTGACCCGGTTCTCATAGCCAGTTTATAGCACTTATCACGATTTTTCATGAGTAACCTGATATCGTGATTAACCCATAGCTTACGTTTGCTGGTAATCTTTATTACCTTTTCTATCGCAAACTTGTCAAAAGCCTTAACTATACCAGAAGAGAACAAATTAACCTTGTTTTTAATAGTATTGACACTCGAGGTCTGAGGTGACAGTAAAAAGTCAACTGAACTATGACTAGGATTAAATGCATAGTTAGCCAAAAATCTTGAAGAAGAAGAATACAAATAAGAAAGACTCGCAGGAGAATAAGAAAGATTAGAACTCACTGCAGCATTGAGTGCATCAATGTTACAGTTAGACAAGTTCCTAGTAACAAAGGATTTAGTAATCTTTTCAGACCTAGAAAGCTTAAGTTTAAGCTTGATTAAATCATGACCTACAATGAAGGGAGCGACAGACTTCTCGTAAGATAATAGAGAAGAGCTATCATTCATGACAAATAAGTCTAGCCAAGTATGAGATTCATGATCTGATGTAATTGCATGATAAGTAGCATCTGAAGGAACAATAAACAGAGAGAGAGAATCAAAATAAGATCTGAGCGTGTCAGACGAATAAGAAGTTTTCAAAAGATTAATATTAAAATCACCAGTAATTACTTAGGCCGAATGTAAACAACACAACATAGAATTGAGTTTGTGCCATCGTTAATATCTAATAAGAGAAATTCTGGGGGAATTATCAAATGTTAGATCGGAGTGGTATAAAATCCGAGTTCTTAAGCAACTACGAATGTAAACACCAACACCGCCACCCACTTTACCTTCTCTATCATTTCGGAAAAACTCATAGCCATCAATGTTAATTATCGAACTTGAATCTAAATCTGTTAAGAAGGTCTCAATGATTGCAAATATGTCGTAATCATCAGATTTGCACATCCATTCAATCTCATTAAAATGAGTCTTGATTTGATTAACATTGGCATGAGCAATAAATAAGGAATCTCTTGAAGAACTATTATTTACATCATTACTTAAACTACTATAGAACAAAACATTAGACAACACAGCCTGCGAGTCTGGAAAAACTCAATCCCTCTTTTTTTAATCAGGCACTTCCTTTTTTTCATTAGGAACTAATGAGGCTACATCAGACTCAGAAGCAATTGAGATTGGAACATAGTCAAGAGTCGATCTCATGTAAACTTTGAGATCTGTTACAAAAGGCCGTTCATAATTCAGTTCACTGGAAGCTGCTTTAGCTTTAGCTAAAAGAGAATAGACCTCCTTGGGCCATACTGCTCTAACAAATATCTTTGAAGGGCCACCACACCCAAAAATACGTTGGCAGGGAAATTCTTTTAGTCTGGCAGAAACTCCTGCAATACGATCACGAATGTGACCGGAAGAGCATTGTATAACAACTGCATTCTCATGTTCAACCTCTATCTCAACACCATCAACAATCCTAGTCCTCGATGTCTTGGGAGACCACTTGCGGGTGCTTAGAAAATGGGATTTATCAATATTAAGATCTATCGGTACCAGGATCTTTATGAAAGTGTCTATGTTAACGGAGTCAACCTCTGCTGGCAAATCAGAAACCAAAATTTCACAAGGGTCCTTATAAGAACATGAAATCAAGGCCTTAGCACGAGTAATGCGCCCTTCAAGCCGACGTGCATTTGCAGCGAATTCAACTCTGACTTCATTCATGGAAATTTCCAGATTATCCATTCTAGAGACAATACATTTGACATCTGAAGAAATTTTACCAAGAGTACCCATGATGGTGGCTTTAAACTTAAGGAACCATGAAGAAGGAACCTCATCCTGTTTAGAAGTCTGGTTCTGTTTAGGCAGCATTGATACGCGAGCAAGAAGATTACTAAATTTCGAAAAAAGAGGAACTGTAGACTGTTCAGAACCAGCCTCTATTACAGGCAGAGAAAGAGCGTTGACAAATGCTGCCGCTGAATCAGATAGAGTAGGAGTAGCCGCCCTACCTGGCTGTGAAGAAAGTGGGGAGAGCTGTCGTCCGCACTGGGACAGCGTTTACGAGGCAAAGGCTCAAGAAATGTATTAGGCAAAGTCACGCCCCCCTTACCACTAAACTGAAGCGTAGAAGCAGTAGACACAGGCACACACACACCTGTTCAGCTTCCAAAGAGAAATTTTCAAAGCAAGAATCGCGTGGCTTGTATGCACGTGTATGACGAGTGCAGCAAGCAACCTTTTTTTCGTCTAGAAATAACTCTGATTTACAGCAAGAATAATGATAAAGTGTGCTGTAGTTTACATACTTCAAAGAGAGATCAGAGCGGTTTATTTCAAATATACACACTATACACACAATCATTACACACACACACATGTCGTGACAACAAAAGAAATAGCACAAACCTCATAACACAGCCAAAGAAATGCAAGCTACTACCAAAATGCATTAATAAGCGCACTCGTTGATGTAGAATATTAAACAGCTTCAGATGATAAAGCAGATTCCCACATTAGCAGTTATTGAGGAGTAGATAGCGTGCGTGTATCGTTGTTGGCGGGCAACAGAGGCGCTGATATCGAACAAGAATATTTTTCCCTCCTTTTCCACTTAACCTCCAAAAGTGCAGTCTGTAGAAAATGAATGAATTTATTGCAAGGCCAGATATAAAACTGAAGTCTATTATATCAGTTTATAGCCTTGCAGTTTTGCGCGCAAGTTACCTGCAACACGCCCGAAGGCAGGATAAAGCAGTTAAAAGTATCAGATGAAAAGAGAGCACTCCACAGCACAAGTGACTTTACTCACTTAGAGAGAGAGAGAGAGAGAGAGAGAGAGAGAGAGAGAGAGAGAGAGAGAGAGAGAGAGAGAGAGAGAGAGAGAGAGAGAGAGAGAGAGAGAGAGAGAGAGAGAGAGAGAGAGAGAGAGAGAGAGAGAGAGAGAGAGAGAGAGAGAGAGAGAGAGAGAGAGAGAGAGAGAGAGAGAGAGAGAGAGAGAGAGAGAGAGAGAGAGAGAGATTAGATTAGATTAGATTAGATATATGTTTATTGTATGTACATTATATTGTACAATTTTTATACAGTTATATACAAGTAATAATAAAATATAATATTGAGTAAAAGCAGTATTTAAAACAGAAACATAAGAAAATAATAAAAAACTTAATAATTTGAATTAAAGATTATAATTAAGTTACAGTTTATTTTTATTTTTATTGTGATGGCATAGGTCCATTTTCTAAGGAGAGGTAATGAGTAAATGCTGAAGATTTAAATGAATGAAGTGATGGTGAATTTCGAATTGACTCAGGGAGCTCATTCCATAGGAAGGATGAAGTGACCAAGAACGATCCATTGTAAAATTCAGTAGTTGCAGGTGGTACAGTCAATGGCCTCACAGCACCCCTCAATGTTCTAACAGATTGATTCCAAATAAATCTAGAATAAAGATAAGAAGGAACTTTAGTAGAGAACATCTTATAAAGAAAGGAGGATGCAAAATATTTTCTTCTACTGGAGGTAGATAACCAGCCCAATTTTGTACGATAAGCAGAAATATGCTCACGTCTGCCAACACCATAAACATAGCGAATACCAGAGTTGATGACTCTCTGAAGCCTCAAGTCAAGTTCAGCCGACAAATCAGAATAAACGAGGCAACAATAATCGATGAGCGGAAAAAGTAAAGTCTGTATCAGATGCTTACGAAGAGCAATGTTAGTACTCTTTCGAAAGTAGTTTAACCTGTAGAACAAAGAAAAAGACTTATTACAAACCCGAGAGATGTGCTCCTTCCAATTCAGTTTACTGTCCAACCACACCCCTAAATTCCGAACAGAAGATTCAAACCTAACAGTAGTGCCATTAATTTGGACACCAGCAGCCTGTATAGTAGACAGCAAATTAATATAATAATAGGAGCCAATAATTATGGCCTTAGTTTTACCGACATTCAATTTAAGGCAATTTCTAGCAGCCCAATCAGAGATAGCAACAGCATGTGCACTCATAATAGAAGAGTAAACATCCAATTTATCCAAAGGAAAATGGACATATACCTGAAGATCATCAGCATATATAAGGTATTGAATATCAGGACTAAAATCAATAGCAACATCATTTACATATATAGAGAATAATAACGGCCCCAGAGAGAGAGAGAGAGAGAGAGAGAGAGAGAGAGAGAGAGAGAGAGAGAGAGAGAGAGAGAGAGAGAGAGAGAGAGAGAGAGTAACGAAAGGGCTTAGCCTATTAAAAATAGACATGACAGGTAAATGAGCCACCACTCTACTCGCAGAGTATCTGTATTCTAACTGACTGCTGCTACACGAAAAGAAATTTTTGCTTTACGGATCCCCATACTGTTTATTTACCCACTTCAAATAAAAATTAAACTTATTCAACAGGAGATTTTGAATTGATTCGATTCTAAATAGAAGTTAGTAACGTTAATAAATATCAGAATTATTACAATGCATCACTCAAACTCGATTAATCTAAAAATAGAATTAACTAAATCCAAAGACTCATGGATTTCGCTCAACATCGTTTACTTCAACGTTGGGAGTCTAAGAAGCCCAACGTCGACGTCTCTGATTTCGATGTACTATTGAACTAATCGAATTCTGTCTTTAAAATTCATGACATAACTAAAGATTTTAAACATAAGTTAAGACAATTTTTAAAAAATATAATCAATAAAAAAGATTAATAATGTATTTAATCGCTAATCTCTATTTTCTTCCTTTTATATTTTGCAAAAATTATCATCACAACTTCGATTTTATTCAATTTTAGGTAATAAAAGTTATTTATATTTAATTTAAGAAATATTTTAAGACACACATAACATCTTTAGAGTATCTTTTCTGTGCATCTAGAAAATCTTGATCGAATATTGTCAATCCAACACGGGATGTGTCGTCATCAATATGGTGTTGTGTGCGTCTGCTACAACCGTAGAGAATACATGTACGGTATCGGAACAATCTGAGTTTTTACCGATTTTTTTATTAATTGTAAAGGTGATGAGGAAAGTTTTTTGTTTCCTAAAGAAGAAAAGAGATTTCTAGAGAAGGTGAGAGAAATCTATTAAATATTTTTTATACAGCTATTTACAATTTTCTGAGGCGACAATATACTTTTAATGTTGTCATTTCCTCTAGCCATCTATATGTAGAATAATTATTAATGCTTATCTTGTTTGAAAAGTCTAAAATATTGTTATAAAGCAACAAATGCGATACAACGTAGGACCGATGTAAACATGCGTGCACCTTCTCTTAGTGCGACAGAGAGAGCAATACTAAAGAATGATGTATGCTAATGCTTACGTCAGCTTTAGCTCGCGCCGCATTTTTCGCTTTATAACAATATTTTAGACTTTTCAAACAAGATTAATATTAATAATTATCCTACATATATATGGCTAGAGGAAATGACAAGATTAAAAGTATATTATTGTTTCAGTGAATTTTAAATTGCTATATAAAAAATATTTTATAATTTTCTCTCACCTGACCGCAGCGCCACCAAGCGGCGAATGGTTCCAACCGCCTCTTAAAATGATAAATTATACATTTTTAAAGGAAAATGTTATTTTTTCAGAGATATTTTACATATAAATATTACATAACCTCTATTTGTCACTGCTGTTATCTATGATAAGAAATAAAATCTGACAGAAATTTTCAAATTTTGAAAATCCCACATTACAATTTATATTGTCAAGTTTCATCTAAGTATAACATAAAAGAATTATATTTTAAAAATGTAAAAAAATAAATAAGAAATTATTTTTTTAGATTAATAGAAAACAATCCAAGAATGAGATTTTCTCCTTGTAAAAATGTTTAGAGGAGTAAATTCTGTTTTCCGACATTTTAATTTATGATTTGATTGTAATATTTTTTTACCTTCTACAAAATTTCTGCTTGATAACGTACATTCTCCAAATTTGAAAATTTCTACTAGATTCAATTTCATGTTTATATATAACAGCAGTGACACATTGAGGTTATGCAATAGTGATTTATAAAATGTTTCTGAAATAATAACATTTTCCTTTACAATTATATAATTTATCATTTTAAAATATAAATTTTTTACTTACGACTTACATTACAGATTATAATGTAAATTATATATGAGCAGCTGATCAGCTGCTGATGCTTTACAACAATAATTGATATTTTAAAAATATTTACATTACGTTTGGCTATCGAAACTTTCAAATTATTGTTTAAAACTTACTCTTCTTCAGAAATTACAAAATCGATAAAGACTAAGATTTTTCCTATACCGTGTGTGTATTCTCTACGTTTGTAGCAGACGCACACATCGCCATATTGATGACGATACATCCCGTGTTGGATTGCCAATAATTAAGTAAATATCTTGCAAATAATTTGATTATTATGTTTTAAGTTGAATTTTTAAGCATATAGAAATTTTTATTTTGTTATTTAGATAAAGAAATGATCGAATATTAAAAATAAAATAATACATGAATTTTATTTATTTATTCTTTTTAAATCTAAGAACTATGCAAATTAATTTGATTAATTTTCTCTTATAATTTTTTTCGTTTGTATAAACGCATTGATATTGATATCACATACTCTCATTATCAGTACCCACATGCTATGAAATTATAGAACATTTCAAAGAAATAGATCACGAGTGAATCGCCAGGAAAAGAATAAATCAAAATGTATCACAAAAAAAAAACGATAGAAGAAAAATCCAGAGATATTTATTTAAGTGATCATTCTATTATTCTGATGATTTGGAAAGTAATAATGAGAGTGTGTAAATCAATACCAATATATTCCTATAAACGTACAAAAATTAATCGAATATGTTTTTATTTCTATAGTTTTTAAAGTTACAAAGATTGAATTAATAAAATTTATGTATCATTTTAATTTTAGTGTTTAATTATTTTTTTAACTAAGCAAAAATTTCTAAATGCTTAAAAATTTAACTTTAAATATAATAATTGAATCATTTACAAAATAATGCACAAAAAAAGATCTCTTAGCGATCGTACATTTGTCTTAAAATATTTCCATTTTAAATAGTTGCAAAGATCTTTTTAAGATTTAAAAGATTTTTTTAAGATCTCAAAAGCAACAAATCGTTTTTACTTTGGAAAAATCTCACTAAAAGATTTGAAAACACGTAAAATAAAAATTTAAAAAGATCATAAAGATCTGAACAATTTTCAAGTTTATATCTATTATTTTTTTAATAGTGCATTACCCTAGTAGAAATTTTCATCTCAGAATCGTCAATTGATGGTGAGTTTTTTTTAAATTGATTATAAATTAAAGATGTTTTAAAGCGTAAATGGCCATTTTATACGCTGACAGGCGACGGTATTTTGGTGAATAATTGAAAATTTATTTAGTTAGTACTTTTTTCACTTCAATGTAATCTTTAAGAAAATTAAGCAAGTGTAAAGAACTTTTCTCCCGCAAAATTTACTCTTCCGAATTTTAGCAAGAGTGCATTATTTTCCTTCCGCCAATTAGCGGGAGTAAAGTACTTTTCTCCCGTAAATTTGATTCCTTAGAAAATAAAGCAAGAGTAAAGTACTTTTTTTACACTCTGCGCGAAAAGTGGGTACTTCTCTCCCTGCCGGCAGAAATGAAAGCACCCACTATTCGCGTCTCGTGTAAAAAAATCGTATATTCACCACGGGAGTAAATGAAAAATGCCTTAAATCGTATGTTTGTCACCCTCGCCTCCGGCTCGGGTGACAATTTACATACGATTTAAGACATTTTTCATTTTTACTCCCTAGGTGAATAATATACTATTCTCCCTCAAATTCGATGCTTGAGAAAATTGAGCGGACTAAAAGTACTTTTCTCCCTCAAATTAAATTTTTTTTAAAGCTGAGCGGGCGTAAAGTATTTTTCTCCCGCGAATTTGATCCCTTAGATAATTGAGCGGAAGTTAAGTACTTCTCTTTCTTAAATTTGATGCTTGAGAAAATTGAGCGGGCGTAAGATACTTTTCTCCCTCAAATATCATTTTTTTTTTAAATTAAGCGGGTCTAAAGTACTTTTCTCCCGCTTAATTTTCTAAGGAATTAAATTTGCGGAAGAAAAGTACTTTACACTGGCATAATTTTCTAAAGAATGAAATTTGAGGGAGAAAAGTACTTTACACCTGCTTAATTTTCTAAAGAATAAAATTTGCGGGAGAAAAGTACTTTGGCCCGCTCAATCTTCTCAAGCATCAAATTTGAGGGAGAAAAGTACTTTACGCCCGCTTTATATCTAAAGAATGAAAGTTGCGGGAGAAAAGTACTATAACCCGCTTAATCTTCTCAAACATCAAATTTGAGGGAGAAAAGTACTTTACACCTGCTTAATTTTCTAAAGAATAAAATTTACGGGAGAAAAGTACTTTGGCCCGCTCAATCCTCTCAAGCATCAAATTTGAGGGAGAAAAGTACTTTACGCCCGCTTCATATCTAAAGAATGAAAGTTGCGGGAGAAAAGTACTATAACCCGCTTAATCTTCTCAAACATCAAATTTGAGGGAGAAAAGTACTTTACGCCCGCTTAATATCTAAGGAATGAAAGTTGCGGGAGAAAAGTACTTCACGCCCGCTCAATCTTCTCAAACATCAAATTAGAGGGAGAAAAGTACTTTACGCTCGCTCAATCTTCTCAAGCATCAAATTTGTGAGAGAAAAGTACTTTACGTCCGCTTAATTTTCTAATGTATGAAATTTGGAGGAGAAAAGTACTTTACGCTCACTTAATTTCATGAAATATATAATTTAAGGGAGAAAAGTACTTTACTCGCTCTCAATTTTCTAAAGAATAAAATTTGCAGGAAAAAAGTACTTTACGCCCTCTTAATTTTCTAAGGAATCAAATTTGCGGGAGAAAAGTACTTTATGCCCGGTCAATTTTCTCAAGCATTAAATTTAAGGGAGACAAGTAAGAGTTATAGTTCCATCAGGTTTTTAATGCTGCATTGAATATATGTTTCAAAAATCACATCGGTAGGATCAGCGGAACGATAGATCAATACATAAACGAATATCTAATAAAATAATAAAGACATATTTTAATTATAATTTCTGTTTTTAGTCGATATTGGTAATAATATAGTATTCAATATGGATATTGAATAAGACTTGAAATAAATTATTTTTGTAATATATTAAAAAATTATTTTTTGTAACAAATTTGTACAAAAATAACTTTTATTTTTCCTCAATAGGACAACACAGAAGTAGGTAAACAAAGAGAGTTCTGGCTACCCCCACTTCTCCGCCCATCAGCTCACCTGTGCAGGTGCAAAAATAATGACCAGTCGCGCGATATAAGAAATTCACTCCGCGCCTGCGCGCCATGTTAGCGATCATTGGCGCGCGAGCTCCGGCGCCGCGTCAATAAGCGAATCACCGCGGTCCGCGCCCGCCCCGCCGTCGCAGATGAGAGTAAATGTTAAATCTTTAAAAATTTTAACATGATCATTGAAGAGAGTTTTATTTTATATTATTGGGTATAAACTGATCTCATTTTAAACGAGTAAAAAAAGGACAGAAAGAACTATAACGTAGTTCATGCATTATATATACACCGAGAGACTTTTTGGGGCGAGAGGCCTCTGTAGTGTAGGACCGGGTGCCTCTATAAAGTAAGTAAGTCGTCTCGTCTTGAGCATAAAGGTCTGAGACCTTTGTCACCAAGGCCGTGCGTCTATTACGTTCGGATGATGTATACACAGATTTAATTTTGTCCGGCTTTATGCCTTCAGTCTTCAAAATAAAGGTCTCAGGCCTTTATGCTCAAGGCATGATACCTCATCGAATCGCTCTATTAATAAATGTCTTACACCTCAAGATTTACGAAGGTCTATCGCCCCAAAAAGTCTCTCTGTGTATATATACTTTCTCTATACATATGTTTCTTCTATAAGAGCCTAATGATGATAACGGGACAGAAATAAAGTTACTTGCTTATGGAGGCGAGAAAGAGATAGAGAGAAAGTCAGTGGCTTTATGAAGGCAAGAAAGAGACAGAGAGAGAAAGTCAGTTGCTTTACGATAAGCATTCGAATTCTTAGAATCGTTACAACTTTTTTAATTCTAAATTCTCTTTTACACACTATTCGTTACATATATAAATTAATTTTTGTTATATAATAATGAAATCCACTGTTAAATCTAGAATATTTTTAGAGTTTAAATAAAATAGGATGATAAGGAAAGAACATTGTAGTTTACACTTGCCCATAATGAAATGTACGAATAATTTATAATAATAATAATAATATTTTAGAGTAAGACATAGGAGATGAGAACATTGTAGCTCACGTACTGAAATGTATAGAGCGGGGAGTGGAGGGGAGGTCAAGTACAAGATTGTTTGGGTCCCTAAAACGAAACTTCGTCTTATCTCTGTATGACGTCACTAGCATCACACTTTGTCGCACGCATGTGCTCTTATAAGTATAAGCATTACAGATCAACTGTCTAGCTAAAATGCAGTTTCTTCTTATCTCAGTATGACGTAATACTGGAAAGTACATTCATTACAGTTTCTATGCAACTTCGTCTTATCTCTGGCATCACAGTGCTGGGTATCGAATATGTTATTATAAAAGCTGATTTTGAGACCAGTGAAATAAAATATTTTAAAACGAAAACCAAGACGATCCTAAAGTCAACAGATTTGAAAGAATGGTTTTTAATAATGTACAAGAACCTATACAAAGAGATATTGAAGAATTCCAACAAGAAGAATCAGGATGGTCATTACGTGCTACTATTAATTAGTGTGTTCATACTCTGAAAAAAATTTTAGCATTCTGCGGCTCTCTTGTGAATAGAACATCACTAATGAAAAACAAGACAGCAGTAAGTCTTGTCACGAGGCAAAATTTGCCCTAAGACGAAAGAGAGCATCACCCCTTCTCAGTGTTTACCGCAAATATGTGCTTTTTTCTAAATACAGAGGCGCTCTTATCGCAAAAGATAACAGCTGCTTCTAACTAAGCCGTGTTTTCGCTTTGATGAGGGCAAATTTTGCCCCGGCACACGAAGCTAGCAGCGCTCCTTCGTTTTTGACCTAACAAAGGCAGCATGAGTCCTAGAATTTTTTCAGTGTATAAACAAATATAATCCACTACATAGTGGCTCATACATTTCTCTTTCAAAAGTAATAGAATCAAAACATGCATGTATCAATGTGGAAAATTTTGATAATGCTTGTTTTAAGGACGTTGCCCATTAGAATAAAATAAAATAATGACAGAAATTGCTGAAATTTGGAATTATGATAGTTTACTGTATTTTGAACTCACACGCGTTTTTCGACCTACCTTATAATACTAATAACTGAGAAATATAAGGAAAAAATAGGAGGTTTAACACGTAGTTATATGGAACCACGTTTAAAATCATCAATAAAACCTCTTAGAAATGACACATTTAAATAATCTTTTGATAATAAATAAAAAATATTTGATTATTTAACCCTTAAAGTTTTAACGCATGTTATAAGGCTTTTCATTAAAATATTTAATAAAACATTGTCAAAATAATACATTTGAGATGAACTTGGCAACGTCGTTCTGTAATAGAAAAAAAAAGAGAGAGAGAACGACATTCGGCGACATGTCAAAAATGTAGGTTATATATCATTTTACATTCTATATAATAATATATCAACAAAAATAAAAGTATTTTGATTATTCTGAAATCATTTAATATGGTAAGCGTTCATTTCATTATAAAAAATGTAGCATTTTATTTATAAAAATTCATAAAGCATAACACATGAATCGGATAATACGGGGATAGTGTATAAATATCTATAGCCTATAATCAAATTTTTATACATGGTGTAGCAAAAATGAATAACGCATAATGTTGCCAAGTTTCAACTAAAATCGATAATTCAGATTACTGTTAAAAATAATCATGTCAGGGCAACGTCCTTAAATGAGCAGTATTGTCAGCATTGTATCCAGTTGAGTTAAATACTAGTGAAGTATCTTCATATGAATCATATGAAAATAAATTAGATTCCACAGACATGGAATTTCCAGTAATACCAGAGAAAATTGGAAAAATTAAAAAAGAACAATATATCAATAAATGTGTATATATATATATATATTGTTGAGGCGATGTCAGAGGCGGGTCGAGGAGGGGGAAGGAGGGGGGAGGCATCTCACAGAGGCTGAAAAAAAACCTATATTTACGTTAAAAAAATTTTTAAATGTGAGGCGGGGAGAGGAGGGGGGAGGCTGGGGAAGGAGGGGGGAGGACGCAAGAATGCTATTTTTTGAGGCTTACGTCTATATAATATAGGAAGATATATACATTTATTTATATATTGTTCTTTTTTAAATTTTCCAATTTTCTCTGGTATTACTGGGAATTCCATGTCTGTGAAATCTAATTTATTTTCATATGATTCATATGAAGATACTTCACTAGTATTTGACTCAACTAAATACAATGCTGACAATACTGCTCATTTAAGGACGTTGCCCTGTCATGATTATTTTTAACAGTAATCTGAATTATCGATTTTAGTTGTGTATCGATTTTAAATGTGTCATTTCTAAGAGGTTTTATTGATGATTTTAAACGTGGTTCCATATAACTACGTGTTAAACCTCCTATTTTTTCCTTATATTTCTCAGTTATTAGTATTATAAGGTAGGTCGAAAAACGCGTGTGAGTTCAGAACACAGTAAACTATCATAATTCCAAATTTCAGCAATTTCTGTCATTATTATATTTTATTCTAATGGGCAACGTCCTTAAAACAAGCATCATCAAAATTTTTCACATTATTACATGCATGTTTTGATTCTATTACTTTTGGAAGAGGAATGTATGAGCCACTATGTAGTGGATTAAATTTGTTTATACACTGAAAAAATTTTAGGACTCATGCTGCCTTTGTTAGGTCAAAAATGAAGGAGCGCAGCCAGCTTTGTGTGCCGGGGCAAAATTTGCCCTTATCAAAGCGAAAACACGGCTTAGTTAGAAGCAGCTGTTATCTTTTGCGATTAGAGCGCCTCTGTATTTAGAAAAAAGCACATATTTGCGGTAAACATTGAGGAGGGGTGATGCTCTCTTTCGTCTTAGGGCAAATTTTGCCTCGTGACAAGACTAACTGCTGTCTTGTTTTTCATTAGTGATGTTCTATTCACAAAAGAGCAGCAGAATGCTATAACTTTTTCAGTGTATGAACACACAAATTAATAATAGCACGTAATGACCATCCTGATTCTTTTTGTTGGAATTCTTCAATATCTCTTTGTATAGGTTCTTGTACATTTACTTTTATAATAACATATTCGATACCTAGCACTGTGATGCCAGAGATAAGACGAAGTTGCATAGAAACTGTAATGTATGTACTTTCCAGTATTACGTCATACTGAGATAAGAAGAAACTGCATTTTAGCTAGACAGTTGATCTGTAATGCTTATACTTATAAGAGCACATGCGTGCGACAAAGTGTAATGCTAGTGACGTCATACAGAGATAAGACGAAGTTTCGTTTTAGGGACCCAAACAATCTTGTACTTGACCTCCCCTCCACTCCCCACTCTATACATTTCAGTATGTGAGCTACAATGTTCTCATCTCCTATGTCTTACTCTAAAATATTATTATTATTATTATAAATTATTCGTACATTTCATTATGGGCAAGTGTAAACTACAATGTTTTTTCCTTATCATCCTATTTTATTTCAACTCTAAAAATATTCTAGATTTAATATAATTATATAACAAAAATCAATTTATATATGTAACGAATAGTGTGTAAAAGAGAATTTAGAATTAAAAAAGTTGTAACGATTCTAAGAATTCGAATGCTTATCGTAAAGCAACTGACTTTCTCTCTCTGTCTCTTTCTTGCCTTCGTAAAGCCACTGACTTTCTCTCTATCTCTTTCTCGCCTCCATAAGCAAGTTACTTATTTTCTATCCTATTATCATCATTAGGCTCTTATAGAAGAAACATATGTATAGAGAAAATATATATATATATATATATATATATATATATATAATGCATGACCTACGTTATAGTTCTTTCTATCCTTCTTTCACTCATTTAAAATGAGACCAGTTTATACCCAATAATATAAAATAAGACTCTCTTCAATGATCATGTTAAAATTTTACCGTTGCGAACTTGGCAAAATGAAATAGATTTAAAAAAAAATAAATATCCAAAAAAATTGCGTTTTTTTTGCAGATTTTGCAATTTCTAAAAAGAAAATTGCGTATTTACTCGTTTCTTTGCAAAATTAAAAAATTATTCATTGTAGCGAATTAAGTAATGAATAATTTTTTTTACGTGAAATAAACATTTATTGTATAATAAAAAAGTACTAATCGTTTGCAAATTTATTGCGGATGAGCCCAAGATTTCGCAAATTTGTAAATTTGTATTATTTTATGAATTACTAAATGCAAAACATATTGATCGCAGCGAATTTTGATAAAAAAATCGTTTTGTTCATAAATTATAAAAATAACGTATAAATAAATTATGCTAATCATTTGCAATTTTATTGCGGGTGAATAATTAAATTTGAGAACTTAAACATTCGTTTGATTAATGTAAATAATAATAATTTCTTGAATTAACTGACTTTGATAATTTCTCCAGTGCATTTGCGCATGCGCAAATATTAGATTAAAACGCGTATTTTAAATGTATAATATATAAATGCTTGGTACTTTTATTTGATCTGGTGAAAAGAAATGTTTTTTTAGATTGTACTTCATTTGTTAATAAATTAAACAAGATAAATCTTTCCTATGTTAATAATTTCGAATGATTTTTTTTTTAAATTATAACAATAAAAAATTTTTATGAATTATTAAGAAACAAATATAATTAAAAAAAATATTTAAAAAAAATATATATTATATTTTATTATTTTTATAGCTAAAATTTTTTTTTCTTATTAATTTTTAAAAATTATTTTTACAAATATAATTTTTATATTTTTTTTAGGGTTTTTTTACCGATCATTATAATACATGAAAAGTAAAGATTGTTTCTCAATAATTCATAAAAATTTTTTTATCGTTATAATTTTAAAAAAAATCATTCAAAATTATTGACATGAAAAAGATTTATCCCGCTTAATTTATTAATAAATGGAGTACAATTTCAAAAAACATTTCTTTTTATCGGATTAAATATAAGTACCAAGCATTTATATATTATACATTTAAAATACGCGCTTAAATCTAATATTTGCGCATGCGCAAATGCACTGGAGAAATTATTAAAGTCAGTTAATTCATAAAATTATTATTATTTACATTAATCAAACGAATGTTTAAGTTCTTAAATTTAATTATTCACCCGCAATAAAATTGCAAATGATTAGTATAATTTATTTATACGTTATTTTTATAATTTATGAACAAAACGATTTTTTTATCAAAATTCGCTGCGATCAATGTTTTGCATTTAGTAATTCATAAAATAATACAAATTTACAAATTTGCGAAATCTTGGGCTCATCCGCAATAAATTTGCAAACGATTAGTACTTTTTTTATTATACAATAAATGTTTATTTCACGTAAAAAAAATTATTTATTACTCAATTCGCTACAATGAATAATTTTTTAATTTTGCAAAAAAACGAGTAAATACGCAATTTTCTTTTTAAAAATTGCAAAATCTGCAAAAAAAACGCAATTTTTTTGGATATTTATTTTTTTTTTAAATCCATTTCATTTCGCCAATTTCGCAACGGTTAAAATTTTTAAAGATTTAACATTTACTCTCATCTGCGACGGCGGGGCGGGCGCGGACCGCGGAGAAATTTGCTTATCTACGCGGCGCGGTGATTCGCTTATCGAAGCGGCGTGGATCGCGGTGATTCGCTTATCGACGCGGCGCCGGAGCTCGCGCGCCAATGACCGTTAACATGGCGCGCAGGCGCGGAGTGAATTTCTTATATCGCGCGACTGGTCATTATTTTTGCACCTGCACAGGTGAGCTGATGGGCGGAGGAGTGGGGGTAGCCAGAACTCTCTTTGTTTATCTACTCACAGAATCATATTAAAAAGGATAATAATACATAATCAAAAATAATATAACACATTTGGAATTATTAATAAGTAAGATAATAACCCGACATGCTAGTCAGTAGTATAAAATATCGTATGGTTCTCGTGGTATAAATGGTTTATTGCACGACGCGAATGATCACGTCGTACCGTAATAGGTCATTTATGCATCTAGTATTATAATGTACTATAAATGTAAACTTTGAAAAAATATGTTCATAATGGTATGAAATCAATATATTAGGTATTGATTTATTGTTAAAAATAAAGGTATCTAAATGACGGATTACATTTGTAAAGATTTGTTTTTCAAAATCATGATTTATTAAAAAAAATTTTATATGAGAATTTATAAGTAGAACTAATTGTATTTCTTTGTTCATTATTAGATACTTTATTTTATTTTTAATTTACAACAAGCGTTTTAGAGACTCAAATTGTTATTTAATTTTGTCTAAAGTTATGATAATCTTTTTTTTAATGATAAAATTTATCAAAAATCATGAAGAGGAGGTCGAGTATATCTGTCCTTTTCTAATTAAAGAATTGATTTTTTTACAAAAACTAATAATTGTAGTAAAAAATAAAGAGATAGCCCCATCTTGTATCATAAAAAGCAATATTTCCTTTGATGAGGAAAAATTATTTTCATCGATTCATTATGAAGAAAACTTTGAAAAACTTAAAAAATAGAGGTTAGGATAGACAATTCAATTTTTTAAAGTTTTCTTAAAAACGAAACGATAAAAATAATTTTTTTCTCATAAAAGAAAATATTGCTTTTTATTATACGAGATGGGGCTTTCTTCTTATTTTTTGCTACAATCATGAGGTTTTGCAGTAAAATTAATGTTTTAATTAGAAAAGGATAGAGATATACGACCTGCTCTTAAATTTGTTTTAGAAAAAAAATAATTTTAAAATATTTTTGTCTATACAACACAAAAATTAAGATCAAACATCTCGAAAAAATACGTAAATAACTAATTGGTTTAACAATTATAGAAAAATTACAATGATTAAAAAATTAAGTATAGAACATATTTTTGTATGTTAAGTTTTGACCATGTGTCAAAATTATAAAATATTATGAGGTTGGTAAATATAATAAAAAGTTCTGTTAAAATAAATCAGTTTAATTATTGAATATAATTTTATCCAGTAACAGAATAAGCTCCACTAATATTTGGCTAAACGAGTTGGCTCTCATATTAATATACTCAAGTATTCGTAATTTATTCAATAGATTATCATGATATAATGATCTTTAATCTTAGCTTTGAATTTAAAATTGATGTGCTCGTTATAAATAGAATAAATTAATATTTTATATTTTGAGTAATTAGATGACTTTATTTATTAGAACTCGCTATAATATTTAGCCGTAAATATGGAATTTAACGATATTCCTAAATGAGGAACTCGAATACCCACGTACTTGTGATATGAAAAGTATAATAAACTGAAACACGGTGACCCCGTAGAGATCGACCTTGCATCTAAAATGAAAAATTTTGTAACAAAAAAAAGAAACAAAAAACTTTGTTATATTGTAACGTAGCGTACTCGCGTTTTGGGATTTAGAGGACATGCTGCACGAAGCCAATTTTTTATTGATTTTATTGTTTTATTCACTATAGATCTTGAAGAGATTCTAATCACTATCGACACCCCATCCCCGGACTTTAGCGAGGACGAGCACACTATGATACAAAAAGAGTGAGAACTTTCTCGCTCTTGTTACTGCTGAGTCGTAGACCAAGTGACTCCGAATATATGAATGATTTAAATATTAATTACATTTTCTCTAAGGTAAATTCTCAACCGTGATCCTTTCTTATAAAGAATAAAAAAAGATAAAAAAGAAGCATGCAGGATTATGATTTGAGGTTATATTGAATCTTTAACATCATTTTTATATAAAAGAATCTTGAAATTATATTCTAAATAATGAAATATTTACAATGAAAATCTAATACTAAATCTTTACAAAGTATTGTGATTCTTTTCTCGATTTAAACGAGGTAATATATTCGCAAAGTAGTTACAACAAATTCGCGTGAAAGAGAGAGACAGAGATTATTTTACTGTGACTCGCACCGCGTTTTACAATGTAATTCTTTTTAGAGAAACTTACGCTACCGAGATTGACGAGGCGGGCCCACCCAGATCCCGCAGATCTTTCTCTGCACGTTTTTCTCTCTGCAACTCCCTGGCCTTATGGTATGAGCTCGGGATGAGACAATGGACACGTGGCAACGTGAAAAGACTTTTCTTGGTGCGTTGGACCTCAAGTTGGAGATGAATATACAAGCGACTAGCTTGGCTGGCAGTCAGGCGACGACAGAGCGAGCTTCGCGCTGCGTCTACTGTGCGAGGCTCTCTATGCTATCCCTACCTACTTCCTGATCATTAGCTTGTTCTTTCTAACTTGATGCCTACTTAGTTAGCTCTCTCTTTACTCATTATCTTTCTTTCTCGCGCTTTCGCGAATATATATCTTTCGTTTTTTATTTGCGCATGCGAATAGCGCCTCCTGGTGCAATGTAATCTTATCTAAATTGAAATAGTAACCATGCTTCGGTACATGGTAACAACATATTTGAAAAATTTTCGTCACTTTTTGGTTACAAAAAGAATTTAATAAAATAAATTAAATT
This sequence comes from Anastatus disparis, assembly GCA_017163975.1. Lineage (NCBI taxonomy): Eukaryota > Metazoa > Arthropoda > Insecta > Hymenoptera > Eupelmidae > Anastatus > Anastatus disparis. The sequence continues at coordinate 1,629,888 of JAFFSR010000258.1, forward strand.
CAAAAATGGTTTTATCTCGATTTTATCTCCCTGTTCCTATTCCTACAGCTATTGATAAAAAAATTAACATTAACCTCTTATACAGAAAAGTAACAATTGACCGAATACGACTTATTTATGTTTGCTACGTGAAATTAACTTATAATATAGCTCTTGTCTTGGTACATGTTAATAAGCTAATTACAAGACACGTGCGAAAATTAGCTAATATTCGCGCGTGTCTCGACCGCTGTAATGAGCTAATTACGAGACGCGCTCGTGCTAAATTAGCTAATATTCTTGCGTGTCTCGACCACGCCGCGCCACCGCCGCCGCCGACGACCCGCGTTAAATATATCAAGCTTAGGTGTGAAGCAAACAGTATTAACGAAACTTGCAAGATGGATACACGGTTTAAACATCCATTAACATGTATCGTCAGTGGACCTACGGGTTGTGGTAAAACAGTATTCGTTAAACAATTTCTCGCAGACCTATCAAATGTTTGCGATGTAGCATTTGATAGGATTTTATTTCATTACGCAGAGTGGCAAGAAACATACCAAAACGAATTAAAAACACCATCTCACCAACCTATAGAATTTCGCGAAGAATTGCCCCAACCCTCGGACTATTCTAACGACAATGAAAAAATAAATTAATAATTATAGACGACTTGATGCGCGAATCTTCCAACAATATTATTCTGGATTTGTTTACAAAAGGTAGTCATAATAAAAATATTAGCGTTATTTTCATCACTCAAAATCTTTTTCACAAACGTACTGGTCAAAGAGACATTTCATTAAATGCTAATTATATCGTTATTTTTAAAAATCCACGCGATCAAGCTCAAATTCAATATTTTGCACGACAAGTTTACCCTGAGGATCCGAAATTTTTGCAAGAAGCCTATTTAGATAGCACACATGGGGCACACGGCTATCTTTTCTTGGACTTGAAAAAGAGTACAAAGGAATAATACCGATTTTGCACATGCATTTTTCTGGACGATAAAACATAATACGCATACTTACCAAAGTATCATTCGATATTTCGCTAAGATCACAAATATAAAAAAGAAACTCTGAAAGAATGACCATCAGTACTGATATAGCTATGGCTGCGGTAACATCAAAGAAACGTGGAAAAAAGAAAGTTAATCAGATCGGAGGTCAATGTAGCTGCCAAACTTCAGTAAAAAGTGTATCGCAATTTTAAACGCACTTTGTCATTCTGACAGTCATCAACGAGTGGCCTCACTTCGAACGTCTGATAAAAATTTAATCAAGTGTATATGTGCCCTGAACGTGTCATAGTCGAGGCGAAATTGGCGGGTGAGCAAAAAAATTTTCGAAGGGATAATTCTTACGGGATGACCTTTGTAAAGGGTCCTAGAATAAGGATCTGCAGTTTGCACGGCGAAAAAGTGATCCCAATTTGTTTAAATCGATTTTATTTGAACAAATTTAAAAAGTTGTTCATTTTGATTCGGACAAAGTTTTTTTAGATTAATTGAGTGATTCTAAACAAAAAAGTATATTTATGGTCTTTTTCTAAAGTTGACGGTTTTCGAGTTATTAACAAATAAAGATGTTAAAAATGACTAAAATGCCCATTTTCAAGTGTATATGTGCCCTGAACGTGTCATAGTCGAGGCGAAATTGGCGGGTGAGCAAAAAAAATTTTCGAAGGGATAATTCTTACGGGATGACCTTTGTAAAGGGTCCTAGAATAAGGATCTGCAGTTTGCACGGCGAAAAAGTGATCCCAATTTGTTTAAATCGATTTTATTTGAACAAATTTAAAAAGTTGTTCATTTTGATTCGGACAAAGTTTTTTTAGATTAATTGAGTGATTCTAAACAAAAAAGTATATTTATGGTCTTTTTCTAAAGTTGACGGTTTTCGAGTTATTAACAAATAAAGATGTTAAAAATCACTAAAATGCCCATTTTCAAAACTTTGAAACGATACTAAAATTTGAATTTTTCTAGGTTGGCAAAGTTTTAAAGTAAAATTTAGATACTCTTTAATAGAATCCCGAAGAGTAATTTCAAATCACTTTATTTTTAGGTGTTATTTTTCAATTGTTAATTAAGCGCGTATACCCAGTATCTTCGAGTCCAAGCGCATACAGCTGAGTATGTCGTCTGCTAAAGTTCATGTCTTAACTGGCGCACAGCGCATCGCTAATTTTTAGGTTGTTCTATACGTTTCGGAAGATAATTTATAAGGGACTTATGGTTCAAAATATACTTTAGTTAAAAATTTGTTAGTTGATTGTATTTTTATAATTTACTACATATAATATACGCATTAAAAATATATGAATATTTAATCAAGAAAATATTAGAATTTTGCGAATATATTTGTTTTACTCAAACTTTTATTTATAAATATTTTTAAAATTAACAATATTTTTAAAATTAACAATATTTTTAAAATTAGCAATATTTTTAAAATTAACAATATTTTTAAAATTAACAATATTTTTAAAATTAACAATATTTTTAAAATTAACAATATTTTTAAAATTAACAATATTTTTAAAATTAACAATATTTTTACACAGATCTAAATCACAACCACATAACGGTACACAATTTACATTATTTTTTTTATATGAACATGCTTTGGTATTACACTTTTTTTGGTATTTACATTGCTTTACTAGCTCCTTAACCTTTAGAGGGCCGGAGCTTTGAAAAATTTGAAAATCGAATTTTTCTATAGGAATGTGGTCTGAGGTCCCTGAGTTAGAGCCAAACTAAGTTGCGATGTTGGTGAGTCAGACCCCTTACGCCTAGAGGCGTATTCCGGCCCTCTAAAGGTTAACATATAAAGCCTTTGCCGCGCGAGTTAAGACATGAACTTTAGCAGACGACATATTCAGCTGTATGTGCTTGGACTCAAAGATACTGCGTATACGCGCTTGATTAACAATTGAAAAATAACACTTAAAACTAAAGTGATTTGAAATTACTCTTCGGGATTCTATTAAAGAGTATCAAAATTTTACTTTAAAACTTTGCCTACCTAGAAAAATTCAAATTTTAGTATCGTTTCAGAGCTTTGAAAATGGGCATTTGAGTGATTTTTAACATCTTTATTTTGTTAATAACTCGAAAACCGTCAACTTTAGAAAAAAACCATAGAAATACTTTTTTGTTTAGAATCACTCAATTAATCTAAAAAAACTTTGTTCGAATCAAAATGAACAACTTTTTGAATTTGTTTAAATAAAATCGATTTATACAAATTGGGATCACTTTTTCGCCAGGTAAACTGCAGATCCTTATTCTAGGACCCTTCACAGAGGTCATCCCGTAAAAATTTTCCCTTCGAAAATTTTTTTTGCTCACCTGCCAATTTCGCCTCGACTATTACACGGTACCGTAAAATTAAAAAATTCACAAAAAGAACGACTAAAAAAATACAAACACGTGTTGCGAAGACTAGTAACGAATAAAGTTAGGAAGAGCAACAATTGTAAGACTAGTACTAATTGGCATCAGAAAAAACGTGTCATCATTCAAAACAGAGAAAGTTTTATACCAGTGCTATTGGCTCCAATCATAGGCGCCTTGGTATCAAAAATATTTGGTTAAATTAACTTCTAAACGTGATGGAGCGCACGCGTTAAATGGTCATAATACCCGAAGATGAATACGAAAGAGGTTTATGTTTAACGAAACAAAAGCACGAGAATTCTGAAATAGAGCACACTGTCCAAACCAAGGGTGACAACTTGTCACGTTTAGATGCCGAGTTGCACGATATTCTTTTTTCCAAAAGTATTACAGATGAATGCGAAAAGTATCAAAAATACATGCAAATCCTCCAAAAATATCTTCATTTCAAAAATGTAGAACCACATGAAAATGCAAATGATACGAAACATGAAGCCGAAGAGACGGAACCAACGCTAGCAACGCCACTCACGGATAAAATTATTCTCGAAAATGTTCCAAAGAATTATTAGAGGGGTGTACGTCTGTTACTTAACCATTGGAAAAAAACGCTGTAGGAAACCTCATGAAATGGGATACTATAGGACAAGTTACAGTAAAGGGTAGTGTTATTCCAAATTCGAATATTATAGAATTAGTTAACGACATTGTACGAAGAAAACAGACAGATTCCTATCCTGCTCCTGCTGGTAGAACACAAATTACAAGATTTTTATTCTTATCAGAAACACCAGCAAAGCTCATTGGTAATACAGCAATATTACATTCCTATAAACTATTACAACCTAATAAACCATATAATAGAAATCGCAAACGAAAAAATTCAACTGACTTAGAAGATTTGGAAAAAGAGTTACAGTCTCAATACGAATACAATACTACTAGAAATAAAAAAGGTTTAATTAAGGAAAAGTGGAAAAGTCTTGGCTTCCAAAAAATGTCTTTAAAAAACATATATTATGATACTTCACACGAGACCGGTTATGCTGGGGCGCGTAATTTAATACGTGTAAATGTTGCGCGAAACAAACGCGAAAAGACTAAAATTTACGAATGGTTGAGTAATCAAGACGTTTATACGTTCACAAATCTGTTCGTCGAAAATTCCCAAGATCAAGATATAATATAACAAATATTGATGATTGTTGGGAAATAGACTTATGCGATATGTAATCTTTTAAGAGCATGACGAAGCTGTCCGCCTTCTAATAATATTTCCAATCCTAACTTATGAATAAACGATGCGTTTAATCGAGTTTTTTTACTACAAAGAAAAAACTTGTAAGATTAAACTCTAGTGCGAACAACCCAAGAAATCTACCAAAATATTATACATACAAAGTTATAATAAAATTTTTCAATGTATCGTATTTTAAGCTTAGGTTCGTCGAGTTTAATATCTAATTTCCAATCAAAGCTCATAAAAAAATAACAAGTCCAAATGATTTTTTATTTTAACAAAAATTATTGTACTAATATAGCTTTAGTGCGGACAAGTCATTATATTTGGTTAATTTATGAATTTAAAAAGATATTGATAAAATAAAAAAAGCAAAACTCAATTGCTGCAGCTCCGACATGCCGTCAAATAATATACTGACGGATATTGTTACTTACTTGTTGTTATAGATGTGCTTAGCAAGTATGCTTGGGTAGAAATTCTTCGCGATAAAAGTGCAACCAGTGTTGCCGTCGCTTTTGACAAAATTTTCAAGAGATCGAACGCTCGAGTTCCTATCTCCGTTTAATCGGACAAGGGAAAAGAATTTACAGAATCAAACTTTCAAGATTATTTGAAAAAACGAGATATAAGATTTCTTACAGTACGAAACCCTGATGTCAAGGCAGCTGTAGTAGAGCGTTTAAATCACACACTCAAAGAACGTATGTTTTGATATTTTATGCATAAGAATACTCATAGATACATAGATGTCATACAGAACATAGTAAAAGCATACAATCATACTTTACACAGGGGAATTAGAATGATACCAACAGAAGTGACAATTTATAACACTTCTAAAGTAAGAATGAATTTAGAGAAAAGAGCTCTTACTAGGAAAGTATCACATCTCCGGATCACGGATTTTGCTCTAACTTCGAGATAGATTTTCAGATGTCAAAATATGGAAAAAGCCAGAGTTATAGACCCCAACGCTCAATATTTCTCTAGTTGCAGGCAATCAAAGAAAATCACTAAAAAAGTTACTAGATTTTTAAACACTTATAATTCTTTAGCATTGATAGCTAGACGCTTGTAACTCTTTTTAAATGGAAGCTACGTTCAAATCCTTTCAAAAAAGCACCCATAGCATATCAAAATATTATTTTTTCTCAAAGTTACAGCGTTATAAGAATTTGAGCTTAATTTCCTTTTAAAAATATTAATTAATGATAAATGTTAAAATGTAGTACAATTTTCATAACGCTGTAACTTTGGGAAAAAATAATATTTTGATATGCTATGGGTGCTTTTTTGAAAGGATTTAACGTAGCTTCCATTTAAAAAGAGTTACAAGCGTCTAGCTACTAATACTAAAGAATTATAAGCGTTTAAAAATCTAGTAACTTTTTTAGTGATTTTCTTTAATTGCCTGCAACTAGAGAAATATTGAGCGTTGGGGTCTATAACTCTGGCTTTTTCCAAATTTTGACATCTGAAAACCTATCTCAAAGTTAGAGCAAAATCCGTGATCCGGAGATGTGATACTCTCCTAGTTAGTCAAAGAAAACCATCTCACGCGCCTATATACTCGGTGGGTTCCTATGTTCGCATCAGTCGTACAAAAGGCACCTTCCAGAAAGGATACAAGAAAAATTACAGTGAAGAAATTTTTAAAATTTTTCGTATATCCAGACGACAACACAAGCTTTACACGTACGAGTTAACAGATTTGAATGGGGAAAAAATTGATGGATTTTTCTATCCCGAAGAGTTGGTTAAAGTTGGGAAAAAACGTTTAGCTGAAACAGAAAAGTTTAAGATTGAGCGTGTAATACGTAGCCAAGGCCGTGGTCGAAATAAACAAGTAATTGTTAAATGGTATGGGTATCCTGAAAAATTCAATTCTTGGATAAACGCAAGTGAATTAACTAACCTTTGAAAATAGATGAGGATGCTTTTTACTTGGTTCTTTCCAGTAACAGTAGTATGAAATACTTTCCAAATAACACAACATCTTGCTTTACTACACACTTATCGCATGAGTTACGATTACATGGTGATTGGAGTGTTGGATTGACTGAAATTCATATACCCAGTACTATTTCACACATTCAAGAATCTGAAGCAAAGTTTGTCTTCTATATAGAAAGTGAAGAACTTCCTCAAAATATAATGGGTGTGGGAAACATAAAACAATTTGAATGTTCATTGCCCTCTGGAGTATATGAAAGTATTGGTGAATTGTCTCAAGCAATCAATAACCATGCTGGCGATATTAATAAGCATATAGTATTTGATGCCTCGAAGAAAAGAAAAGGATTTTACGTGATACAGCGAGTATGTGAATATAAAGAAACACATTATATTGAAATGAATGAAAAGCTTGGAAATGTTTTCGGATTTGAAAAAGAATTTCATGGTAAAAACTCTATTATTACTTTGAAAGCAAAGAAAAATAAGGACAGCACAAAGGGAGTAGCGGTTATCGGTGATAGACCAGTATGTTTAGCAAGAGCAATATCCGATCAATTCTATATTTACACAGATATATGCATGCCTTACACAGTGGAAGATACTCAAGCTTCACTGTTACGTATAGTCACATTTAATAATACAAAGTATACATTTGGATCTAACATAGTGAAACAGTTTTCACCTATAAATTACATCCCTTTACTTAATAACATTTTCTAGAATATCATTTTAGATATAAGGGATCAACACGGTCGTCGTATACCATTTGAGTACGGGAAGTTGACGGTTACACTTCACTTTAAACGTAATTACTAATTTAAAATATGTCTCATTACACAGCTTATTATTCCGAGCAGATTGGCAGAGGCAAAATCCATCGGGTATCCAACGGTTTACATTACCAACGTGGACATGGTATAGGAAGTTTTCTAGGAGGTCTTTTTCGAAGAGTTTTACATTATCTTACCACTGGAGCAAAAGCAGTCGGTAAAAAAGCTGTTCGCGCAGGTATGCATGTACTAGACGATGTTACCAACAATGGTACAAATTTCAAACAGTCTGTAAATACAGAAATGCATGAATCGGGTCGAAACCTCAAGAGAAAAGAAGTTAATAAAATCTCTGAAATGATGAAGGGTTCTGGATATAAATGTCGTGTTGCCAAGCGGAAGCGTCAGTCTCCCAAAAGACACTCAACAGCTCGTACTAAAGTCAAAAGAAAATAAAGTGTTATAAAAAAGAAAAAAGGTGGTATTCGAAAACGTAAAAGAGTTAGCAAAAAGAAAATACAAGCTTTACGCAATGTGACAGATATTTTTGGATCCAACTAGAAAAACAAGATGGCGTTCTTACATACAAACTTCCATGTAATCATGGACTATTAAACCGATCATATTATACGGAAAATTCAAAAACAATAGATTTAATAGGTCATTTACATTGTGACGTTTTCAATCAAAATAAATTTTTATTGGATGGTGTTGAACTAAGAGTACGACTTGTTCAAAATAAAGATGCATTTTGTCTTATGGATGCTTCCGAAAACGATACTTTAGTGTTAGTATAAAATAAGCTCTTTGATGATACGTCGTGTAAAAATTAGCCCAGGAATATTACTCGCCCATGCCAATGCTTTAATAAAAGCAACCGCAAAATATCCTATTACACGAGTTAAAGTAAAATCATTTACCATGCACAGAGGTATATATGGTGATACTTTAGATAACATAATTTTAGGCCAACTACCAAAAAGAATTATAATAGAATTCGTCGATAACAGAGCGTTTAATGGAAATAGACAATTCAATCCATTCAACTTTCAACATTTTTGCATCATTTACGCAGAATACGATAACGTTCTGGAAATAGATTCAAGTCGTAATATTATAACGGATTTTAATGCTTAAGCTAAAGGAGTGGGAGTAGAATCACAGATGGGGGTGATTAGTATAAAAGATCATTGATGAACTGCGTTGATCATCAGTCTCTTTCTGGAGTCTCATTCTTTACAGTGAAAGTGGTTAAAAGTAAAATCATGGATTTCGTCATTGATATTCAAGGTCTAAAAGACCGGAACAATAAATTTTTTTCAAAGGAAGTGGCAGTAGTTAGTTTCAAAACTTGAGTTTTTTCCCATTGGATAGTAAAATCACCACATGATTTCTCTGAATTGCCATCAGGAGTAAAACGGAGTAACGAATTTGTGATGAATCATCATCATGGTATTTAATGGATAGAAGGCGACGTTTCCATCGGTCAATTGTTACTCAATTTATACAACATTGCAAAAGTAGCTGCAAAAATCTATTCTAGAGGTTACGAAAAAGCAACGTATCTGGAAGCAACCATGTCGCGAGAAATCATCAATCTAGAGATATACTCACCATCATTTAATGAACTCTTTACAAGATATCATAAGGATGGATTTTCATGCGTCACTCATAGTACAAAAGATAAGTATAGAAGAGTTGTATGTGCCCTCAATCAGGCATACATTCTGCGGAAGTGGTTGCATACGAAACTATTATTGTGTATCACATCCGACAACATCAACGACAATCCATTGAGGTTAAGCGACGCACTTCTTGAGCGTGTAAGAGCACGGAAATTGTGCGCGATACGCATGGAATAAACAACGAATGCAAAGCGACGATTCGCAAATTTGCGGTCAACATTGTATTATGTTTTTATACCATATGTATCATTTTTATAATTTACGTACGTTTTGCAGTAAGTTTTCAAGAGATTCCAAAAAGAACGATAATTTAATTATAAAATTTTATAATAAACTATTAAAGAAGTGACATGAAATTTATATTCAATAAATATTAATCAAATTTACATTTTTCTTCGTCATAATTATTCACCTACACCTTATCTCTTCCACATTAGTATTATTATTTAAAATTATTTAACTTATCATTTAACAGATAAAATATATATTTATTCTATGAATTTTCGTTATACTATCTTTTTATAATATAATTTTATTTATTTAAACTGATTTATTGCAGAAATTTAATATTTTAATAACAAAAGGAAATAATAAAATATATCTAGTATACGGTGCATATTCTTGAAATATATCACATATTACGCAATCAAAGTTGAGAATGGAATCTTTTATTTATCAGTTTATTATGAAATATAAATCTCTATTGAACCGACAAAGGGCAGTAATATTTTTGTCAAATCATGACAAAATACGACTTAACAGGAAATGATATAATGTGATCGTTATATTTTGTTCATCTACGAAGTATAATATTACATACTACGGTATAAGATGTGATATTTGAATCTTTTATTCTTGACAGGATGTTGCGAAATAACAATATAACTGAACTAAATATCATAACAAAAGATATAGACGACACATACGACATATCAAGGGAATATAATATTACGCGATATCAGAAGCGAGAAGGGAATATTTTATTTTGGACAGGATGTTATTAAATACGTATCTCAACAGAAGATGATGAAATATAACCGCTATAACTTGATTTTCAAGGAACCATAATATTTTATTCTACGAAAACAGTACTCAACTGTTGAACCTTTTATATATTATCTTTTAAGATAAACATGATATTCTTGGAAAAAGTATATAAAACGATACATACTTTCCCCCCACATGCTTTTGAACTTGGTAGGGATTAGGAATATAAAGCACAAGCGAAACCTGAAGTCAAATCAGTTTCAGTTCGGACACAGTTAAAGTAAGACTCGGTTATACGTAAGTCAGTTTTATTTCTCTCGTAAGTTATACATAATAATAATCAAATATGGCACAATTAACAAGTGAAAATTGCCGTGACAATAACTGTTTGAAAGAGTACGGTATGCTTTTTCTAGATAGCATGCTCTTATCGACAACGTATTCTCTCAACAAGTCGCAGACCACACGTGTAGCTGTTGGTTTACAATACAACGGTGGTTATTACAAACCTTGTGTAAAAATATCGACAAATTCTTTATCCAAATGGGTTATTTTTGATATCAATGCCTGGAGGCTATTGAAAAATCATTTTGACTTGATCAACGCTTATTTTCAAAAGGCCTACATATTCAAAACTGAGTACGGAAATCCATCAAAACTTTATTTAGAGAACCACGATCTTTTATCTACGACATCATACCATATAAAAACCATAGTGCTCGAGGAGAGAGCAGTGTTCCAACCACCAGTACATCTTCAACCAGTAGATGAGGAAGAGCAAAGTGAATCATCTAGCAAAAAAAGGAAATCTATGTACTAAACGCCTTTAACCTGTTTGCAAAAGGTGTCATTTGATGGTCTTAAGCTCGCAGTGCCTTGTATAGATGAGCACCTGGTGCAATTGAAACGTCGTGCTGGAAAAGTCAATAGGATTATCGACTACATCCAAGAATACCTTAAGGAGCAGTTCAAGGAAGATGTTGAGGAAGATATAAAGTCATTTACATTGAAAACATTTGCTAGTTTTAATCGATATTATACTGTAAAAATTCACCAGGTAACAACATTTGTTTTAACAAAAATGCTTGACGATAAAGATTTAGATAAATCTATATTGGATATTGTAATTTTAGAAATTAATGCGTATACTTTACCATACATTTACAGTGACTTGTATGCTTTCATGTATGAACCTTAATGTAAATTGTGACGTAAATATAATAAGAAAATGAAGCGTGTATATTTTAAGGAAGGTAAACCAACTATTAAAGTTATGTATGTATGGACTTATGCAAGTCAAAGTGCGCGTCGTGGTGAGTGGGAACAAATAGGTCATGATATAGAAAGATTTGGAATGAGAATAGAAAGAATGAAATCCGTTATTGAACCTGTATTATTAAAAAAATATAATGAATACTTAAACAATGAATAATTAAAATATTCGATTATTATTGAATCATATATGTATTACAAGAAATCATACATGAATAAAATTACAAAATACTTAACAAAAATTTTTTAATTTTATCCCCTTCACTCTTTCCATGTTCAATCATAATATATTTAGTATAAATACACTTACACCGTGCAAAGACTTTTATTTTCATTTCATTATCCATAGAGTATGCCAGAAATGAACAATGGGTCAGGTAAAAGGAACACTAAAACAACCATCTTACTTGGTTTTAGATGGAACCAAGGAGGAGAGAAAATCTCTGCTCAAAGATGAAAAATCTAAAAAAACTCAATTTCATACTAAATATTCAATGAATACATATTCATTCCCAAAAACTCAGGGATATAAGAAAATATAAATAATATACTTACCATAATCGGTCCTTTTCAGGACCACCAATAAAAAACGTAGAAACTTCCATTTTTTTTTTCCTTGAGTGTGTGTATTGTTTGTATAAACACAAAGTTATCTCACTTATTTGTTTACGTTAACAAGTAAATATATTAATAGATTCTTTATGTGACTATCTCATCTCAATTCTTCGTTCAAATAAATTTTAAAGTTTTTATATTAACTTTTTGTATAAATTCTATGTCGGACCTCTTTTCAACAAGTCGGTGTAATAGCAACATAGTAGGAGATTTTCGTGCGTAAGATACCGGACTCTCCATGCCCATGATAAATTCGATCTTTCTCTCTCTCACGTTCCTTTTTTTTAATTAAAAAAGTGTAGACACTTTTATTTTAAATAACTATAAAAATTTTCATATGAAAACAATAATTTTATTTTATCGTAAGAAAAATATTTTTTAAAGATAAGTACTAACTCTCTCTCTCTCTCTTCCTTTCTTTTCTTTTACGAAGGGATCATATTTCATATGCGATAATATGCACACATTAGCCTGTGATGGCGATGACATCACCGTCTCACCATCGTAGGCTATATACTACTGGGATATCGAGCAAGTGATAAATAATAAATTATCGCAGCTACGTGCATTTACACATTCACAATAATAACGTTTTATACTATGAGAGCCCATAGTATCTGGTAGATACTGGATGTAACAATTATATGTCTTTGATTTAACATGCCAGGATCGAATTTGAATTTTTAAAATTTTAGGCGTTTTCTTTCAATACTGTAAATTAATTTTATTTTCTTCATAAATTATTCCAGCTGGATATGAAATACATTAAACTGGTAAGTCCTTGTGGAGAATATCTTCAAATCTTTTTCGGTTAGTTCCAGTAAGTCGAGAACATCATTTGATGTCAGAGGTTGAAAAGCCGTCTTACGTCGATTCCATCTTCGATTTTCAGATACTTCAGCCAGCATATTTTCCAGATTTCTTGGTTTTTTAACTTTTTTAATTACTTCATCACTACTGGAAATATCTGAAATATAACATTTTCCGAAAGCGTTGATTAGAAATCCTACAATTCTACAGTATAAAGCAGCATGAGCAAGCACTTTATTGTCAAATTGTTTGCGTAGGAGTGCATATTTTTGACTTATAAAACCGTGTACGGCTTCTGCAACCCATCGTACCATTGTTATCATTTGAGATTCATTGGCTTCAGAAGTTGTTAGCTGCTTCTTCTTACCTTTTAAAACAGGCACAAATGCTTTAAACTTAAGATCCTTCGAATTAATAATAATGTCGTAAAAACCCCTATAAAAAAACAGATTTCCTTCTCGCAGAAGCGTAAGCAAACCATTTTCATCACCCAAAATGAGCTCTAAAATTTTTGCATTATGCTCATTTGCATAGAAAGGACCAAGAATGTCGACAATGTAGCTATTTGTTGTGCATATCGTGAAAGGTATGCACAAAAGCACTTTTTTTGTCCAGAGTAAGATTTTTTTTGATAACTATTGTTAGACCTCTTTTCGTGACAGGGATATGTTCCATCACAAACAATACTCAATTTGACGCCTCCTAGCCATATAATTCTATTTGAAATAACAGTTCTATAAAATTCTTATTTAAAAATATTTCAATATAAGCCTATTTTAATGGGAATTCAATATGATTCCAATTGATGTCGACCGTATGATTTAATTCTAATTAAAAATGCGTTTAATATAATTCTAACTTGATGTTAATTTTCATTCTAATCAGGCTTTACTATATGAATTAGTATTATAATGCACGACTGCTACAGTTAGAATTATATTACACGGCTTTTTCAATTAGAATATTGAACGCATTTTTAATTAGAATTATATAATACGTTGACATCAGTAAGAATTATATTGAATTTCCATTGAAATAGCCGTATATTGAAATATTTTTAATAAGAATTTTATGGAACTGATATTCCAAATAGAATTATATGGCTAGGAGGCGTCGAATTGGTCATTTTTAATATCATGAAGTAATATAGCAGCTGGCGTCGTTTGACTAATTAAATGCTCTGACATACAGCTTGAATCCCAAAACGAGTAGGTAAAATGTCTTTATCGAAGGATTTTAAAACTGATGCACAGAAATCAGATACTTGCTGAGATCGATCAAGGCCAAGTAAAGCTGTAATCAAATTATTCGAGTTTTCTGACCGCAATTTAAATAAAAAAAAACAACCAGCGCTTGAATAATATTTCGAGATTTAGTATTTCTCAGAGATGTCATCATGTCACGTAGAAAAATAATATATTTCCACGTTAAACCTGTTCAAAGTATAAGACGTTTTTCAGACAGTGAAAAGTCTCGTATTTTGTCTGTGAGTTCTTTATCAACATGAATTTTCAAGTTAGTGAAGAATTTTAATACTCCTGATGCTTTTATAAAACTGTAATTAGATTTAAGAGCAATTTAATCTATTTCGTTCAGATAGAATTTTTTTTTAATAAGGTGATGAGGACAACAACGATTACCTTCCGGAATGAATATATATTTTTCGCCATATAAACTTGGTAACGAGCATGAAATGGTACTTGTATTATTTCAGTTCCTTTTTTACATATAAAACAATATGTGTGTTGCAATTGGTCTAGAGATCGGTAATTCAATACATTCTTCCTCTTTTTTTATTGTTTCTGTATAGAATAAATTTGAATCATTGCCAGAAGATTGCTGAGAAGATGTATTCGAAGAACTTGATGGCATTATTTTTTGGCTTCCTGGTCATTGTTGTGATTCTGATTTTGATGGCTGATTAGCGGCTTTCTGTCTACTTATTTGAGATCAATGAAATGTTAAAGTCATGCGACATGTTTTATGTAAAAAATCCCCAATTTTAGCGCTTAAATTTAAGGAGGTCTTAATTTCATTAATTAAATCATTAGAATCAATGTACTTTATGAAGCCGCTAATTTTTTTCCTACTTATACCACAATTGATACATTTATCTTTTCGAGAGGAAGTACTGCTCGATCACATTATTAATCTGTTATAAAAATAGAATTCACTCTAGTAAAGAAGAAGAATAAACTTGCTTATTTATTTGCAAAAGCAAACAAATGGTCTTTTGAAACTGATTCGATATATGCCAAAAACTTTTTCCAGAATAAGACCCCTAAACATAATGTACATATATTGTACGTAAATATTTACTAAAGCCCCTGTATAATGTACACTTGGCGAAGAGTTTTTCCGAATGTGTACCTCAAATGGCAGCGCTGTATATTTTACCACAGATGTAAGAAAACTTGGAATCATGCATTGAGTTTCGCGTCATGATTATTTTGTTTTTTTTATATAGGTTATTTATGCAAAGTTCAAATGATAACAAGTATAATTTTATTACAAAGATAATTTAAATTAACAATATTAGATTCTATATTGTAACATGGCAGATTGGCCATATTACTTTTATGTATATTTGTGGCGCATATAGCCGACAGAAGGGAGCATCTAACTACGGGCAAGACGGAAAGCAGACCACGCGAGTCAAATAGTTAAAACTATAACCCAAAATCGTTGGCACACACGTGCGAATTTATAAAGCACGTATAATGTGCACTGATATAGCTAGCGAGCAGTTTGACTCAAGTAGCTGAGCTTGGGTCCGTTTAGGATCGTTTGTCTCTCTCTTGCGGCGCGCGAAGCGTACAGCAAGAGAGATGAAGCTGAGCATAGACGAGAAGGAATACCATTATTATTCCTTCTGTCGCCGGCGTCCGATAAAGAGCGTTTCGACTTGCGATATTGCGTAATACTTTTCTGGTTGTGTGTTATAATTATCGTAGGTAGTGTGAGCGAGAATTGATAAATTCAATATTCTCTAAGTTATTTTATTGTGCTTAAAATTGTTGCGAGTGCACAATTGCTAAATAGAAATAATATCATTTCTTTCTGTCTTTTATGACGTGTGTGCCAGGCGATCGCGTGCACGTTCTATTGCATATATTCCCCTCGTGCTTTTCTAATTCTTTAGTTTTCGTGTGTCAATTGTTCCTGTCCCTTTTTGCTTACGTTTTTTATAATATTTGCTTTTCGTCGTGCCGATAGTTATCTAATCAGTGCAAGCGGCGTCGCGTACGCTATACGCGGCTGGCGTCCATTTTGAGCGAGCGTACGATTACTGTACATATTTCTTAAATAAAGTTTCTCTTATTATTTGTTACTTAATAAATTACAGCTTATATATTTTTATAAAATTAGTGCAACCTCCTGATCCCCAAGGTTGTCACAATATGATTATTAAACTGAGAAATACAAATATTTCATTTCAAAAAATTATAAATCAGATCATGAAAAAAGAAGAAATAAAAAAATATAAATTTAAAAAATTTAAAAAAAACTAAAAAGTAAAAAAAATAAATAAATAAATTTAAAAAAATTTTTTAAAAACGCTTTTATTAAAAAACAAAAAATGAAAAAATAAGAAATAATTCAAATGTATAATTACATTATAAATTATGTTCCTGCCTAATATTTTATTCAAATTTTATATAATAGCGTGGAGAATATTGAAGGAACATTTAGAATTATATTATCCACGCATTTATATACAATTTCAGTAAAATATTAGGCTGGAACATAATTTATAATGTGATTATACATTTGAATTATATTTTATTTTTTTAATTTTTTATTTTTTAAAAATTATTTTTTATTTTTTTATTTATTCATTTTTACTTTTCAGTTTTTTTTAAATTTTTTAAATTGATTTTGTTTTATTAATTTTTTTAACGTTAAATAAAAGCATTTTTTTTAATATTTTTTTTATTAATTTTTTTTTAATTATTTATTATTTATCATTTATTTTTAATTTTTAGTTCTTTTTAAATTTAAAAAATTTATTTTTTTCTATTAATTTTATTCATTTATATGAGTATACAAATGTGCACACTTATACGTACATATTTGTATACTTATATATACGTAAGCGTATAGATGAGTGTGTTTTTTGCAAAACCCACACTCTTGTATACATTTTTTCAGTAACGCCTATATGTATAAGCCTTTACTGAGAATTGAGTAGCTGTTACGAATAGCCGCGCAAAGAAGAGAGACCGATTAGTCGGATAGCGCTGACTATATAATATTGCTTATATATAATAAATTTTTAATTATAGAAAAAAATTTTTTTTATCACAGAATCATGTATTGTCATGCAAATTACATATATTCTTAAAATTTCAGCCTTCTAAGTCAATGGGAAGTACGTTAATTTTCAATCGCAAGATTTGGCGACATATTCAGAGGTAGTCAAGTTAAATAAAAGCGTATAAAAAGAAAGTAATATTGTTTGTTTACTACAATCATGTAATAAAGTAATAAGTAACGATGCAAAATCTGTTTCATAATTTGGAATTGTCTTATGTCTGTGGTAAAATATGCGGTGTTGCTATTTGAGGTTAACATTCGGAAAAATATCCTTTCCGCCAAGTGTACGTAATTAATTAAAAAAAATTATTTTCGAAAAATATTTTACAATTTCGATAATTTTTTGGATACACTTTGATGTTATTAGAACGTAATTGTTTTCATAAAATGAAGTCATCAAGTAAACAATTCCATAGAATTATTTTTATTTTTTTAGATTTTTTTTGGGTTGATTTTATTTTTTTAGAGAATGTGTAAAAACTATAAATAACCGTTGACAACTATCAATAATTGTCATTTGTGTCTCAATTCCCACAGTTATTTTGATTATTAACAATCATCAATAGTTATTCATAAAAATTATTTCCATATGAAATAAATGGTCATTTTTGACGGCTTGATTATATTATTTTTCATAAAGTTGTGGTAGATTTTAAATTTTTTATGAATAAAAATTGAAAGTATTCTAAAATCTAAGAATGATTTAATTCCATGAATTCACTATATGTTTCCGGTTATAACTATATGCTTCCTCTAGTTTCTATAATTTTATACATATTCATTTTTAAATAAGTAATTCTAGTATAGAAAATCTATATGTACTTCAATTTATAAGATTTTCTGTCATAAACAACTACAAAAGAATCTATATAATAATGATTTAAAAAAAGGAGACTCTAATTTATCTAATATGAAAACATCATAGATTCGTAACAAATAGATTTTTGAAAAATTAAGTTTTAAGATATTTTTGTATTATATGATTCAATTTTATTTCATGCGTAATGAAATGTTGCACTATTTTTAATTATTTTCAAAGAAATTATTTACCAAGGGATTATATCTCAATTGTATAAATAAATCATTAATTAATCTCCAAAAAGTTTTTTTTAAGAGATTTAATTTTGTTTTTATTTATCAAGTCTATAATGATATAATTTTTAACAAATTTTAAAAATTATAAGAATTATTTTAAATTAAATTTTAAAATTTTTTATTGATTTTTTTCATTCTGATTGAAAAAAGGAGTTTTTTTTATTTAAATGTTAAAATTAAAAAAAAAAAGAATTTTTTATTTTTAATTTTATTATATGCGCCTGAAATTCTACATTTATGTAAATAAAAAGTGTATTTAAAGCGTAAAATCTTGAATTGACATTAAGATTATTAACTTCAAAAATGTCAAATAATCAAAGAGATACGAGAGGCAGAGTTGTTAACCAACATCAAGATAGAAAACGATCTACAGGAAGATCTAAAAAGAGGCCAAGGAAATTTCTTGGTAGGAGTGAAAAAAAATTCTCCTGAAGCTAAGAGAAGTAGACCCTCTACTTCTTTTTCTAAACTAAAAAAAACAAAATTTTCAAACCTAGAACAAAAAATAGAAATGTTGATATCAACATTCTATCTCCTATGTTAGAAAAATTGTGTTGCAGTGCGTGCCATCATAAGATGAAATCTATTGAAACCTCTTTTCGAGGATAAGAATTTAAAATTAATATGACTTGTGATTTTTGTGATGAATAAGCAGCTGTAAAATCTAACAAGAGAGAAAGTGCTATGGATAATATGTATAAAACAGATATGATGTTCTTGCTGCTCGTGCACTTGGCCATGGACTTGCAAGTTTGTCTAGTTTTTGTAGTTTAATAGATTTATCAAAGCCAGTTGCCCAATCAGCGTTTAGCGCTATGAATGGTTAAATAACAAAAGTATACGAACAAGTAGCAAAAGGTTCTACATCCGAAGCTGTTGAAAAATAACTTGAATCAACTTCCCCAAATAGTGCTGATCTTGATATAAATTTCTCAAGATGTTGGAGAAATCGAACATCGAACTTAGAAATGTATCCGTTGAGTGGGTCAGGACTTTGAGTGATGGAAGATAATTCAATGTGGAGTGATTGAGTTAGTCTCATTTAAAAAAAGCACATACTCTGAAAAGAAAAGTACGAATAGGTGTGATGGATTTTTATACACCGGGTGCATATTAAATTCATGTAAGTGTATAATTCTATTTATTATTACATGTTTAGATGTAAATTCTATTTTTAAATTTTATAATAATAATTATAAAATAAATTTCGAATCTAAATTTTATTTCTTAATTTTGAATTGTAAAATAAAATATAAAATGATTACTTCACATTAAATATTTTTTTTTAGTTTTCAGCTGATTTTAAGTTAGTACGAGTAATTCTAACAACCATCAGTATAACAGTTAACTATGTATTTGTTGCCTCTTACAACAAATACATAGTTTTGCTGGTAAAAAGGATGAGTACTCATAAAATATCTTA
The DNA here is from genome assembly GCA_017163975.1 of Anastatus disparis. Lineage (NCBI taxonomy): Eukaryota > Metazoa > Arthropoda > Insecta > Hymenoptera > Eupelmidae > Anastatus > Anastatus disparis. Next base: position 1,649,452 of record JAFFSR010000258.1, read on the forward strand.
TAATAACATAAATTATTATTATTACTTATTTTAATAACTTATATATTTTTGCATTTCAGTTTTATCGAGTTGATAACAAAGTTCTCTTGTCTGGTATCTCTTTTTTATATTAAAGTCTAATATAAACAAAAGATACCAGGCAAACATTATTCTACAAAAGACAAGCATCTCATTAATAATTCTAGTTATATATAATAACTCAAATCGTTAAAGCTGTTTTTCTTGAATAATGAATTTTAAAAATTTTAGGTACTGGGCCGTAAGGTTTAAACTAAACCCATGGATGGATTTGACTATTCCAAACGGTTTTAGCTCCAGTATTGGTATCATTATCACATGAATAAAGGATTTTAAAATCGAATGACTGGAAGTGATTAAAAAATCCAAAAATAAGGTGAGAATATTAAAATTCATTTAAACAATCAATATTTTTTGTTGAAAAGTTAAAATTTTTTTGTATTTTATAAATTCCTTCGTTCATGCGAAAATAATACTAATATTGAAGCCAAGAGAATTTGGAAAAGTTAAATCCATCCATGGGTTCAGCTTGAACCTTACGGTCAAGAGCTTACAAGTACAAAGGTTCATCGAATGATTGTAGGCTTACAGCTAAAACAAAATTGGCTTATAATAGCTTAAATTAAAGATATTTCAGTCTACTTTAAGATATTTTATTCATTAAAAAAAAATAAGTTAAATATAATGTATATTGAATATTTTTGTTTGTAGGTTATAAAAGTGTTTTGTCCCCATACCATTTATACATATATATATATATATATATATATATATATATATATATATATATATCTGGATATTAATAATTAAATCAACTGATTTAAAGAGCTGATTGAATTATTAATATCCATCACCTGAATTGAAAAATATTTTTAATACATCCTGCGCACTACCCTCAATAGTTGTAACATTTTTTTCAATTCACATACTGTTTTATCTTATTTTATTAAATGCTTTTGGAAAATTGAAAATGATTTTGGAAAATGTATTTCAGTTGTTTTGAATCTACTCGTGGAGTTTGGTCTAAATCTATGACTGGAAGGTGAAACGCTCTCCTTCTCAGATAATTCTCAAACTTTGATAGAATTGAACTATAATTATTCATTTAATTCATAACTTCATTTTATGTTTGATAAATTATTTTACAGAAGAAGTACAAAAATACATCCAAAATCCATTCTAAAGGAATAAGTTTTAATTATCCTTTCTTTTTATGTTTTATTCGAATAGAATCTGAGCTTCTGATAATTAAAAAACTGCGCACAATAAAACCCTAAGTTGATTTAGGATTTTTTCAAGTTAATGAGCAATATTGGACAAACTTCTAATTATCAATTGACATTAATATCATATTTTGATTATTATTGTTATCAAGAGAAGAAATAGATTTGTTATGACACTAAGGGCTTTATTCTAGTAAGGCTTTTATAACTTCTATCTGTTGGATTTCAAAATTTTTTATAAATATCGACACTAATGTAACGTCCCTCCTATTCTGATTCTTATTCTTTTCAAAACATTTTTTCTATAAACATTAATATTTTATTTATGAAGGATGAATGAGTTTATTAAATTTATTGATGAACTCTTCTTTAAAGTTTGAATTTAAGTGAAACATTTTAAAATGTAATAATAAGTATTAATTTAACTAAATTCTATATAATTTTAATTAAATACAAATATAGCAATGATTATTAAAAATATTAATATGTCTATGTATATAAGCAGGTACATATGCGTATGTTTCCGTCCGATCAATAAAGATTACCTTGCAGCAAGAATCAAATTCGATCCTAATGCAAATGTGTAGCAATTAAAAATATTATTAACTTTTTTGCGAAATAAAATCAATAAAATCCCCACTAATTAATAATAGATGATACAATAAAGAGGGGCAGCTTTCGCGCAAGCTTTCGGGCCTTCTGATATAAATAGACTGGCCCTTATATAACAGTCAGTCAGTACTATTTGCAAATTCAAACAAATATTCAAATATACAATTTGTTTTTACTTTACAATTCATTGATATTACCTTTAAACATTTCTAATACAAAGTTTAAATTATAAAATATTGATTTTCGACACTCACTCTCACCATAGAAAATAAAAGTAAGTCAAAATATTATAATAAAAGATTGATTTTATTTCCTTATTCCATTTTTTTTATTTTTTTTTTATTTTTCATTAACAAATCAATGCGCATCGTTTACCAACTGTAATGAGTTTGTGTATACGATATTTGTTGACAGTTGCCGATTAGAGCAGTTGTTTGCATAGCATTTTATTATTTTCTAACTCTGACATCCCGTCAAACTTCCACAAAAGAGAGATTTGATAGAAAATTCTCTTTAGAATTTTCAAGTGCTTTCCTTATTTTTCTTTATTTTTATTTTGTTTATACTCTCAAAAAGATTGCTCACCAAGAAGAAAAACCAGAGAGAGAGCAAGGTATATTGAGGTTGACAGATATCTCTTTTCCTCCGGCACATAATTGGTTTGTTTCGTTTCCTACTCCCTTATAACATGACTGAGAGATACAGACAGCTATCAACCTTAGTATATTTTTCTCTTTCTCAACCTAACCACGCACACGGTGCAGTCAGAGCTGCCTCCAGTAGTATATGCTCTAAGGAAATTACTTACCTTATAATAAAAGAATTTTTAATAAGGAAAGCGATCGCCATATTGCACATATATGTCGTATTGCAAGGAGTTGGCGCTACAGCTTAAATTTGCGATATCTCAGGTTCTACTTACTTAAATTTAAAAAACCGGACAAATTCTTAAACAAGATCAAATTTCCTATCATTATATATCAAAAATATAGAAATATTTTGTTCGCTAACCTATATTATTTCGTTATAAACAAACAAAATTCTGAAAAATTGAAAATTTTTTCTGCTTCAAATCATTCTAGCTTATTTATCAACATTTGAAAGTAATATATAACAAATTATCATTAAAGCTGAGACTCTGACATTTTCCAAACACACGTTAAACTTCAAAAAATATTAATTAGTAGTCGAGTTATAAGGTTTTTCATCAGGGCGTTCCGCGCTTGCGCTACGTCTCTACGTTTTTTTGCAATATATTTGCTATATATCTGGTTCTAATTATCGAATCGACATGCAACAATAACGATTTTTCTTGTTTTTTTATTGAAGAACAAATTTTCGCAGAGAAAATTACTGCATCTATTGTAGTTTATAAACTATAGCCATTTAAACAATTAATTTGTTTATAACAAATTACTCGACCACTTGCGTGAAAAGCAAGTTGCCAATTCGGATTCAGCGGCTCAAAATACATACAAATCACCTACTTGCTTGGTTGGACCTCTAACTCCATACGAAACCCTCTGGGTGCCTAGACTATATAGGCAGTTTTATGATTTCTAAGTGTTTGTTTTTAAGCTGATTATTTTGTTTTGAACTAGATTAACCAGGATGTTTGTTGAGTATAATTTGTTGATGTTTTTAATAACTTGATCTGAATTTGTGTAAATTTTCCAGTTGTTTTTATCCGAATTTTCTGCTATTTTTATTGCTTTTAGCAGTGACTAGTAGTAAGTCAGTTCGGTAAAGTAAGTCTTAGGAATGTGAAATTGAATATTGTTATTATAAGGTGCAATAGCTATACCAATTTGACTATTTGAGCTGTGGCAGCAGGTATAAATGTGGTTGGCCTCAGCTTCCTCAACAGTGATTTCTTGATTATATATTTGTGCTTTGATTTGGAGGATGTCTGTTGGGTGCGGACTTGTTGAATTAGTGATGATTTCGGGAATGGTTTCGTTAGTTTCGAGTAAAAAATTGTGTAGTCTATTCATAAATGGGATCGGTCTGTTAAAGAAGTTTTGGATAGCTACGTCTTCATTTTCAAATATAATGGTAAATGCTAGGTTTCTTGGGTTGGCAGTTATTTTACACGCGTAGCTGGTCATTAGTTTGGTTCTTCTGATGTTGAATGGAGTCATGTTACTTTCGGCCAGTAGACTATTAGTTGGGCTGGTGTGGTAAGCGCTGGGTGCTATTTTTATGTCTTTGTTGTGATTAGGGTCCAAGGAGATTGCGTGTTTAGAAGATCTATAGATTATACTGCCGTAGTCAATTTTCGATAGAACTGTGGCTTTATAAGTATTGGATAATATTGTTTGGTCCGCTTCCCAGTTTTTAGCTGCTAAAGTCTCGATTAATTTTAATCTGTTGTATGTTACGTATTTGAGTTTTTTTATATGATTTTTCCACGAAAGTTTCCTATCGAAAATGAGTTTCAATATTTTGATTTCATCAACTTTTTGTATCTTTTGATTGTTTAATTGTAGTGATCAAAATTGTCTTGTTTAGTTGAAAAAACAATGTAGTTGGTTTTAGTGGAGGAGAATTTTAATCCAGTAGTTGAGGACCAGGAGAAAATATTATCCAACGCGTTTTGAAGAATTTTTTCAGTAATTAAGGGGTCCTTCCCTGTGGTGTAGATGGTGAGATCGTCTGCAAATAGGCAGAATCTAGTTGGTGACTTTATGCGTGTGGATAATTCATTAATTGCTATCAGGAAAAGAGTGACGCTGAGAACCGAGCCTTGAGGTACACCGTTTTCCTGAAGGATTCCATCTGATAGAATATTGTTAACTTTTACTTCAATTAGTCGGTCTTTTAGGAAGTTCTCTATGAAGTTTAGTATTGGACCATTTATTTGCTTCTTGAGTGGATGGATCACTCTATCTTTCCAGATGAATTCGTATGCCTTCTCCAGGTCCAGCACTACTGCTGCTAGATGGAGGCCTTTTCGGAATGCATTGCAAATTTCAGATTCTAACAATATAGGGTGGTCGTTAGTAGATTTGTTTTGTCTAAATCCATTTTTAAATTGTAAAAAATAGTTATTAGATTCTAGAAATATTTTAAATCTTTTATTAACTATTTTTTCCATTAATCTGCAGATGTTACTCGTTAGAGATATTGGTCTATAGTTTTTAGGAGATGCCAAATCTTTTCCTAGTTTGATTATTGGAATTATGGTGGCTAGTTTCCAGTGGTTGGGGAAAACGTTGTGTAGCCAGATGACGTTAAAAATTTTATGAATATACTGGATGGCCAGAGGGGATAGATTTTTCAATAAAATATTGTAGATAGCGTCGGGTCCAGCACTGGAGTTTTTGCAGTTATTGAGGGTTTGTGTAATCTTGATTATTTTTATGGGTAGGTTTAAAGATGGCACTTCTGGAACATCTTCATAGGTTTCCCGGTTAAGATTGAATTTGTTTTTGAAGTCCAAAAATTCTTCAGAGGAATTACTATTACTGGAATTTTGCGAAAATGTGAGAGCGAACTTGTTAGCTATGTCTATGGGTTCGTGTATTATTTGGTTGTTTTCGTCTATTAATGTTGAGACAATGTTGGATTTGCGTTTGCCTTGAATTCTTTAAATTTTGTTCCAGATTAATGTAGCGGGAGTATTTGAGTTGAGCGATTGGACGAAATCTAGCCAGCATTACCTTTTAGTTTCTTTTATGATTTTTCTTTAAGCTGCTTTTCTCTTGTTGTGCTCGATCTTATTTTCTGGAGTTTTGTGTTTTTTAAATTTATTGAAGCCATGTTTGGATTCTCTGCATGCATTGGCGCATTCCTGGCTTCACCATGAGGTTTGTTTTTTATTATTCTTGATTACGCACTTAGGAATGCTGACTTCAATAGCGGAGAGAATAGCTTGATTGAGCTGATCCATTAACTTGTCGATGTTTGTATTGTTGATTTTAGTGGGATCATCCAACTTCAGAATGTTGTTATCTGATTCAGATTGGTAGAGGTTCCAATCGGCTTTCTTGAAGTTCCAAGGCTTGTATGATGAGATGTTATTTTGAGAATTGGAGAAGGCACCAAAGCAAGCGTGTAAAATAATGGGATAGTGATCACTGTTGTGTAAGTCGTCACATACTTCCCAGTCGAGGTATTCTGTAATATCTAATGAGGATAGCGAGAGGTCTATAATGCTCTCTTTACCGTTGGATGAGTTAAAGTGGGTAGGTAGAGCGAGGTTTAATATGTTGTAATTAGATTCTTCTATCCATTCTTCTACTATTTTACCTCTACGATCTGTGTTCAAGGATCCCCATATTATATTATGGGCGTTAAAATCTCCCACCACTATAACAGGGGATGGTAGTTGAGATCTAAGCTTGGACAAAATATCTATTGATAGTTGTTGGCTGTTGGGTAGATAGATATTGCATATAGTAACTTTTTCAGGAAGAAAACATTTGATAGAAACTGCTTCTATTTCTGTATTGAGAGGAATTTGTCTGCTGTATATGTGATTTTTTATATATGTAGCTATACCTCCGCTTGCATGGTTAGATAGACGGTTTGTGTGGTAGCATTTGTAGCCTCTGAGATTGGCATGTTGGTCAAGTTTGAAGTGCGTTTCTTGAAGGCATAGTAAAGCTGGGTGTCTCTCATATATAATTTTCTGTAGATTTTCCAATCGTTTATAATATCTATTGAGGTTCCACTGCAGTATTATTTTTTTAATTTTATTTTTTTTATTATAATGCGCCATTTATTGCGTTTTATTATTGGGTGCTTAGTTTTATCGTGTGGTTGGTAGAGGAGTCAATAGGGAGATCTCGTTCCAATTTTTTGATAATTTTTGTGAATCTACTTTTCATACCTTTGGTTTCCAAGTGAGGGTACAGTGTTTGTAGCATTGTTATTAAATCTACTGTATTCGGTGTATGCTTCTTTGCTATATGTTGGCTGGAGTAAGTTTTGTCGAGGAAACTTTTAAAGTTTAAAAAACTTAGAGGAAATTCTTGCGGTTTGTCATTTATTATTTTTTCTAGTGGTAACAGTAGATCGTTTATGTTAGGTGGAGTAGATAACGTAGTGGAACGTTTAAATTTTCTCTTAGTTTTTTTGATTTTTGATGGAGTTTCAGTTGTAGATTTGTCCGATAATTCTACCTCTTCGAAGGAGGCCTCTGAGCATGATTCGACCTCCGACGTTACAATCACCTCGGTAGTAATGCATGACTGTGAAGATGTTAAAGACTCTGGGTATGGTCTTTATAATGTAACACTATGAGTCTGGATATTGTTGTCTGAATTATCTACTGTAGAATTAACTTGAACGTTTGAAGAGAGTGTTGGGTTTTGAAGATTAGTGTTTACCTTTTCGGACGTTTGTAACGATGACTGGGTTTTCTATATTGGTGAGGTCATTCATAGAGTTCGACGAGTTTGAATTTTGATTAGATTTACTGATGTTATTTACTGTTTGGGTTGGATCCTCTATTACCGCTGTTTCATTGAATGAGCCTTGAGAAGAGGGGATTTGGCTGTTGAGTTGACAAGCCTTTGCGATATGTCCCTCTTGTTTACAGAAAAAGCACTTGATGATGTCGGTACTCGGAAAAATAAAATATGTATCCTCTTAATATAAGACTTTCAGGATTTCGGGGAATTTAGAGACGTCCTCTGGGTCTATATAAACTTGTCTTCTATCGCTTAAAACATGCTTGTAGTTATCATTAGATATTGCAGCTTTTAGTGTAATTACGGGAGAGCCTCTCTCTCTATTTAAGCCGTCAATAAAATCCTCTAATACGCAGTGAGGAATGCTGGGACAGACATTAGATAAGATGATTCTTGTCAATTTGGTCACCAAAGGCCTTATTGGAACTTTTTTTTCGTTGATTGTTAAATACTTGAATTCATCTGTTAATTTATTCACGTGATTTTTATTTGTTAGATACATTCTAACGCGATTTTTCGATATTCTTGATGAGTATATTACATTTTGGGCTCGTACTATGCTGCCGATGGCTACAGTATAGTCGGTCAAATTCAAACCATCGACGCAGTCCAACAAAAGGCCTTGGTCCTTCTTTGGAAAAAGATTGCGCTGCATGGTTCTTGAATAACTTTGGTTGGCACTGATTGAACTATCTAAATTTTTTTCACTAGCACTATTTACTGTAGAATTATTTAAACGAACATTTTTTGGAACACTATTATTTGTTACTAAACTCATGGTAAGTTAAACAATCCGGTTTAGGGATCGTTCGACGCCTTTGATTAATTGCTAAACCCGATATACTCGCGATGGAGCAGTAGGGGCCGAAGCCCTGTATACTGTATTCACTATGAGAAAACTTTGTTTACTTAGCACGGAGAGCCACCGAAAACACGTCTACTCTCTGTGGGATCGCAGAGTGAACTCTAATAATATATTATTTATACATATGTATCATATTAACATATTTTTAGTTTGATTTCAGTTCTCATTTATTCATTAGAGAATGGATGATTTTCTAAATATGAATAAAAATTGAAAATTTCAAATAACTCAATTCATACAAAAATATGAAATCGATTTGGAAAATCAAACATAGTTATACTTAGATTTAATCCTATTTATATTGAAATAAATAGAATCACGCAAATAATTTAACTAAAATCAACATAAATAATAGCAAATATAATATATTAAAAATTTGATAATATCAATAAATTAATGGAAAAATAGTTAAAATTCAAAATATTATTTCATTTTTCTTGAATAATAGATTTTAATTATTATTGAAAAATTATTAGTTATTTAATGTAGGATTTTTTTAAAATAAAAATAAACTTACATTTAAATATTCAAACCTTAATGATCTTTATGAATGAATTGTTAAATAAAAATAATGTCTACAATTATTCTATTTTTTTAAATGTTTTAAAAGAAAATAAGTGATTTCTAAAATAATTTATAATTTATATTATAATAAATTAATCATAATTATTAGATTAAAGAAAATTGAAAAATAAAATATCAAAATAATTGATAATCAGGAATTAGTGGCTTTTGAAATAGCTAAAATTTCGATTCCCGAATATGATGGTAAAAACATGTCTGTTCATGATTATATAGCACAATGTGAGGATGCATTATCTCGAATAGAACCGAAATTCGAAGAAAGTTCAGTAAAGATAATGAAAAGTAAACTAAAAGGAGAAGTATATAAGTCAGTTATATACAATAATTTTACAAATTTTAATGAATTTAAATACATAATGATATCATATTTTAGATCTAATGAGACAGTTTCTCAATTGTTAGGAAAACTAGGCAATATTTTTCAGTATGACAATGAAACTGTTGTAGCATTTTATGTTCGATTACGTAGAATAGAAAAACAAATATTAAACTCACATTTTTTAGAAAAATCTCCAAACATTCCCTTTAAAAATTTTATTGAACAAGATATACTTATTAGTTTTATTATGGGATTGAAACCAGAGATTGATATTAGAATGCAAAGTCACTATCCCAGTTTGGAAGAATCTTTGTTTGGTGCAGTATACATGTAAAAACGTGGTATTCGTATATCCAAAAATAATACTACAGCTTTAAAAACAGAGAGTCCCTTAAGTTTGAATGTAAAGAATGATGAACAAATCCCAGAAATGAATTTAACTGATGAAATAAATGGATATTGAATTGAATCAAACAGAATTCAATATTTTAAATAACTATCAAACTAATGATTATTCTTTAAGTTCTAAAAATATTCAGTCTACAATTTTAAATGATGACAATATAAATTCAAATCAAATAGATGAACTTAAAACAATTTCAATTTCTAAAACAAATCAGTTTTGCTTAGACTCTGAATTTGAAAAAATTGATGAAGTTTTGGAACCAAATATTCTTAATGATAATCTTCCAGAATTGATAGAAACAAATCTTAATTCGATTTCAGAAATAGATTTGAGAATGAAAAGCAATAAAATTTATGACAATCAATTCTTAATTTCAGCAATGAAATTTTATAAAAGTCTAGTTATTGAAGTAAGTTCAGTATTTTCAAATAAACAATATAACATTTCTAAGATGAATTCTTTGCTTACTAAGAGTAAAAATCAAGAATTACGAGATAATGACGAAATTTTAGGTAACAATTTGCAAATTTTTAATAATGTTATACAAAATAATATAAATAATACATCAAATTCTCATTTGAATCCTATCTTGAAAATTATACCAATTTAATAGTACAATTTTTTTAATTTTAGTTTTATGAATGTTTTTATTAAGATTATATTACTAAAATAAAATATTTCAAATTACATATCTTTTTAATTTCAACTTATTCAGCTTTGTTTCTAATTGATGCTGATTATTATTAACCGTTATTTAATGATTGCAAAAATCATAATTGCAATGAATTTTTCTTTTAGAATTTAAGCTATTTTATATTACTATCTCATTATTTGCACTTAATACATAACTTGATCATATTAATGCTTAATTGATATATGAAAAAAATTCACAAGTACATAGAACAGTATTTAAAAGAATTTTAGCTAATAACTATTATAATATGAATTATATTCCAAAATTTATGAATTCTTCATGTAAATAAATTAAAATATACAAGTGGAATACTTTCATTTATATTTATATTTAAATGCACAATTATAAATCTGGTTACAAATTAGAAAAAATATCGAATATTTAAAAATAATATAAGTTATGGTTCTTGCTGAATTAGTTTATGATTTAAAGATTTCCAAAATCTTCGAGTTAAACGTTGATGGCCAAAACTTTAACTATGTGGATTTGGAAACAATAGAATTATAGAAATAAGATTTTATAATTTAGTAAATTTGCAAATGTATAAAAAAAAACTATAAAAAAAATCATTTAAAACAACTATTATTTTATAGATGTCTACATAATTTGATTGTATAAATTCCATTCAGTGTAATATGATATAAAATCGAAATACTTTAAGGCCATTGAGTCATATATAGCAAACATGCGTAACTGCCTCTGAACTATTCTCTTATTATAATACATCAACATTCACTCATTTTTAATTCAAAAAGTATTATTTACAATTATAGATTAAAATTTAAAGGCTTAAAATTCACACACATTTATGTTGTTTACATACACTTAAATTCATAAATTTTTAACATACATAATATCTATAATTAATTCGTCTAATTATCTGAGGCATATTAAAGTTTATTTTTTTTTGACACACCTAATTTCTTTTAACAAGATTTAAGCTTATAGAATAACACGCTCATTATTATTATTATATATTTTTATTTATTTGTCTTATTTTTATTAAATTTTTAATGAATTTATATTGTTTGTGATAGTAAAGTCTTGTGTTCTCGTTCTTTTAATATTGCACTCAATCTGTCTATTCTATATCATTGAATTACTACTAAAAAATGACTAATCCTTAAGGGAATGTAAAATACCGACATTATAGTTTTCCAAATTTTTTTATTCTCAATCCAAAATTTTAAAAAATATCTCTATATTACAGTTTTCCATTTTAACTAATAAAAAGCATAATATAGAGATATTTTGGAAAATTTTTGAGTAAAGAATAAATATTTAGATAACTGCAATGACAGTAACTATGTACGAATCATATACCCTATCACATCACCTTAAGTTTCTTTTTCCTCTATTTACAATCTAAGTGTTTGTCTGTTCTAATCCAAAAACTATTTTTTATCTCTTTTTGCAGGGAAAAGTGCACATTCTCTGTAATAATAAATGAAAAAATATTTATAAAATAAATTGAAATTGAGCCAAACTTTTGAATAAGTTTTGTTCAAAATTATTCAAAAAAATGTTATTAAATTTAGATTATTTAAACATGAAATTCTATTTCATGAATTAAAGAAAATAACATCAAATAGAATAAATGGCTCTTCATTTAGAATTAGTTTTTTTTTTTGAAATTATATTTCATACAATTATTGAGTTATTAAAAACTTTCATTAATTTAGAAAATATATATATTTCATAAATTTGTTTGAATAAATAAATAATATGCTTTCGTTTCGATATTAAATCTTTTTTGAAATACAACTCGAAAATTCACAGATTATTGATTTAAGAATCTTAAACTTGAATCAGTTGCACATATTACAATAACAAAATTAGCATTTTATATTTTATACAAGCATTTTATGATAAATTGATGAAACTATGTAGTTTTGCGTTACAAAGAAAATATATTAGTTGTTATTAGATACGTACTTAATTTATTATGAACACAGTTACTTTTCGTTTGTATATTAAGACAAACTTAAGGTATAACTAATAACGTTATTTTTTAATTTTATATGATGTTAGTAGTATATAGTTAGGTATGGGGAGTCATAACAATGACGTCACCATACCTACCATTCTTATCTTTGTTTACATAAACAAAACCATTAAGATAACGATTTATTCACATAAACGAACCATTAAGATAACGATTTATTCAGATAAATAAACCATAAAGATAATTTATTTACATAAACAAACAATTAAGTTAACAACTTATTAATATGAATAAAACAATTAAGATAACAACAAAGTATTTTTAAATTGTTTGTTTTATATAAATAAACTATTAATTTAATTGTTTGTTTAATAAATAATTAGCTTATTTATTTGTTTATGTAAATAAATATTTGAAAATTTTTATTTATATATTCATTAAACATACCCCAAAATTTCATTAATTAATAAAACTACAAAATAAAAACTTACCTTTTTTTCTCGATGTTGTCAACCTCTTTTCTTTTTCAAAAATGTTATTGTTTTTTAAAATTCTTATTTGCAGCTTATATACACCAACATTAAGATTTAACACTAAACTTACACAAACATTTATCACTAAGATTTATCACTAAACTGACATTAACATTAAAATTTAACATAAAAGTTTTTCATCAGTTTTATTTAGTTGCAATTGCAACCAAATTCTGTTCTACTAGTAGGGCATACCCACCTGTTGCACTTTAGGCAAAAATACCATTCGACCCGTTAATTCTGGGCCTGACGGTAAAAAAGGGTCGAACAATAACAGCACCCATCTACTCCGCGCTGCGGCTCACGTTCATACCCACAGGGTACAAACGTAGGTCCTTCAGCCTGCACTGTTAGACCGGGCAACCTGTTAGGCGATTTCACAGGTGTTAATGATCCGGTTTAAGAATTTCGTAAATTCATCTTGTCTCTGTTTGGCGCTCTCTTGGGTTTTTTTAGGAAACCCAAGAAAATCTTTCGCGCCACTAAATGTTGTTGTAGCCGTGCTACTCACTTCACAGCTATCAGACAGAGTCCGAATCTTCGTCAACGTTTATGATCTCTTCATCTGACATGATTTTCAATTAGAGTCAAAAGCAGAACTGACCCTTTGACCAAAAATTTTTAGACTTAATCTTAATATTAACACCGGATGTTGACAAAAATGAAACAATATGTTCAACACCGGATAAAGTAAGAAGATCTATTTTATAATTAAAGCTGTAAACATTTTTTCTATACGTATTAAATCCTTCCGAACATAGGAAGAAATTTTTTGGATTTATGGAGCATGTAAAAAAATACCGAAACAAATTTTAAATGTTTACAAATGTCAAAAAGTAAGATAGCGGCAGTGGTACATATGCTTAAAAAAAAATAAAAGTGAAAGTTGTACAACGGGAAAAGTAAAAATGATATCCTTCTTCCGTCGTAACTCTAAGCAATGTTTAAGAAATAAAGGTTCATTTTTGAAGAAAGCATATACAACATTAAGATTAAGAAGATGCTGGTCAAATAATCTGCGTAATATCAATTTGTAAATTTCCTGTAGAGAAGACGAAACTGATCTTGGAGTAAAAGCATTCAAGTTCAATATTTTATCGTTACAAAAGCAAAAATAATATTAAAATAAACTACTAAAATCATTCTAAGAAATTATTTATGTCATATAAGAAGAGCGAAAAATTAATTTTATTTATCAGAATATAAATTTCATGTTTGAAATCATATTCTTTTTTATAAAACTAATTGTGAGATATTATTCTTAAAATTTTTTCGGTACGTAAACACAAGAGTTCTCAACGATCATCTAGTAAATATCCTGCTTATGAAAAACAAACGCAACACCATACTAGTATCAAATGACATTAATACTGTGCGTAAAATATAAATATCTTTTTACATTTTGCAAACTATTTTAAAAACATTTTTCAATGATATTTCTTACATTTCCTTTTAGCGGAATAATGTAAAACCATATCATTTAAAACAAAGCGTATTATTCTAAGAAATAATTTATCTTTAACATGAAATAATTTTAATTATCTATATGTAAATTTCCTGTTGAAATTCGCTTAGGATGTTTATGATATCATATAACATTGATCCCAGCATGATGAAAAAATAATGAATAATGTTAACAATTATTCCTCCCACTCTGTTTTATTATATAGGTATAAAAGACAGCCCTCTAATAAATTTGTATCAGTCACAATGAGATTAATCATGATATCTCCAGCTGATACAGCGTTGCGCCGTCAAATATATAAAATTATGGTTCATTTACAATCGTGTAATTCATTTATAAATGCACGGTGTAATTTGATATGGTGGCATAGTGTTAATAGAATGGTTTTCATTCAGTTAAAACGTGAAATGGTGTTTCTATTACAATTTTGTGGCCCGCGAAAAATTGCGTACTTTTATAAAAAGTCTATAAAATATAGTCAAAACGCTCATTAAATTATTGTAGAATATATAAAGAAAATAAGGTGGTCCAATGTCGCAGTTCTGCAAGAAATAGTCATCGAGCACGAAGAGAAAAAAGGTAGGTGATCTAAAATTTTAACTTAAAATTAAATTCGATATACGGAAACTTTGACTCTCGATATCTCGTAAAATAATGGAGATATCGAAAAAATAAGTAAATATTGATTCTCTTAGTTAAATAGCAAACATGGGTGCTCTCTATAAAAATTACATATACGGAAACTTTGACTCTCGATATCTCGTAAAATAATGGAGATATCGAAAAAATAAGTAAATATTGATTCTCTTAGTTAAATAGCAAACATGGGTGCTCTCTATAAAAATCACATAGTACAAATTTTAATTTTTAATTAATTCAACAAAAATTATTTTTGGTATCTTAAGAATATAGTGTGGAAGAGAAACGAAAATTAAAAAAAGTCTGAGCGCTTCTCGTATGTCGGGTACTTATCGTAAAATACGGTTCATTCTACTCGGGTCTCTACAGCTTTATTGTAGGGTTTTATGACATGTTTATGGAAACAAATGTAGCTTGTAGACCTGGCTTTTTTTTCTATATACCTCTTTTAAACTTTTTTTTGTCGTTTATATATAAGATTTTAAACGTGTTAAATTTATTTTTAATATTTATTAATATTAGAAATTTATTAATATCGAATTTGTAGGTTGACGCATGGTCTTACTATATACATTAGGCGTACAATTTTAACTTGCACACTTTTATCTATGCGCTTTTCTTAAATTGATTTTTGACCATTTAAAATTTTAAATCTGTTTTCAAATTTCGTTTTCAATATTTATTATTAAATTTTATTAATATGAATTTTTATATTGAAAATAATTTTCTATTTTTAAAATTTCATACGTTTTCATTAATTCAAAGAAAAATCTATAATATCAACAATATTGTAACTAAAAAATTTAAATTCATAGCAAATTTATATATTTTTTAATATAAATAAAAAAATATTGTTTATTAATATAATAGAATTTTATTTGTACATAATTTTCTCAAAAAATATCTGTGTCTTAATATAAAGCGTTACTCTTAGCATTTCTATATATATATATATATATATATATATATATATATATATATATATATATATATATATAAGTTAAGAGAGAGAGTATATTGGGAGTTTATTAGTAGGAAAGAGACAAACTTCTAAGAGCAAGTACTTGTATTTCTCGCGTACTAATCTCTCATATGCTTACGATCTCTCTCTCTCTCTCTCTCTCTCTCTCTCTCTCTCTCTCTCTCTCTCTCTCTCTCTCTCTCTCTCTCTCTCTCTCTCTCTCTCTCTCTCTCTCTCTCTCTCTCTCTCTCTCTCTGATTTTGTACGTATATATCGTCTCATTATCGCGTCAGAAACATAAAATGGGTATATATATATAAGATTTAAAAAGTATACTAAATTTAAAATCAATATAAATTTTCTAACTATTTTTGAATCTATTCGTAGTATTTTTAATACATGGAATAAAATTTAATATTGTCTTGTTATTATTACTTTATGATGATTGAATTTTTATATATTAATAAATAATGCCGAAATATTCACTTGAACATTTTTATGAATTTTTAATATAAAATATTATTTATTATTATAATTTGTGAAATGATATTTATTAATAACATAGATTTTTTGTTCATCATCATTTCTGTAAAATATTATTTATTAACGTAATAGAAATTTTTAGCTGTCAACATAATTTAGCCATAAAATATTTCTTACATGTTTTAATATAATCGTATATATGATAAAAATAGGTGCTAAGTATACGGAGAAAAGAGAGAGAATATATTAAAACTTGGTGAAAAAAGGGAAAAACTATACTTTCCAAGACTGTGAAGAGTAAGTACTCTGTCGTACTAATCATATGAGCTCACTCATAATCTTGACATATACATGAATATAAATGCTACAATGATTAAAATTCGCTTTATGTCATGAGACGTAAGAAAAATAAATTTTGAAAAATTCTGAACAATTAAAAATGATATCAATTTTTATTTTAACATTAAAAATGTTGTAAATAAAAAATTTTAAAAAAAATTTATTTTCACATTATAAAATTGATAATTTTATATTTTGTATACTTTTATTCTTTAATTCTTTGGTGTATTTGTATTACTGTATCGAGTGAGATTATGAGGTAGCATAAGTTTAGAAAGAAAAAGAGTGTATGGGACTGTAGTTAGTACGAAAGAGAAAAGACTACCTACTCTATGATGTATGAGAATGGTTAGTCTTTCTTCTACCACTAAGTTTTCATAAGCGTTCTCTCTGATTTTCTCTTGACTCCTATTCTTAACGTATACATAGTAATGCATGTGTGTTTAATAGATTTTATATTATGTACAAGTAAAATAAATATATAATAGTAATAAATAACATATGTATTAAAATTTTATAAATTTTATTTAACATATTTTACAAAAATAGATAATTTGTACAAAAAAGAAATTTTTTATTTATTTTTTACAGCATTAGAAATTCTTTTGCGAGATAGTGATGATGATGATAATAATGATGACGAATCAATGCATAAGTCGCCATATAGATCGGATACAGCTGTAAGCTCAGATGTTGACACAAGGCTCACGATGTTGTTACCAAAAAAGAAACTAAAACTTGTGTCGTATTAAAAAAACGTTGTTATATTTTAGAAAAACTTTCTTTACCTTTTGGTTTTAAAACAATAAATAAATATTAAAATATTATTTTCTTTTCTTCATTTAGTAATAAATATTATTTAACAATTAAAAATCTATTACAAATATTATGAATATCATACACAAAAATTAAAGATTACAAAAACATATGTTATCTCAGCCCCGCGGTAATTAGCTAATCCCAAGACAAGTGTTAAATTTGATAATAAGCGCGCGTGTCTTGTCCGTGATAATAAGCAAATCACCCGGCGTACGCGTGCCAATGAGCGCTAATATGGCGTGCGACCCCGCGTTGCGGTAATAAGAAAATCACGCGCGCGCCGCTGCAGTCATCAAATGTCGGATGTTAAGTACGGTTATTGTAAAGGTAGTATAGTCAGTATAAATAAAGACGTCAAGATGGATACTTTAATTAAACATCCATTTACGTGTATCGTCAGTGGACCTACAGGCTGTGGTAAGACAGTGTTTGTTAAGCGATTTTTGTCAAATCTATCAGATATTTACGATGTAACATTCAATAGAATTTTATTTTATTACGCAGAGTGGCAAGAAGCATACCAAACTGAGCTGAAAACATCTTCTCATCAAACTATAGAATTTCACGAAGGATTACCACAGCCCTTCGATTATTCTCACAATGATGAAAAGAAAAAATTAATAATTATCTATGACTTGATGCGGGAATCTTCTAACAATGTTATTTTGGATTTGTTTACAAAAGGAAGTCATCATAAAAATATCAGTGTCATTTTTATTACGCAAAATCTTTTTCACAAGGGTAGTGGTCAAAGAGATATCTCATTAAACGCGAATTACATCGCGTTTAATGGCTCAAATTCAATATCTCGCATGTCAAGTTTATCCAGAAGATCCAAAATTTTTGCAAGAAGCTTATTTAGACCGTACACAAGTACCGCACGGGTATCTTTTCTTAGACTTGAGACAAAGCACCAAAGAAGAATGTCGTAATCCTGATGTTAAGGCAGCTGTAGTGGAACGTTTAAATCGAACTCTTGAAGAGCGAACGTTTCGATATTTTACACATAAGAATACTCACAGGTACATCGATGTCATACGAAACATCGTAAAAGCATAGAATCATACGTTGCATTCGGGTGTTAGAATGATACCTGCAGAAATCACAATTTATAACGCTGCCGGAGCCAGAATAAATTTAGAAAAAAGAGCACTTGCCCAGAGAAAATCGTCTCGAGCACCTATATACGTCCTTCGTCCGCATCAGTCGTTCAAAAGGCACCTTCGAGAAAGGATGTGAAAAAAATTACAGCAAAGAAATTTTCAAAATCTTGCGTATATCCAGATGCCAGCAGCTTTACACCTACGAGTTGACGGATTTGAATGATGAAAAATTGATGGGTTTTTCTATTCCGAAGAGTTGGTTAAAGTTGGAAAAAAACGCTTGACTGAAACAGAAAAGTTTAAGATTGAGCGTGTCATACGCAGTAAAGGACGAGGACAATCTAAACAAGTACTCGTTAAATGGTACGGGTATCCTGGAAAATTAAATTCTTAGATAAACGCAAGTGAGTTTACTAACCTTTAAAATGGATGAGGAAGCTTTTTACTTGATTCTACCCAGTAAGAGTAGTATGAAATACTTTCCAGATAACACAACATCCTGCTTTCCCACGCACTTATCGCACGAGATATGATAACATCGTGATTGGAGTGTTGGATTGACCGAAATTCATGTACCCACTACTATTTTGCACATTCAAGAATCTGAAGCAAAGTTTATCTTCTATAAAGAAGGCGAAGAACCTCCTAAAAATATGCTCAATATAGGGAACATAAAAGAGTTTTAATGTTGATTTCCCTTTGGAGTATATGAAAGTATTGGTGAATTGGTTCAAGCAATTAATAACCACGCTGGCAAAATTAATAAGTATATAGTATTCGATACCTCGAAGAAAAGAAAAAAATTTTACACTATACAACGAGGATGCGAGTGTAAAGAAACACATTACATTCAATGAAATAAAAAGCTCAGAAGTATTTTTGGAATCGCAAACGAAATTTATGGTAACAGAGAGTTCATTATTTTAAAACCAAAGAAAAATAAGGAAAGCGCAAAGGGTATAGTGGTTATCGGAGATAGACCGAAATGTTTAGCGATAGCAATACCTGATCAATTCTATGTTTATACAGATATATGTGTGCCTTACGCAGTGGGTGATACGCAGGCTTTGCTATTACGTATAGTCACATTTAATAATTCAAAGCACACCTTTGGATCTAACGTCGTAAAACAGTTTTCTCCGATAAATTATATTCCTTTACTTAATAACATTTTTCAGAATATCATCGTAGATATAAGGGATCAACACGGCCACCGTATACCATTTGAGTACGGAACGTTGACGGTTACGCTTCACTTTAAGCGTAATCACTAATTTAAAAAAAATGAGTTATTACGCCGCTTATTATTCAGAATAGATTAGTGGCGGTGGAGTCCATTGCGTATTTAGTGGTTCACATTATCAACTTGGACACGGTATAGGCAGCTTTCAAGGAGGTCTTTTCCGAAGTGTTCTACCTTATCTTACCAGTGGAGCAAAAGCAGTCGGTAAAGAAGCTGTTTGCGCAGGTACGCATGTACTAGACGATGTTACCAGTAATGGTGCAAATTTAAAACAGGCTGTGAATACAAGAATGCGCGAATCAGGTCAAAATCTCAAGAGATAAGCAGTTAGTAAAATTTCTGAAATGATAAAAGGATCTGGATATAAACGTCGTGTTGGCAAGCGCAAGCGTCAGTCTCCCAAAAGACGCTCAACAGCTCGTACTGAAGTTAAAAGAAAACAAAGTGAAATAAAAAAGAAAAAAGGTAGTATTTGAAAACGCAAAAGAATTGGTCAAAAGAATATACAAGCTTTACGCAGTGTAATAAACATTTTTGGACCTAACTAGAAAAAACAAGATGGCGTTCTTACATGCAAATTCATGGGAATGCATGAAATCAGAATTGGACTTATTTACGCTTCCACCAACGCAGACATCCTTGGAATCTTCACAATTTATTCAATATAAGACAGTGTCATCGCTTACCAACGATGGCCCCATTGAATTCGTAGTACGTGGTGGGGAAGATTATATATCTCATACGATGCTCAATGTTTGTGTACAAATCGTGCCCAATGTCATGGCTGACAATTGTAAAGTAGGAGCTGTTAACAATTTTTTTCACTCACTCTATAATCAGATTGATATATTCTTTAACCAAAAGCTCATTTAACCGTCAAACAACGCATACCCGTACAGAGCTTATATAGAAACATTGTTGAATTACTCAACTTCCACGATGAATTCACTCTATCCACGTCTCTTTGGTACCTCGATACTGCAGGAAAGATGGAAGCTCTCCCCAACGTAGGGCGTAATGAACCCTGAGCTAACCTTGGCCTATTGAATCGACAATATTTTACAGGAAATTTAAAAACAATAGACTTAATCGGTCGTTTACATTCCGATGTTTTCAATCGAAATAAATTTTTATTAAACGGTGTTAAAGTACGACTTGTTCGAAGTAAAGACGCATTTGGTCTCATGGATGCTTCTGAAAATGGTACATTTAGCGTTAGCATAAAAAAAACTTCTTTGATGATACGACGTGTAAAAATTAGTCCAGGAATATTACTGGCCCACGCCAATGCTTGAATTAAGGCAACCGCAAAATATCCTATTACACGTATTGAAGTAAAATCGTTTATCATGCATAGAGGTATACATGGCGAAACTCTAGACAATGTTATTTTAGGCCAGTTACCTAAAAGAATTATAATTGGTTTTGTCGATAACAGAGCATTCAATGGCAATAGACAATTCAATCCATTTAACTTTCAACATTTTTTTATAAATTATTTCTCGCTCTACATTGACGGTGTAAAAGTACCAGGTAAACCTCTACAGCCAAAATTCACTGGTGATAATCCTCAGTTCGTTGAAGCTTATCATACGCTATTTTCTGGTACTAGAATACATTTTCTCAATTAGTCTCTTTGTCTCAACCGAGAAGATTATTCTAGAGGTTTCTGTTTGTTTGCATTCGACCTGACACCTGATCTTTCTGCAAATTCTGCTCAACACTGGAATCTAATTAAACGTGGAAGTGTAAGGATAGAAGTGAAATTTGATCAGGCCTTGGAACAAACGATAAATTGCATCATTTACGCCGAATATGATAACGTTCTGAAAATAGATTCAAGTTGTAATATTATAACTGATTTCTCTGCTTAAAGTGAGAAGTGGGGGTAAGAAAAAGTGGGGTCACTTGATACAAAACTTATTTGCTGTCTTGGATCAAACATCAGTTGGCTTTTTGAATACCACGTTATACGTTGCAGAGCCTGTAAATAGTTGAGATGGATTTCGTCATAGACATTCAAGGTCTCAAAGACCAAAATAATAATTTTTTTCCAAAAGAAGTGGCAGTAATAAGTTTGAAAACAAGAGTTTTTTCACACTAGATCGTAAAATCACCGCATAATTTTTCCGAGTTACCTGCAGGTGTTAAACGCACAAACGAATACGTAATCAATCATCATCACGGAATTCAATGGATAGAAGGCGATGTTTCCATCGGACAATTGCTACTTAATCCATACGACGTTGCAAAAGTGGCTGTAACAGTTTATACTAGAGGAAACAAAAGAGCAAAGTATCTAGAAACAGCCATGTCACGCGAAATTATTAACCTAGAAATATACTCACCATCATCCAAGGTAGTGAGTACGAAAGTTAAGTATAAAAGAAGTGTATGTGCTCTCAATCAGGCGTATATTCTGAGGAAGTGGTTGCACACGAAACTGTCATTGTGTATCACAGCTGACAAAATCAAAGACGACCGAAATAAAAATGGATACGGAACCTAATTTGACAGCTACGGAATGCCACTGTCCTCACCACATCATCTCAATAGACTCAAAAGAAACTGTGTGCGATA
Organism: Anastatus disparis; assembly: GCA_017163975.1. NCBI lineage: Eukaryota > Metazoa > Arthropoda > Insecta > Hymenoptera > Eupelmidae > Anastatus > Anastatus disparis. The sequence continues at coordinate 1,671,701 of JAFFSR010000258.1, forward strand.
CGTGTGGAACAGACAATCAATGCAGAGCTACGATTCGCAAGTTTGTGGTCAATATTGCATTATGTTTCTATATCATATGTGTAATTTTCATCATTTACGTGCGTTTTGCAGTAAGTTTTCAAGAAATACCAAAAAGAATGACAAAATAGTTATAAGATTTTATAATAAACCTGTAAGAAATAAATTTAAGCGCAAAAATTCTGTAAAAACTTTTAGTAAAGAACGTTCATTAGGTTTTGGCTTTTGTAATCAGACATGTACTTCGGGAATATCATATTAAATCTATTATTGTAACATAAAATTTATATTCAATAAATATTAATAAAAAATGTACATTTTTTTTGTAACAAATTATTTACCTATTCCTTCCTATGACCAAAAACTTATTTATCTTAAATTTTATATTACTTATTTATTTTTTGTATAATTTTTCTCATACATGTACCTTGATTTTCTTTTATCTATAAACAAATATATTAAAGATATACAACCGTCGTATTCTGCTTACCATTTGAAATATAATATTCCATAGATTATGATGAAATACTTTAACAGGAAATGATGAAATTTAATATTACATGCTAAAATATTAAAGGGGTATAATCGGATGCGATAAAATAATCAATTAAACTTAATTATATTATATACCAAGAAACGTTGCGTCTATATAACCCTTATCATTGAAATATAATATTATATGTGAAAATATCGGTATCTATAAACAATTCAAGCTAAAAATGTTTTGACTGGAAATGATGAAATATAACAGTTATATATCGTTTGGTATTGAAATATAATATGACATACTAAGGAACTATAACCGTCGTTGTTATCGTTTAAGATAAATACACGATTCTTAGAAAATACGTGTGAAAACCTATGTGCATCCCCACATACTTATGAATTCTGTAGAGGGGGATTATGGATATAAAACGAGAGCGATTACTAGTGTCAGATCAGTTTCACTGCAGCCACGGTTAAAGTAAGACTCGGACGCTCGTAAGTTAACAGTTTTATCAAGTAATACATACAATTCAAATATGGCTGAATCTAACTGCCGTGAGAGTGGTCAATTGAAAGAGCATACTATTGTTCTGGATAATATGCTCCTTTTGACAACATACGTTCTTAACAAGTCACAAAGCAAACGAGCATCTGTCGGATTATTATACGTGGATGGATATTTCGAACCATACGTTAAAATTTCAACAAGTTCTTTTACAAAATAGGTTAATTTTGATGCCCATGAAAGGAGAAAATTCAAGAAAGATTTTGATATGTATACTGCATATTTTGAAGACGCATATAGATTCAAAGCTGAATACGGGAGCCCATTAAAGGTATTTATGGAGACTTGCGACATTTTATTCACAAATTCCTATAATGCAAAAAGCATAACAATCAAGGAGCGGGCCATATACCAACCACCACCCAAATCTCAACTAGACAACGATAATGGAGAATCTAAAGAACCATCGTATAAAAAAATGAAATGTACATACGAAATTGCTGCAACACATTTACAAAAAGTGACATTTGATGGTCTAAAACATATTACGTCGTGCATAGATGAACATCTTGTACAACTGGGACAACGTGCTGGAAAAATTAATAGGATTGTAGTCTACATTCAAGAATATCTATTGGAAGGAATTAAGAAAGATGCAGGTGAAGAAGATCCTAAGATGAGTATGATAAAAACATTTGCTTCTTTTAATCAGTATTATGGTATAAAAATTCACGATGTAAAGACATTTATTTTAACTAAAATGCTTGATGATACATATTTGGATAAATATACGTTAGAAATTGTAATTTTAGAAATTATTGCTCATACTTTACAACATATATATAACGATCTATATGCTTTCGTGTTTGATTGAATATTGTAATAAAAATGAAATGTGTACACTTTAAAGAAGGAAAACCAAATGTTAAAGTAATGTATGTGTGGGCTTATGCAAGCCAATGTGCGCGTCACAGTGAGCAGGAACAAATATGTCGTGACAGAGGAAGATTCGGAATGAGAATTGAAAGAATGAAATCAGTTATCAAACCTGTATTGTTAAAATAATATAATGAATATATGAATAATAAATAAATAGATTAGCGTTTATTATTATTTTAATATATTTGTATTTCAAACTTATGCATGAATAAACTTGAAAAATGTTTATCAAAATTTATTTTATTTATTTCACCTCTTCTTGTTCTATTTCCTTATTTTTGTTCATTATAAATACTGTTGCAATATATTAAATCTTTCATTTCAACTTTATCATCCAACGAGTACCCTGAAGACAGCAAAAACATAAGTCAATCTCAAGGAACGCTGAAACGACCATGTTACCTTGTTACCAATGGAACCAAGGAAGAGATTAAACCTCTTCTGAAAGATAAAAAATCTGAGAAAATACAGTTTCATTTCAAATATTCAACTAATATACATGCGTTTCCAAAAATGCAGGGTTATAAAAGAATATAAATAATACACTTACCGTAATCTGTCCTTTTCAGGACCACTGATAATAAACATAGAAACTTATAACCTTTGTAGTAGTATAAAGTAGTATACTATATGATGTCATCATCTTCTATTGATTGAAAAAATGATTTATTTATATAAAACAGGTGATTAATTTTATTGATTGTTCATATGAATAAGTTGTTATCTTAATCGTTTGTTTATATAAATATGTCGTTAACTTAATTGATTGTGTGAATAAATCGTTATCTTAATGGTTTGTTTACGTAAATGAATCGTTATCTTAATAATTTGTTTATCTAAATAAATTTATCTTAATGATTAGTTTATGTAAACAAAAGATAAGAATTTTAGGTATGGTGACGTCATTGTTATGACTCCCCTTACCTGACTATATACTACTGATGTTTATTAGGGAAAGTTAATTTTATTCTTCTTAATGATGATTAATATAAACATCTGTATAATATAAAATTTACATCTGATTTTTTATTCTTCTTAGTTTTATTATAATTTCAATTGCAAAAGCAAATCTCATACAATTTTGTTTTTTACATTATGTGTAAAAAATGAAAAATTGTTATTCATTAATTACTTATTAAATCTGAATTTTTTGATAAATTATTTAAAAAAATATACAGTAGTGATATTAAATACTCTTAAAACATATTTATAGGATTATATAATATGCATTTCTTTAAAAATGAAATTCAAGTCACAAATCAAATTATATATATTAACTAAGAGAATGAAGTATTATATGTTAAGAATACGATTATACTTATTATTTTTATTTTATTAGACTTATTTTTATATCATTTTTATAAAATTTGTAAATTTTATTTATAAGAAACATAATGCATAAAAATATGGTAATGAAATAATACATGTGAAAATAAAAGAATCCTAGGTCGTATATTTACTTGATATTTAAGATATGAATTTAGATTTTATTAATAAATATGAAATAAACAGTTAAAAAATATTTACAGATAATAAATCATGCAGATCAAACATCTTGGACAATAACTAAAAAAAAACTTCAAAAATAAAATTATATCTTCACTACTATTAAAAAAATGTATGTATATATACATAAAAACATTTTTGTATTTAGAACTCGTTTATATAAGGACATATTATAATTTGAAAACTATATAATAATTTTAGTATTCAAATAATAAAAGTCTTTATAATAGCAATTGATGAGCTGGTGTTCATGGTTGAGTGCATCTTTGTAGAAGTAAAGAAAGAATATGATTACTTTTATTAATTAATTTACTTTTAATACTCTAAAAAAAATTACATAGAGTTAAAAAGTATTACATCTCATAAAAAAAGAACAAAATTTTTAAGATTTTATTTCTAGCATATAAAGAAAAATTTTATAAGAAATTCTACCAGGATCTATGAACCAAAAATTACTTTACAAACATCAAACCTACTTGCAAGTGTGCATAATAGATGAATTTAGGAATTTTTGATGCCAGAATTATTATTACACTGATACAGAATTATTGTTACTTTAGTTTATCATTTGGCTGTTTACTCTATATTTTGAGTATATTATGCAAAACTGTAACTAATATTTTAAAGAAAGGACGATCATTAACTTATAAAAATGAAATGGATCGCACTGCAACAATTAATGGGAATTAAAATCAACAGTGCTTGAAAATTAGAGAATGAATTGAACAAAAAAAAAAATTTGAAAGAAATATTACAAATTAAGAAAAAGACATTCAAGTGTTAATTAAAAATCAATCATGAATTAAATCTCGAAAATACACAGACTGCATTTACTAGTTTGCTGTACCATCTCCTAGCAAATGTTTTAGGTGAGGGGTATAACGTCCCCCCTATTCTGATTCTTATTTTTTTTAAAACATTTTTTCTATAAACATTAAAATTTTATTTATTTAAGATGAATGAGTTTATTAAATTTATTGATGAACTCTTCTTTAAAGTTTAAATTCAAATGAAACATTTTAAAATTCATTGATATTACCTTTAAACATTTTTAATACAAAGTTTAAATTATAAAATATTGATTCGTGACACTCATTCCTATCATAGAAAATAAAAGTAAGTCAAAATATTATAGTAAAAGATTTATTTTATTTCCTTTTCCTTTTTTTTTCATTTTTTACTAACAAATTAATGCGCATCTTTTACCAACTGTAATCAGTTTGTGTAAACGATAATTGGGATGTTGCATCAAATTTTTTTTATATCCATTATATCCGTTATTAAGAAAATGAAAAATTAAAGGACACGTATTTTTTCTTTTTTCATGAAAATGAAAACTTGAAGAGATAGAGGCAGTTGAAATTGGTGAGACGTCACGATTCTCATTTTTCCAATAGCAATCGTGACGTCATTTATCATAGCGCTATATCTATATATATCAAAATTGTAATAACTTATATCGGCTGTAACTTTTGCAATTCATCATATTTTGAAAAACAAAAAAATACGGGTCTTTTATTTTTTCGTATTCTATCTGACGGATGTAATTGTTATGTCCGGTCACCTTAAACAGGTTTACTTGGACATGGGTTTGTTTGGGATATTTCTTGTTGGTATTGTTAATTATTTTTTTATTTTTAAAAGACTGCGGGATAGAGGAGCTTAATCACTTACCTTGTCTTAACTGCTGGCTGCGTGGTCGAGAGCAAGGAGTCTGTTATGAAAATAACTTATATTTGAAAAGCGTAGTGCTCCTCTCTGATTGCCCGCTTCTTAACTGGGTTAGGTCTGGATCGATGATATTTATATTCACAGAATTTAAAATTTTCTTTTTTTTTGTATTAATATTGTAATAATGATATTTATTTAAATTCATTATAAATGTTGTACAAAAAATCTTAACAAGTGAGCCGTGCGAGTTTACAGTGATAGATTGAAGAAACCTTGGTAGCACTTTATTCATTATTGGTTCGATTGAAAAAAGAAAATGAGTTTTTTATTTTTTATTGTTAACACACCCTTTTTTTGTAAGTTGTATATAATTATGAATTATGTTAAAACGACTTGTCAAATTGAGCGCGCAATTGAGTTAAGTTATTTTCCTTGTAATAGAATTTTTGAGAAAATAAAACGCGAGTTACAAGTGTTTTAATGTTATCATTCTATACTTGGTCTATGTGCAAGAGAAAAGAAGGTGCTACCCTTGTGAGGTCTAGCTGCGGACTGACAATGAATCTTTTTTTGTGGCAAGGTAGATGCGTATTTTGAAGAAGAAAAGAGACGAAAAATATAACTTATTAAAACTTTAAAAGAGTCCCAGTGGCAAATTCGGCCGTGAGAAGCTCCCCAGAGTCTCAGGTTTTTTCACAGAGGATATCTTCTTCTCGCGCCTAAAAATGCTGAATAGCATTCGTGCCTCGCTAACTGACTTGGTTTTACGAATATAAAGAGACTTAAAATTATTCCTTAATACTAACTATTCAATATAAAATTTATTTTATTTTATTTTTATTAATACATGTTTAAAAAATATATGTTATCGGAAGAATGAACTGCAAATATTGCATGTTTATATGCATGCATAATGTATATGCGCATATATAATTATATATATGTACGCACATATAACAAAAGGGGTAAAAAAATTTAAAATGAAAAATGATTTTTCATACATCCGTGATTATGCGGATGTAACATAATACATTTTTTCATGCAAAATGCTGATTGTAGATAGTTGCCGATAAGAGCAGTTATTTGCATAGCATTTTATTATTTTCCAACTCTGGCATCCCGTCAAATTTCCACAAAAGAGAGATTTGATAGAAAATTCTCTTTGAGAATTTTCAAGTGCTTTCCTTATTTTTCTTTATTTTTATTTTGTTTATGCTCTCAAAAATATTACTAACCTAGAAAGTATAATTTATTAAAATACGACGAGCTATTAGATAGAAATATCTAGGCTCATTAAAGAATTTCTCGCCACTAAGCAGATTTCACACTAATACAGATATGATAATTTGTAGTATGAGTATATATACATGTATGTATGTATATATATATATATATATACATATATATATCTGTATGTATATATATATATATATATATATATATATATATATATATATATTTGTTATATACGTAACTTGGGAGTACGAAGGATGAATACAGGCGAGACTAAAGTGTTTGTCGCTTGAGTAGCAGTTGGTCTCGGGCGCGCAAAGCGCGCCCGAGACTGACTGCTGCTCAAGCGACTAGCACTTTAGTCAAGCCTGGATTCAGAATCCTTCGTACTCCCAAGTTACGTAGATAAGTTTATGTCGTTGGTAGGCCGTATGAGGAACTATAAAAATGATTTTTTAAAATTAATGATATATGTTTTATTAAAAAAAAGTAAATAATGTCATTATTTACTTATTTATTTTGCTTATTAACTGTTTAACTTTGAAAATTTGTTTAAACAAAACATTCTGTAAAGTTAAGATTTTATATGAATTTGTATGAGCATTGACATATCTAACGACATTCTTTTGTTTTCACTAACCTACGAATCGATGTCACTCGCGTCATATACGGCCATGCTGTGCGAAATCTCGATCTGTCAATACTCCGTAAGGAAGTATTGACAGAGAGAATATCGTCGAGATATTAGCATGAACGTATGCAATGCCTATACAAATTTAGCGTGGTCTATAGGTATTCCACCGAATACGGCCTACCACGACATAAATATATATATAGTAGGGGGGTATCTCTGCTCGCTCCGCTTGTCGACCCCCATTGTAGATATCATATCAATATAAAATGTAACATTTATGCATTGTTTTATATAAAATATTTTTTATTATAATATATTTTTATATTATACATAATATTATATAATTGTACATTTTTTACTAAATTATTATTATTAACATAGAGACATGAAAAAAATACATCACATCAATTATTTCTGTAAAATAACTGAAAAAAATTATTAATAAATTTTAATCATTATTCATAACATATAGATTAAGCTGGTTTTTATACCACCTTACATTTTAAATCTTTCAGATTTTTATCATTGTGAATTAAATTAAAATTTTCAATATGAAATAATTATATATATATATATATATAAAATGAATTTATAAATATTTTCACTTTTTCTTAATTTATATTATTATTGTTATTAATTTTCAATATATAATGAATATTAATGAAAAAGAAAATTTCTAATAAAATATTTTTAAATCATAAATTTTTTAGTAAAATTTATCAATAGTATTATTTGATATATTTAAATGTATACTTAAGATTTTTAAGATTTAGATGATTATTTTGTTATAATTCCTATTTGATATCTTTTTCTTAATTTTACATTTTATAAATATATCAAAATTTTTCGATTATTAATTATTAATAGTTTTATATAATGTTTAATATTTATGTAAATATTACATTGAATATTAAAAAAAATAATTTTTAATTATTTTATTATATCAATTCAACATAATGTTTGATATATCTAAATGTATATTTGAGGTATTTGAGATTTAAAGGATTATTTTGTTATAATTCCTGTTTGATATCTTTTTACTTAATTTTACATTTTAGAAATATATCAAAATTTTTTTCATAAAATTTAATCTTAATAAAATATCAAACATTTTATAAAAATATTAAATTTATAATCTAAATAAATAATAAATTTGAAAAAATATTATATCATAATATTTTTTTTTAAATAAGTGCAATGTTAAATAAATATCTTGAATATGTTCCGTAATTTTGACTCAGATAAAATTCATTTATTTGTTCATGTAATGTTGTTTTGTATTCTATAATTTTATAAGTGTAATATTTATAATATTCTGGTACTTGTTTCCAATTATGAAATTCCACTTTTTCATTATCTTTACCAATATATGAATTTATTATATTATTTAAAACAGATATTTTAGTATTATGTGAACTATTATTATCAGCAAGATTTTCCAAGTAATATTCATACTCTTCCTCATAATTTAAATAATCTTCAATGTTATTATTCAAACTATCCATCATTTCTTGATCATTTACATTATCAATTATAACATATCTACCTTCAATCGCATTCCATTCCATTTTGTTATTTGTTTAGATTTTGTTTTATAATTCATATGTTTTACTTAAACTATAAAAAATATATATTAAAATTTAACTTTTTATATTATTTCGAATAATTTAAAAAATTGTTTTCTATTATTATTTAAAAATAAAGAAAATGAATATTTTAAAAATAAAATTTTTGAATTAATTCTAGCATTAATTAATTTTAATACTATGAATTATATATGATTATCTTGAGTTTTAAGTCTTTAGATTTATAAAATTATTCTATTATAATTCCTTTTTATATTTATTTTTAGATTTAATTTTACATCAAATATATTATTGATTAATCAATATTTAATGAATACATTATTATAATATGAGGGGGGGTAGTGGAGGAGTCGCGGGGGTGCTATGGGGTTGCCGTGGGAGGCTGTGGAGGGGTGTGGAGGGTTGTGGAGGGGGGAGGTACTTAGACCAAAAGCAACAGTAAAAAATATTGTAATATTTTAAACAATTTTACGTTATTTTGTGGGTGGCTGTGGAGGGGCTAAAGAGAGGAGTGGGGTGTGTGGAGGGGTGTGCGGGGCCCGAGGGTCAATTTCTGATATAACTATATAATATAGGAAGATATATATATATATATATATATATATATATATATATATATATATATATATATATATATATATATATTTATATACATATATCTCTATATTATAAAAAGATTTCCTGACGCTGCCACCGCCGCCGTGTATAAGAATTGGATGTGTCCCCAGCTAGCTAGAATTTAGCTAGAATCTAGCTTAAATTTAGCTAAAAGTTAGCCAAAAGTTAGCTATAAGTTAGCTAAAAGTTACCTCAAAGTTAGCTAAATTTAATATTAAAATTAGCTAATCTTATACAAAATTCAGATGGAAATTAGCTGAAATTTAGATAAAAGTTGACCAAAATTTATATTAATTTTAAGCAATTTTAGGTGAATTTTGGTTTAATTTCAGCTGGATTTTAGCTGCATTTTAGATCTATTTATATCATATTCTCTCTATACTATTAAAAGTATATCGCCGCTGTCGTCGCTATCGTCGTCAGAAATATGCCCCTTATTTTTGGAACTACATTACAGCGTTAAATTGAGCTAGATTTAAGCTTGTAATTAGCTTGTAAATAACTAAATTAAGCTAAATTTAAGCTCTGAAATAGCTGAAAATTAGCTGAATTAAGCTGAGTTCAAGCTTGTAATAAACTTATTAATAGCTAATTTTAAGTTTTGTATATAACGATATATCATAACATATAAGTTGAAGATTAATAATGAATGAAAAATAGGTAATAATATTTTTTTTACATTCAGCTAATTATCCTGTAATCATTGTGAATTTTGATCATACAAAGTAATTATTAATTTTATGATTTTATTTAATGTATAGGGTTGAAAATATCATTTTGGAAAAGGTGAATTGAAGTATAATAACCAAATGATTAAATTTAAATTTTGTTAAATCAAAATCAAACACTTGAATATAGTCTTTATAAATTCAATTGAATCTTTATTTAATTTCATAAACAACACCGACATTACATTTTTCCAAATTTTTAATCCTTAATCCAAAAATATTTCTAATATCTCTTTTATACTGCATTACATTTTCAAAAATCGATAAAATAAACGAGAAAAACAAGGTTTGATTGATAGATTTATAGACTATTTTTTTATTCATTATGTTATATTCAACGTGGGTATTCTTTTTATTTAATAATCTACGTATAAAAATAATAGTTATTTTTTCTGCAAATATATTTTTAGAAATTCCTGTAGATAAATAGATTCATTAAAAGATCATTAAAGAATTACCTCAAGAAAACTTTTGAATAATTAAAATTATTTAGTAAATTTTAAATAAAAGTTATTAAAAAAATTGCTAATTCTTGGATATTTTTTTAAAGTTATAAAAGCAAGATCGGGTTGGCGCGCTTGCGCGCAGGGGGCTTGCCCCCTAGTATATATATATCAGGCCAATAGGTGGCGCATAGAGAATGGTCGTTGGTCTGGTCGCTCTGTGTATTTTAGTTATTTGTTGTAATAACAAATGGAGTCAAACAAAAAATAATATTATTTATTGCATTGATTGATGTTTTTTTATGAATTTTATGTAATTATTTTTGCAAAACTATGGGTAGTCAGTGTGATTAAAGTAGATTATACATGAGGCAGTAAAGGCTTGCTCTAGACAGCCATTTTGATTTTACCTAACATAGAAGTTTACCACGTGTATTATGTACTGTAATAATTTTGTTTCTTTATATCAATTGTACAAAGAAATTTTAAATATTTGCTTGTCAAGAATTTAGAAAGGGAATAAATATTTTTTTCTGTTTTAATAAGCGTTGTTGTGCTTATGACATAATTACATAGTTGCATAGAACAATTTAGTTGCACGACATGTGCTTTTGCAAGTGAAATACTTTTTGTGCAAAGCTCTGCTCTATTAATCGTGAACATTATTGAAAGTATTATTCTCTTTGTGGGATTTTAGTGCAGAAGGATATTGACAACTATTTCTATGCGGGTTGATATATTGCTTTATGCATATCTTCGTATAAACATGTATATGTGTGTATACTTACTTTGATGTGTTATATGATATGCAATAAGGTTATGTTGTATTGGTGACTTTTAGATGCTACATAGTTCATTTCTTATTGTATGTATATATCATAAGAAACGTTAGCCAGCATACAAGTCGTTTTATAATTAAAGACAAGGATAATAGAAATAGAGGTTCATCTGGATCGTCGAGAGGAAGTAATGTGGCAATAAAGTGTCTGCTCTGTCCGAAGAAGGAAAATATAGATAAGAATGATGCAGTGTCTTGTTCAAGGTGCAACACAGGTTTTGATAAATCATGTTCTAAAAGAGCAGGTCCAAATGATGATGGTTCTTTTTATAGATGTTGTGGCAAGATTAACTTAGTTGATGAACATTTTGACTATGGAGTTAGTGATGATGCTGCTGGCCTTGATGCTTCATTGGCTCCTTTATGGAGGCTTATTAAAGCAGAAATGGAAGATGTCGAAATGAAGTTAGATTCTAATGTAGCTAATATCAACTCTCGATTTGAATGTTTGGAAGCAAGATTGGACAAAATTGAAAATTCTCTGGATTATAATTGTGAAGAAGTTTTGTGTGAGTTCAATGAAAGAAAATTTAGAGAAAATATATCACTTTGTTTAAGTTCCCTGATGGAATTGATGCACATAAGTCTGATTTGAGCACAGTTAAGAAACCATTCTCTGATTTTGATAAATCTTTGCCTTTTGAATTGGATAAAATTGGAGTGCAGCGTATAGGTGGTAATTATTCCCAGGATAAGATCAGACCAGTCAGAGTTATTCTAGATTCTAGGGAAAGTGTTTTGTGGACTTTTCACAATAAAAGAAGTATTGTTGATGAGGATGTTATAGTCAGGGCTGATCTTTCCAAGATGCAGAGAAAAAATATACGTATTTTAAACAATGAATTAAAAATTAGAAAAAGTAAAGGTGAAAAGGATATATATATTAAATTCATTAATGGTATTCCTTGCATTGTGAATAAGACATCTGATTCCTCATCTTCGAATAATGATGGATAGCAAATAATTTCTAATCATTTTTTTTTTTTTTTTTTTTTTAAAAAAAAAGATTAATATGTAAAGGATATTGTCCTCTATATGATTAACCTTTTTTATATGGTAAAGTCGAGGGAGTCCAGCTTAGTACCCGTTTAACACATTATGTCAGGCTAGACTGTCAGACCCACCATACCGAAAACTTTGACTACCGATGGATGGTCAGCCACTTTTGTGACCAACAATCAACCGATACTCAATGAGGTTGGATTTTTTAAGAGTCGCGATATGGGTAGCACATACACTAATTTTCTTTCAAAAAAAAGTCAGAGGTGGCTGGCCAGGATTCGAACCCGTGCCCACCGCGTTGAAGGCAAGAGCTCTATCCGTTATGCCACCGCGCTTCTTTAATAATTTCTAATCATAAACTTGGACTTTCTGACTACTCTATTATAAAGTGTGATAGATTTATTTTGTACAAGTCAAAAGAAAATGAGTGGATGAGTCAGAATTGCTGTCAAGAATACTATGAAGTTTCAAGTTATTCCTTTAATAGACATTTCATGTGAATATTGATTCTAGTGCGTGGTCCGTAGGTGATAATGTAAACGTCAATGTTTGGCAGGCGGTTAACTGTTTGGATGATCTCTGTGCATCATATTATTCGATCCAGATTAATGGTTGGTGTAAGGATAGGTGCAATATTTTGGATTTATGTTTTACCAATGAATATAATATGAAAATTAGTATTAATAATGATCCTATATTGCCATGTGATATGTATCATTCAGTTACTATTGTACCTTATAATATGCACTTTGAGTTGGAGATAGATCGTAGTTGTTATTGTTTTAACCGTACGAATTTTGAACAATTTGACTTTCTATTTGATAACGAATTCTTGCCGAACATTGACGGTGAGGAAGTTATTTTAATTTGGGTGAGACTCTCTCTAATCTTTATATTGTTTTGAATAAATGTATAAGAGGTATTATTCCCAATGTAGATTGTTTTCAGATAAATTTTCTAAATGGTTTTTTTCTGAGTTAAAAACATGCATTATAAATAAAAAGAAATATCATACGTTATTTAAATCGTCTAATTCTGATTAATTCTATAACTAGTTTAAACTGGAGAGAGTTAAATGTAAAAGATTATTACTTAGAGATGAAAATAAATATATTGAGGGAATTTAATTATCAGTTGTTTGTGATCGTAAACCATTTTTTCGATATGTAAATTGTATTGATTGGTCACATGCTTATCCGAACACCATGTTTTGGAATGATAATTGATAATTATATGTTGCGCTTACCATCACTGTGTCTCTCTTCAATATGTAACAATAATAGAAAGTTAATTGATTTATTTACTGACTCAAATTTTATAGTGTGTAATAAGACAAGACAAATGCGATCTTTTCTATGAATGGATGTTTATGTATGTGAGTTTGTTCATGAGATTGGGCTCTCATTTTGCGCTACCTATTTTTTTGAATTACAATATAATTTTGTTCTAATGTAAATATTAATGGGTTTTTAACCAGTAAGTAAATAAATAAATAAATCAATAAATAAAATATATACACGGTGACCCATCTTAATCGCTACACCCGGATTTTTCGGATCCTAAGACAGATAGGAAAAGATGGTTCAGACAAATGTTGTAGGGGACGAAGGGAGCCAAACGATGGTCCTAACAGCTTTGACCTTAAACTTGACTTTCAAGGTTATTTCAAGGTCAAGTGGTTTTTTTCAATAGAAACACCTATTTTTGACCCCAGATTCGGAAAGAGCGGGAAATTTTACATCCAAAATCATATTAAGACATTTTATTCAAGGTTATTTCAAGGTCAAATGAAGGTCGAACTCCGAAAAATCCATTTTAAGTCGTTTTTTCCATGAGTCACGGGCTTAAGTAGTTCAAACTGATCGTAGGTTTAATAGGAAAACCCAAACACCCAAAACTTTCACATCCTAGTAAACAAATATCAAACTTGCACATCCAAACCCCATGCTCTTCATAGCCTCACATGCTAAACTGTTACACCAGACATCCCTCAGTCCCACACATCTCTACCCCATGTATGATGTTTGTTTAATGGAAACTTCAAGATCATTAAAGCTTCTGTTGTAAATGTGTCAACCTTACGTTTAGCGCTACCCAGAAACAGCGACGTGGACGTTGTAAGGATTGTTTCCTTTGGGGTGCTTGATTAAAGTGAGTCCCCTTGCCTCTCACTGTTCGGGGTGCTTGATTTAAGTAAGTCTTTTTGCCTCTCACTGTTCGGGGTGCTTGATTTAAGTGAGTCCTCTTGCCTCTCACTGTTCGAGCTGCTTGATTAAAATGAGTCCCTCTGCCTCTCACTTATGTGTTTATCTAACCTCGAAGCATATTTTCGAAATTACGACCATTTGCTTCCAGGTACTTAGTCAAACGCTTTTGGAAGTGGTGAACGGTCTTTAGCAAAGTTTGCCTTGGAATGGCAGCGCATGCTCGACGAATTCTGTCCATCATGTCTACTCTTGTGGGGGGCCTTTCCTTCTTAAGAAACGGTATTTTTTAAGTACCCTCATAAGTAAAAATCTGGTGATGTAAAATCGGGTGAGCAAGCAGGCCATTCAACCGAACCACCTTGACCAATCCATCTGTTACCTTACTGCTCATTTAAAAAAGTCCTGACAATTCGAGCGAAATGTGGTGCTGCACCGTTCTGCTGGAGCCACATTCTTCCTCGCATTTCTAAGTCAACATCTTCCATCAATACAGGTAGTTCATCTCTTATTAGCGTTAAGTATGTGTGTTGATTAACATTTTCTTCGAGAAAATAAGGGCCAATCGAATATTTATTAATAATCCCACACCATACCTTAATACTCCAACGTCTTTGATGGTTTACAGTTCTGACCCAATGAGGATTAACGTCAGGCCAGTAATAACAATTATGTCTATTTAATTCCCCATCACTTTGAAATATTGTCTTATCGGGAAAAAGAACAAATTTAAAAAAGTCTGGATCATTTTCTACAATTTGTAAAGCCCATTGGCAAAACACAATACGCTCTTGAAAATCAGCAAACTGTAGCTCTTGGACCAGAGTAATATGATATGCACGATATCTAAGCACCTTCATAATTCTTAAAAATGTACTTTTCGGAATACTGATTTCTCTTTCGACTCGACGAGCGCTTATGTTTGGGTCAAGATGAATTATTGCCAGAATAGTCACAACCCGATTATCATTTTCATCATATTTACGTTGCTTACCTACGTTGAGGAACCATGTGTCCGCCACGAGCTCTTTGAGCTAAACGTCTGATAGCCATAGCGTCAGGGTGTCGTCTGTCTGAATAGCGTTCAGCATAAATTCTTGCCGCAGCACGATAATTATTTCGGCTTTCTCCTAAAGCCAACATCATGTCAACGATCTCGTTGGGCGGATAGTCAGCCATTTCAGAGCCAGCTATTAATTACTATTAAATTTTTATAGTTAAATGGTATAAAAAATATTAAAAATTATAATATTTGTCCGTATACGGTCGCGACCAAAAAATAACAATATTCATAAATTACAGTAACTTTATCTGACTAAGTGTATTTGCTAAAAGTACTTTGATTGTCACACTTTTGTAATTGTAAGTTTTATAATAAAGTAATAATCATTAAATTATTTCTAATTTGAACTGCACATAATACTAAAACTTGCTTTTATTTTAAATATTGTGAATTATTGCCGTTCAAATATGAGAAATACTAATATTGATAATGTAATCATTAAAGACACATTTACAAATAATTTTTGTTCCGTCAAAGATTCTTCTAATAATATCTGAACTGCTGATCGATTTTAATATCTTCCATACATTTTTAATATTAAGCTTTATTTTTAATAGTTTGATTCTAAAAAAATAGCTTTGATGCTTCTTGTACAAAAAAGAAATGTTGCATCTTTATTCTTTCGAAAGTTATAACTTTTCTTTTTAAACAATCACATTTTTTTACAGCTCATATCTATAAATTACTCATAACTTTCGAAAGAATAACGATACAACATTTCTGTTTTGTACAAAAAGCATTAAACCTTTTTCTTTTAATCAAACAATTAAAAATGAAGCTTAAGGGGTGTCCTCCTACCAGCACAGAGATCTACCTTATCTACATATAAATTATGCATTTTAATAAAAATTTAACTATTTTTGACTAAAATTCATAGAAGAGACACATTCTTAACATTCTAACGAATGTATTGCAACGTTAAAAGACAGAATAAAAGTGAAAATGAAGACAAAAACTACATAATATGATTATTCATAACCACATTGAAAAGTTAATCGTATTAAGCAGTTTTCGCCTTTATTTTTTCCATTATATTGTCTTTTAACGTTGCAATAAATTCTTTGACATGTTAAGAATGTGCCTCTCCTACGAATTTCAGTCATAAATAGTTAAATTATTATTAAAATTCATAATTTAAATGTAGATAAGGTAGAACTCTATGTCGGTATGAGGATTCCCCTTAATATTAAAAATGGGCGGGAAATCTTAAAATTGGTCAACAGTTCAGATATTATTAAAAGAACCTTTGACGGAACATAATTTCTTTATGTGTGTGTATCTTTAATGATTACATTGTCAATATTAGTATTTTTCAAGTTTGAACGGCAAAATTTATGTGCGATTCGAAGTAGAATTAATGTTATATTGAATTAAATACCTATGATGTTTTGATTATTACTTTATTATAAAATTTACAATTAATAAAGTGTGACAAACGTTTTTTTTTTTTAGTCGCAACCGCATATGGGCGAATATTATAATTATTAATATTTTTGATACCATTTTACTATTTAAATTTAATAGTAATTAATGGATGGCTCTTAAATGGTTGACTATCCGCCTAACAAGATTGTTGACACGTCGTTACTTTTAGGAGGGAGCTGAAGTAATTATCGTGGTGCTACAATCGGAAATCGGTATTCCAAGGTGAGGGGCGAAGGGACTCATTTAAATCAAGCACCCCGAACAGTGAGAGGCAAGGGGACTCACTTTAATCAAGCACCCCAAAGGAAACAATCCTTACTACGTCCACGTCATTGTTTCTGGGTAGCGCCAAACGTAAGTTTGACACATTTACAACAGAAGCTTTAATGATCTTGAAGATTCCGTTAAACAAACATCGTACATGGGGTAGAGATGTGTGGGACTGGGGGATGTTTGGTGTAACAGTTTGGCATGTGAGGCTATGAAGAGCATGGGGTTTGGATGTGCAAGTTTGATATTTGTTTACTAGGATGTGAAAGCTTTGGGTGTGTGGGTATCCCTACTCAACCTACGATCAGTTTGAACTACTTAAGCCTGTGACTTATGGAACAAACGACTTAAAATGGATTTTTCGGAGTTCAACCTTCATTTGACCTTGAAATGACCTTGAAAAAAATGTCTCAATATGATTTTGAACGAAAAATTTCCCACTCTTTCCGAATCCAGGGTCAAAAATAGGTGTTCCTATTAAAAAAAACCACTTGACCTTGAAATAACCTTGAAGGTCAAGTTCAAGGTCAAAGCTGTTATCGTTTGGCCCCCTTCGTCCTCTACAACTTTTGTCTAAACCATTCTTTCCTATCTGTCTAAGGATCCGAAAAATCCGGGTGTAGCGATTAAAATGGGTCACCGTGTATATATATATATATATATATATATATATATATATATATTTATAAAGATGAGCTTATGAAAATTAATATTAATATGCTCAATATTACAAGAACAGAAAAGTAGGTGTAAGTTAGAATTGAAACTAAAATATTTACAATTATGCTGCATTATAAACAAATATTTTATACCTTGTATTTTCATGAAAAGTTCATATAAATAATGAAGGTTATATTATCATTAAATTTTTTAAAAAGAAGCGTTTCATCACTATGATAACTATTTAATAACTTTTTTCTGATAACTATTATATATATATAATTTTTTGTATTATTTACAAAGAATTCGATCGGTCAAATTAAAGTGTCCTCCCTAGCGGTGAGTAACAAAAGCTTTGCCAAGTTATACCAAAACAAAACAACCTAACCTGTTCTTGTATACAATGTGGAGTAAAAACAAAAATAATATGAAAAAGTTGAGCAGGATTAATAATGTGCGAGAAAGAAAAAACAGGAAAATTGTGGGAAAAAAGAAGATGTGTTATAAAAGGATGTCCTGGGATACTAATGCATCGTTTCCCCAAAGAGAAAATTCTTCTGAGTTGGATTGCTGCTACTACTGTCAGTGTTGTTTTGGAGCAAACTTTAATTTGTGGGTTACATTTCAAATCAAGTGATTATAAAAATTTATGTGAGTAAATAATTAAATAACTTATATAATATTAAATTAAAGCCTATTTAATAAAAGTACATTAAATTAAAGCCTATTTAATAAAAGTATATTAATAAAGTACATTAATATGTTATATTAATAAAAGTATATCTCAAAGAAGACTATTGAAAAAAAAATAGTGTACCTGCTTTTTTTTAAAAGATGAAGACACTCATGAACATGAGCTTGTAAACAATGATTTTAAAGAAAAAACTGAGTCTGAGACTGCATATTTTTCGATATTAGAAGAAATGTTTCTAATAATTGTGAATTGGAAATGAAATCAATGAAAATTGGATGTCTTCTGTAATGAATAGAATCAATGTTTCACATGATTTCTATTATTTTGTTAGTAAAGAAATGCAGACTGAGTCAGTATCAGCTGAAGTGCCTAAAGGAAAAAAATTCATTTGCATAAAGGAGTGCAAACGGATTGACAACATTTTCTCAAAATGATAAAAGACGATTTGGATTTAAAAGTATTTACAGGTGTTAATTTTAGTGTATTGAAAAATTTAGTGAAGTGTATAGAATTACTACAAAATAAAAGCGTTGGTGATAAACATGAGTGTACTCTAGAAGTAAAAGTTGTTTTGACACTTTGTAAACTTAAAGTTTCTTTAAGTTTTGAATGTTTGGGAATTTAGTTTGAAGTTTCAAAGACTACAGCTGTTACTTGTTTTTCTGAAACTATTCAATTGCTCGCTGCTGTTTTAGAAGAGGCCATATACTTTCCAAATACAGATGAAATTAGTTATAATTTACCAGTATATGTTAAAAATTTTAAAGACACTCGTATCATTTTAGATTGTTCAGAAATATAAGTAGAACATTCCAAGTGTCGTTTAAAAACATACTCACATTACAAAGGAAGATAAACATTAAAAATTTTACTTGGTGTAACACCATCTGCTTTAACGGGATGTCGTAGTTGATGGAATCGAGTTTTGCTTTTTTTATCTTACTGATATCTTTTTAAATTCACTATTTGGGCAAATATAATGACTTGTCCGCGCTTAAACTATATTAATACAATAATTTTTGTTAAATTAAAAATTCAATTTAGCTTCATATTTTTTTATGAACTTTGAATGAAAATTAGATACCAAGCTCGATAAACCTAACCTCAAAATAGTATATATCGAAAGTTTGTTTATAACTTTATATGTATATTATTTTCATAAATTTCTTGACTTGTCCGCGCTAAGGATTAATCTTACGAATTTTCTTACTGAAGTGAAAGAATTTGATTTGACGCACTGTTTACTCATGAACTTTGAATAAAAATATTATTAGGAGGAGCAGAACTACGATATCCTCTTAATAAGTTATTGTAGCAGAGCATACGGAGGTTGAGCTTCTGATAAGGCCATTTTTTTACAAAGTGGATTTTTCGGACAAATTAATTTCTGGTCAAGATGCAATAATGGCTGATAAGGGATTCTTAATTGAAACTGAGATGAACTGAGATTGAACTTAATTGAATAAAATTATATAGACCTCCATTTGCAAGTCAAGTAGAACAAATGTTCAAAAATGATACTGTAAAAACAAGAGGGATTGCTGCAACCAGAGTGCATGTGGAACGTGTAATTCGGAGGTTGAAACTATTTGCTATCCTGAAAACTACAATCGATTGGGATATGACTAAACACTCTGACAATACTATGAAAATTGTTTGTGGTTAAGTGAATTTGAGTGCACCTGTACTGAATAAAGAGCGGTACAGTTCTTAAAAAGTATTTTGTTACGTAAATAACAATTGCATTTGTAATTAAATAAAAAACAAAATATTAAATAGAATTTAATAAAATTTCATTTTATTTAATATCACAATAGAACATAATCAGTTTAATTATTTGGTAATTAATAAAGATTTTAATTAAAAATTTAATTTTATTCAATTTGCTGATATGTAATATATATGTACATATTTATTAATTAATGTTTTCTTTGGAAAATGATTGCTTTTCATTTTTAACTAACCATGGTAAAATACGAGTGAAATAACATGTTGATAGTGTACTCATAAAGTTGACAAAGAATTCATCATTCCATGTAACTTCTATTATTTGGCAAGTGTATTTTATATTTTCATAAATAACAAAATGTGTTAGACTTAAATCATACAAACATATACCTAATTGGACTTGGCCATAGTATGGATGATGTTCTTTAAAGCAAAATTTTACACTCTTTACCTCTGATGGTATGTTTATTGCCTCTAAATGTAGGTTTAAATAGAATATACAATTTTTTCCCATTCTTCATTATTATGATTATTAGTTGTATAAGTAAATAAATTATAACTAATAGAACCAGTGATTCGTTCACTTATTTCTGAATGCCATGTATAATCATTCTGCTTTATTATGGATATTAAAATATTTTTTGATTTTTCACTGTTCACTAAAATACATTTATTAAAGAATATTGCTTTCTCTTCATTACTTATTTTCATATGAAAATTTTGAAGATATTTTATCCATATGTTATTGTTAAGAAACTTATCAATATTTAAGATTAATCAATATTTAGATGCAAAAACTTTTTGATTTTTCAAATTGAAAAGTGAATTAGGATCACATATCACTCAGGTGTTTTGATCTAATTTTGAATTTAAAGTTTTTAAAATACTTTGAGGCAATTTAGCTTTTGGTTCTAAACTGATGTCATTTTGTTGTAGCGTTGATCAATGGCATTTTGTGTGTTGACTTAATTTACATTCATTATCAGCTTCACATAATATTCTCAATATTTCTTTACGTAAATTAAGATTCTTCTCATATTGCACTTGAATTTGCTTACCACGACAAAAGCTATCAAAAGGTTCAGCGGAGTAAGCTTTATCAACTTTTTGTTTCACCTGATTCCATTGCTGTCGAAGATCAGTACTTCCCAAATGTTCGACTGACTCTTTTAACTTTATACTGATAATATTTATAACTATTAGACTAATTTATTAAAAAAAAAAAAAATCTTATGATTACCTATTTAAGAAGAGTAACACTCCGACTACATGTTTACATTTACCAGAATTGCCAGCTTGACATGTACAATGGGCATGAATTAATTTTTTATTATTTACCAAATTAATTACAATATTTATTTCATGAGGATAATTGGTTGAAGACTAAGTGCAAAATATTTATCTGCATTAGATTTTGTGATTCCACAAAATCCACATTATACAATGTGATTTGAGTTGAGTATTCTACTTCCTTCTTCAAAAGGTCTGCTGCCACCATTTATATAATCAATGAGCTCAAACATTTCTATTATATTTGACATTTTGTTTGCATTCTTGTTAAATAATTATTTAACTATATTGAATAGAACAATTGAATATATTTCAACTTCAAACTTGCCTCTAAATACGTCATGACTGAGTATAACTTACTGAAGTGACAGAAGTGCATTCTAACGTGACTCGACTGATCGAATACCGCAGAAGCTCATCAGTTTAAACTATAGTCATATATACAGGTCTTACGTTCTAATTTATAAATATAACTCAAGTAACAATTGTATTATCTGTTTTTTATTCTCATCATAAGAGAGATCAAAATAAAATGAGGATCGAGTAACAATCGATACTTTAAATGGATCCATGAATTTGAGCTATGAGTTCGAATTTATAGTCAATACTTAACACTCAGCACTTAGATCTCAACACACAGATCTATAAATTTCATTGTTCCGTGTTCTTTACCAAGTATATCTACACTAGTAAGGAATAGAGAACAATGGGATTTGGAGTTCTGATTTAGGAAAATGAAAAAATATAAAGAGAATGCAATTTTATGTTTTAATTCTTAATTCTACGGTTCCAAAGAATCATGAGTAGTACCCAATATTTCTATTAAACATAGATGTATTGTATCTTTTAGTCTAATGTCATTTTTTTATTCATGGTTTAAAAAAAATGAAGAACATCTTTCAGACAGTGTATATTTCTATTTAGATTCTACATTCGAGCGTTTCCGAAGATCAGAAGTAGTACATAACATCTCTACCAAACATATAAAAGTATTATATCTTTTACTTAAACGTTATTTTTTTATTCACGGTTTGAAAAATTGAAAAAAATGTTGAAAAAATGGATTTTTTTAATTTCAATTCGACGTTCCGCCGTTCCGAAGGATCAGGGGCAATAGATAACAATTATACCAAAAATATAAGTGTATTGTATATTTTCTTCTAACGTTAGTTTCTTATTTATCGCTTAAAAAAATTGAGAGAAACGTGAAAAAATGAATTTTTCTATTTTAATTCTACATTTCACTGTTCCCAAGGATTATAATTAGTACATAATATTTCTACCAAACATATAGAAGTATTGCATCTTTTATTTTAACGTCATTTTTTTATTCATGCTTTGAAAAAATAAAGAGGAACGTTAAAAAATGGATTTTTCTATTTTAATTTAGCATTCCGCTGTTCCTAAGGATCAGAAGCAGTACCTACCATTTATATCAAACGTATTAATGTATTGTTTCTTTTATTTTATTTCTTTTTCAATCTAATTTTTCTATATACGGTTCAAAGAAATAGAGAAAAATGTGAAAACAAATGAATTTTTCTATCTCCGTTCCACGATCCATCATTCCTAAGTATCAGAAATAGTATATAATATTAATATTAAACATAAAGTTTCGGTTCATTCCTGAAATAATGTTATTTTTTTGTTTACGTACTGTATAGTGATTTTTTATGTTGAAATACATAAAATTAAAATTTTTCCGTGATTGAGTAGATCCTAGTTTTTTTTTTTTTATGATCGTTTAAAATTTTCGAACGTCGGTGAAACGTTTGAATTTAACGCCAAAAATTTTGGAAAAATTTTCATGTATGTGCTCAAATTCCCTTTAATCTCCATTTTGAATTTTTAAAAAAGCTTAAAAATTGACTGAGATATACTTAAATGACGATAAATTACAAAAAATGACTTTGTGACGTCACGTGACCAGTTAGAGGTCTAAAAATATGGCTGAATCAATTTTCAAAAAAATGGCATATTTTCATAAAAACAACTATAGCATAGTGTAAAAAAAATTTTAAAAACTGCTTGAGGTCTCATTTCAAAGTTTTTACCATTTTCCTTCTAACGGCTTTGAGTTTTTTTCAGATACGTTAATTTTCAAATGTTGGACAAACAGTCAAAGTCTTACTAAAAATTTTTTAAAATTTATGGTTTAAAGTATGCACAGAAGAAAGTTTACATATCACGTTCGTAACTATGGAAATAGATATCATGCAGTGAAAATAACAGAAATTTATGCTAACAAATTTATGTTTAAAGCTCATTGCGTATTGTTTACAGATCAAAAAAGAAAAAAAATTATAAATTTAATTTCAAAAGGTCATTTTGAAGGTCAAAAAGCTTTTATAATGCGTGTACGGCATATAGAGCACAGAACACGACTCTTGGAAATTATTAAAACCGTGTGCGTATACAAGATATACGAAATACTGGACTCGTGGGAGTTTGCAACTCGTGTTCGTATACATGATCGCAAATATCGCAATTATTTGTAATAATTTACGAAAGGTGTGTAATAAAATATGATATAAAATACAAAATAAAATAATACTGTAACGTTATACGTAAATATTGCACTCATGATATCACAGTCAGTTTTCTAAAATTAATAATACTATATAAGTAAGTCACTTTTCAGAGTGATATCACAAATCATTACAATAATAAAATACATACATAAACATTAATAAAATAAATATAAAAAAATCTATCAAATTAATATATATCAGTCAAACGAATAAAAATAAAAATTAAATAAAAAAGTACAGATTATAATTAAAAGTAAAATGTAAAACATTCACTCTCGATCATACACTTATCAATTATACTATAAATACAAGCACACCCAAAGCTATACACGGGACTTCACATAATAAATTAACATAAAGAGAATATCTTTTATTCAAGATCAAGAAAGTATCTCCTCACTGATGTCTCAAACCTGCTGAGAGATGGAAGATGCATAATTTCAGCAGGCAAGGAATTCCAAAAATGCACACCTTAAACTTAGAAGGAATTCCTTCCAGTCTCAGTGCGCATAAAAGGCACTGCCAGATCTTTAGCCTTTCTCCTAGTAGTCACCATGGGTACACATCTAGTGAAGAGACTCACTAGATGCTTCGGAGTATTCGTGTGCATGATTTTGTACATAAATAGAGCCAAAAAATACTGTTTCCTCAAATCAGTGCTCAGCCAACCCAATGCGGTTCTATAAGGAGAGATATGATTACACATTCTCTAACCCATTACATATCTCGCACATGAATTTTATAGTCTCTGTATTTGTCTTCTCAACTCCTGATAAGTATCAAGCAAAACCACTGAACAATAATCAAAATGCGGGAAGAGCAAGGCGGTTGCGAACTGTTTATGCATAGTCTCCGTGGTGTACTGGCCAAAAAACCATAGGGAATATAAAACTCTATTAATCTTTTTTGTAATCATATCAATGTGCGGTTCACAAGGAAATTTTTTTCTCCAGCATAAAAAGAATTCACAAAACGACTACTATTAAAGAAGATTGCCTTAGTTTTATTATTATTTAAAATAAGAAAAACACCAGCAGCCCACTCCGACAACACTTTGGCCGCCCTCTGTAGGATAAGAATACCCTCTTCCACATTCGCGAGGCACCTGTGCGTAAATTTACAGGTCGTCTACGTAGAGTAGGTGTTCAATGCAGAGTCAAGACCGTTACGTACGTCATTAATATAAAGGCATAACAATAGAGGCCCCAACATCGAACCCTGTGAAACACCTAGGTTAGTTGTATGATCTTGATCTTTGCCCATACCATATATGTACATCTATTCTGAAGCTAGGAGTTTGAAATGCTCATAAAATATCGATTAAAGTTTATAAACAATTTTTAATAGCTTATTTCGCTTATTTTGGATCTATTTCTTTTTCTTATGAATGAACTTTGTTTAACTTATAATGGTAAAAGCATCAAATAGAAACAATTTAATCACAATGGTTTAGTACAAAAGATATTTTTATTATTTCTTCTTATAATAATATGAATTTAAAAACAGTCTTTAAGATCACACTTCATATGTAAGTAAGATTGTGAGGTAATTTATAAAATTTTTCATATCAAAATATCTTTCTAGAAGAAAAATCTTATTCAGAAAAGTAATTTATATAGTTTACATGTGATAAGAAAGTATATATAGCAGTTAAGTGAAATATATGCTAATTTTAGATTTTATTTTTCATCTCTTATGAATACCAAAAGATTAGTTTATTTATGAATATTTAAATAATTCGAATGTTTCTATGGGATGTAAAACGGACCTACACATGTATTCATGTATTTGGTTTATCTTTTTATTTCATTGTGAAACTTGAGGTAAAGAAATGCTTTAGCTTGTAGTTTTTACCATGGAGATAATTTTCAAATAAATTCATTCATTATGTTAAATTTTTTAGATTTTGTACAATAAATCTGGAATTCTGAAAGACTAATGAATAAATTTATTTGAAAATTGAACTGAATAATCTTCATGGTACATACTACGAACTTATTCATTTCTTTTCCTAAAATGTTGGAATAAAATAAAATGATAGTCTATATATGAGTATATGTGTAGTATTCGTTTTACATGTGAAACAAATCATGTAAAAACATTAATTCGTTAAAGTTACTAGAATTCAGACATAGTTTAAGACCTGAGCTCTTCTCTGCAAACTATATTATCTTTATATTGTAAAGGGCACAATATTATTATTGGGATAGACTTGTCAATTGCCTTATGATGTATGACGACTAGTTAGAGATCACAAATTATTTTGTATTTAGTCTACCACACTAGACTAGATCTTTCTCAACGGGCAACTCAACGAAAAAATCCAAATGAATATGTTTTTAGACATTAAAAGAATATTTTAAACATTGTTTCAAGTCTGTGTCGGGGAAAATTTTGTAATGATTTAAATTTGACAACCTCTTGTGTGATTTATTTTTAAAAATAACATTTTCAGGCGGCACAGTCGCAGATTATTCAGAAATGTCTCGCAAACCACTGTGATTAATAAATTGACATATTTAACAATTTTTAATCACACCATTAATGTATAAGTTAAGTTTTTCAATTTTTCATTATATCGAGTTATATCATTTTTCAAATTTAATATTGATGTTGGGTAACTATAAAAAATATTTTTACACTTTCAGGGACTTTGGAGTTAGGTATCATAATTCTTTAAAAAAAATATATTATAATGCATTAAATAGAAAAGCTTTGAAGGAAGTGACTGAAAAAAGAAAAATTTATTTTTTAAAGCCAAAAATGAAAAGTTCTAGATACATTCTTATATTTGGTTTTCCACAAAAAATTGTTAAATACTGTAAATAAGATGTAAAAATATTGAGAGGACGTGTCTAGAGTTTAGAAAAAATTTTATAAGGTATGGCGTTAAATTGTTTGTAGAGTGCACGACCATCGTACCATTGGGTGGATATTGAAAAACCAACAATCAGTCCATTAAAGCGATTCATCGGCTCTATTGAATGGAGCAAAAGATATTAAAGCACAGAATCGAGTGCAATGGTCATGGTTGAAAGACAAGACTTGTGAGAGCATTTTCGTTGGCGGGTAGCAGCGGTACAACCAGGTGAAAATCACGATAGTACAGTTCTGTAGTTTTACAGTTGCTACTGGTACGGCTGCCCTCGTTGCTTTATGTTAAATATAAATGAATTATTGTCGAAATGGAATATTGTCTTAGGTTAATTTGAGATGAAATATTGGCGAGCTTCTCCACGACAAATACAAGAGAACGTGGGCCAGAAACGAAAAAATCAAATCAAGTAATTATAACCATATTCAAATATAGAAATGCGAATATGGACGTAGTATAGCGCTCAACCGCGAAACGAAGGAGTTTAGGGAAAAAAATATTAATCACGTTCACCATAAACTACTGGAATCACGTGATGCTTTTTTTGGTGGTAGAATGGATAATACGGTAAAATTGTACAATTGTAAAGAAGATGAAAAAATCAAATCTATTTATGTTTGCTCTATTCAGACATTTATAAGCGAGGTAAATATCATCTAGGACATCCTAAATTATACGTGTACTGAGAAGGAAAAAATATAGATACCGTCAACAGCAAATAGTATTAGTGACCTTTTTCGGTGCTTAACATAGAGAGTCCGGAAAAAATAGAGGAAAGGCAAAACATTGATATGAACAATGCGCTTTCAAAAAGTACAGTAGTTGTACCTTTTTCGGTTTAATCAACTGTAGCGAAAATACGAAAAACATAATGCTTAATATTTATGGGTTAGGACATTTATTAATATGCATTCATCAAAGTATTTATTTAATAAAAGCTTTTCTAAAAATCAACTTTTCCATTTCAGTTAATGAAAAAAATAAATTTTTATAATAACCTACTTATTCAAATAGAATTTCATGTGTATATGTAATACGCAGGGTGAGGAAAAAGTATGGAAACCCCTGGAAATTTTGCGACTTTTATAGTTAAATAAAACAAACAAAAGGCATACCCTAGGTAACTTTGAACAAGGAATCTGATGATGACCTTGGATTTGAGCTTGAACCTCGTTTCCAAGGTTATTTCAAGGTCAACCTCATTTTTTTAAATGAGAAACCCTACTTTTTGTACCGTAATCGAAAAGAGCGGAAAATTTTACGTCCGGATTTGTGTTTAGGTATGAGGTTAACGTAACCTCTAGAGGTCAAATAAAGGTCATTTTACAATAGGATTGGTTACTGTCAGGAAGCAAATGGAGAACGATTAGGACATCTGTTATAAATTGATTCACGTGAGAGGCAAGGGGAACTCACTGTCAAAAAGCACCCCAGAGTGAAAGGCAAGGGGAACTCACTATAAAAAAGCACCCTGGAGTGAGAGGCAAGGGAAACTCACTGTAAAAAGCACCCCGGAGTGAGAGGCAAGGGGAACTCACTGTAGAAAAGCACCCCAAAGGGAACAGATTTTGTTGTTTTTGGGTAGCGCTAAAAGGAGCATTAAGGATTATGCTATCTTCGGACTTGGATTGCTTCCACACGTACAATTTTCCGCTCTTTTCGGATACAGCATCAAAAATAAGGGTTCACAAATAAGATTGACCTTAAAATAACTTTGAAAATTTGGTTCCAAGTGAAATTAGAGGTCACCGTTGGGTTCTTCATTGAAAGTTACCTAGGGTATGCCTTTTGTTTCTTTTGTTCTACCACTAAACTAGAGAGATTTTCAAGAAGTCATACTTTGGCCTCTATTTGACTTCCAGAAGTGACGTTAACCTCATACCTAAACACATAACCTGACGTAAAATTTTCCGCTCTTTTCGATTACAGTACAAAAAGTAGGGGTTCCCATTTGAAAAAATGAGTTTGACCTTGAAATAACCTTGGAAATGAGGTTCAAGGTCAAATCCAAGGTCACCATCAGATTCCTTGTTCAAAGTTACCTAGGTTATGCCTTTTGTTTGTTTCGTTAAACTATAAAAGTCGCAAAATTTCCAGGAGTTTCCATACTTCTTCCTCACCCTGTATATACTTATAGGTAGTGTTATTTAATGGTTTTTAATATTTTTTTTTATTTGATTAAAAAGATTGAATATAAGATTATTATATTTTACATAATTAATTTTATTTATATATTTTATTATTTAAAAAATAAATAATCGTGTATCATTTGTAAATGAGCATAGATATCTTACCGTTGCCAACGTAAACAACAATCTCCGCAAGAGCGCTGCTACTGCACTCCAATGTATGCTGATTATCACAAATACCTTTACAATGAGTAATTGCACAATTCTGTACAATCATTATTTGGTGAGATACAGAATTTTTAAGTTAGTACTTAATTTCTCAAGGGTGTTTCCGTTTTATTGGACTCCACTGTATATAAAAATATACATATTAGGGTAGCACTTATTTCCCAAACGTTGAAAATCCTTGTTCTACTCAACGATATCACTTCTTTGATATCTAAAAAAATGATTTGAATTGTTTATACCTTTCAGTAATATAGTTTAACCCTAGCTATAATAAAAAATGCTGCTGTTTACTCTTTTTTTGGCAAAACTAATGCTATTATCATTTTGTACTATTGTGAGAGCGCGGTGGCGTAATGGATAGAGCTCTTGCCTTCAACGCGGAGAACATGGGTTCGAATCCTGGCCAGGTACCTCTAACTTTTTTTCAAAATAAAATTAGTGTATGTGCCATTTATATCGCGACTCTTGAAAAATCCGACCTCATTGGGCATCGGTTGATTGTTGGTCACAAAAGTGGCTGACCATCCATCGGTAGCCAAAGTTTTTGGTATGGTGGGTCTGACAGTCTGGCCTGATGTAATGTGTTAAACGAGAACTGGGCTGGGCTCCCTTGACATCACCATAGAAAAAGATTAATCATATAGAGAACAATATCCTTTATATAGTAATCTTTAAAAAAAAAAAATCATTTCGTACTATTAAGACCTGATTTTTCTACACAGTATGGACTTAGTTTATCTTATTCAATCCTAAAATTGGTAAAAAAAATTTTTATTTTTATAATTATTAGACCTAACGAGAATACTGACACCATAAACTGAAAAATATTAATAAAAAAAACGTTTTTTTTTAATTAAGTGGCTTTATAGTATTACCTGTTCTCGGTGAACCTCATAAAAATTTTTTAAATGAAAGTAGACATTGAGACCTTAAATTTCTTTTTATAAAGTTTTTCTGAACCTCCCGAGGTGCAGTCTTTTTAAACATTATTCTAAAAATGATATATATACATAAAATCGTCAGCAAAGATACAAGAATTTTATAATTTCGAAATAATCAATATCGCCTGTGACCTATTCTGTAAAAAACATTTGAAAGTAGAGAACAATACCCATATCTTCTTTTTTCATATGTCCTTCTAGACCTTATACAACTCGAACGATAGTTCTTTTAAATTGATGAAAAAAATCAAGTATCAAATTTGTGAATGGAGTCTAACTAATCTCGTGATTTTATCAACTTTTTCAAAGTTTTATTTATTTATTTGGAAAAAAATTATCTGAAAACTTTACATTGGCTTTATCTCTAAACTATTAGATATGTTTAGTATAGCGTATAAGTGCTTAAAACCTTGAAAAAGTGGTAAAAGACCAAAAAATTAAAAAATTTTGTTGAAAAATCATAATAAAATTTTGTTTTATATTCACGGGTAATAATTTTTTGTGAATGAATTTCTTTCATGATTCATAACATTTAATGAATTTGCATTTCCACGCAAAGTGTAGGCTTAACTTTACAATGGCTCTCTCTGCAAACCAGCGCCTTGTAAAAAAATAATATGATTTAATGACTAAATATTCAAAAAAAAATACGCAGTATTCAGTTTATTAAATATAATTTTTCTTAAACGCGATTATTTTTCACCAGTTAGGGGTCATTCTTAACGGGATGTCGAAGCTGCAGTAATCAAGTTTTGCTTTTTTTTATTTTATTAAAATCTTTTTAAATTCATAAATTAAACAAATATAATGACTTGTCCGCACTAAAACTATATTAATACAAAAATTTTTGTTAAAATAAAAAATCATTTGGACTTGTTATTTTTTTATGAGCTTAAATTGGAAATTAGATATCAAACTCGACAAACCTAATCTTAAAATACGGTACATTGAAAGTTTTTATTATAACTTTGTATGTATAATATTTTGGTGGATTTTTTGAGTTGTCCGCACTAGAGTTTAATCTTACAAATTTATTCTTTGTGGCAAAAAAACTCGATTAAACACATCGAATATTCGTAAGTTAGGATTGGAAATATTATTAGAAGGTGGGCAGCTTCATCATGTTCTTAAATTACGTAAGGAGTTTTTTCCAAATTTCTAATCCTCTTTCCCTTAATGTAAAAAAGCATAAAATTTTTTTAACCCGCCCCCCCTCCCCATAATTTGTTACATGATTGAGAGGCGGTCAGGACTATTTGCCAGATGAGGACGCTGTGGTCAGGTGAGAGAAAAATATAAAATATTTTTTACATAGCGATTTACAATGAACTGACTAGGAGAGTATCAGACCTCCGGATCACGGATTTTGCTCAAACTTTAGGATAAGTTTTCAGATGTCAAAATATGAAAGAAAACAGAATTTTAGATCCCAACGCTCAATATTTCCCTAGTTACAGGCAATTAGAGAAAATCACTAAAAAAGTTACTAGATTTTCAAACGCATATAGTTCCTTAGCATTAATAGCTAAGAGCTTGAAACTTTTTTTAAATGAAAGCTGAGCTCAAATACTTTCGAAATAGTAGTTATAGCATGTCAAAATATTATTTTTTCCTAAGGTTATAGCGTGATAAACATTGAGCCTGATTTCAGCTTTTGTTATTAATTAATGTTTTAAAAAGTAGTATTTGTATTATTCAAAAGAAGTATTTGAGCTCAGCTTTCATTTAAAAAAAGTTTCAAGCTCCTAGCTATAATGCTAAGGAACTATATGCGTTTGAAAATCTAGTAACTTTTTTAGTGATTTTCTCTGATTGCCTGTAACTAGGGAAATATTGAGCGTTGGGATCTAAAATTCTGTTTTCTTTCATATTTTGACATCTGAAAACTTATCCTGAAGTTCGAGCAAAATCCGTGATCAGGAGGTCTGATACTCTCCTAGTGAGACAATAATATACCTCAAATGTTGTCAATAACTCTAGCCATATAATTGTAGAATATTTATTGATGCTAATCTTGTTTGAAAAGTCTAAAATATTGTTGTGAAGCAAAAAATGCAGCGTGAGATAAAGCCGCAGTGAGCATATGTATTCATTATTCTTTAGTATTACTTTCTCTGTCGCACTAAAGAAAAATACACATATATGTGTATTTTTCTTATATTCAGATCGGTTTTATCACGCGCAGCATTCTTTGCTTTACAAAAATATTTTAGACTTTTGGAAAAAGATTTGCATGAACAATTATTCTACATATATGTGGATAGAGTTATTGACAACATTAGAAGTATATTATACACTAAGTAAATTATAAATCTGTGTTTAAAACATATTTTCTATTCTTCTTTTACCTGCAGCGCCACCAACCGGCAAATAGTTCCGTCCTCCCCTTAAGTATACAATATGAATTTGAGAACAAATTTAATCATGACTTTATAATTTTTTAAGTAATAGCAATAAGATCTATCTATTACATTAAAACGCTTTAGGTATGATAGAACAAATCTGCATATAATATATTAATTCTTTATATAAACTCGTAATATAACATTTTTTTGTATGAATATCGCAAAATATACATATGATATATATATATATATATATATATATATATATATATATATATATATATATATATATATATATACATATAATTCATTAGCAGAAAACCAATTGCATATATAAAAACGTGCCATAACGTCATTTTAAACTTATTTGAATGTTTCGAATTTTTTTCAATCTGACAACGAGAGTGCATTGCATTTGGGTCTCGGATTTTCTCATAACTTTGGGATATTTTTTCTTACATAAAATCATGAAAAAAGCCGCATCCATTCGGTCTAACGCTCGATTTTTTCCGAGTTATAAGCAGTTTTGTCTGTATTGTTGAAAAAATTGCATCTGCTTTATAGTTTTACAGTTTTCGATATACTAATTCTATAAGGTTTATACTAATTGCAATTTAAAGTTGAGATTAAAACCTATCAATTAAAAAAAAACGTGTCCGAAAATCTAAAGTTGTTAAAAACTTATAAAAGGATGAAAATTAAAATGAAATTCAGACTATAATACAGCATTAATTTTCTATGCATATTTTCAACTAAATATTTGTCCTATTTTCATTCCCTTATAAAACCGTAACTCGGAAAAAATCGAGCGTTGGACCGAATGGACGCGGCTTTTTTGATGATTTTATGTAAGAAAAAATATTCCGAAGTTAGAAGAAAATCCGAGACCCAAATGCAATGCACTCTCCTTGTCAGTCAGTTATGAAATGTTTATGACAATACGAAAAATTTTAAAATGCTAACCATGGTCTCCTGCAGATATATGTATTTTTTATAGTGTTTCTACGTGTGTTTACGTGTGTATATTTGTTCGTAGGAGTGAAAACGTGTATGTACGTGTTTGTGCGCGTGTGTACGCGTCTGTACGTGTGTATACGTGTTTAGACGTATGTGTACGTATTTAAACGTGTTTGTACGTGTGTTAAGTGTTTGTACATGTGTGTACGTATTTGTACGTGTTTCTACGTGTTTCTACGTGTGTTACGTGTTTGTACGTATGTGTACACGTTTGTACGTATGTGTACACGTTTGTACGTATGTGTACACGTTTGTACGTATGTGTACACGTTTGTACGTATGCGTAAGTGTTTGTACGTAAGTGTACGGGTTCGTACGTATTTGTACGTATGTGTGTGAGCTTGTACGTGTGTGTACGTGTTGTACGTATGTGTGTGAGCTTGTACGTGTGTGTACGTATTGTACGTGTTTGTGCGTATTTACGCGTCTGGACGTGTGTGTACGTGTTTGTGCATATGTGCACGTATTTGAACGTGTCCCGGTTGAAAAAAAACACATAGTTTTATTACATGATTTTATCATATGATTTTATTATGTGGTTTTATCATATGGTTTTATTAGATGTTTTTTGGTTTCAATTTATCATATGATGAAAGTATATGATAAAATCATATAATATAACCCTGTGATGAAATCGTACAGTGAAACTATATGGTGAAGACAAAATTAAACCATACACACCGAGAGAAAAAGCAGTTAACAGCTACGCAAAGAATTTGGAATCATTACTAACTTTGTTCGACAGTAATTAAAGGAATGGGAATAAATACTTATCTATATTTTTGCGCCACGCAACAAAAGTGAGGTTACGATTTTACAAATGATCTGAGAAAACTAAGAACTAAGGGGATATTCAAGTAAAGATATATATGTATGTATCGCGAGGATAGTTGTCGGCAAGAGAATAAAAAGTCTGCACGCGCCTAAAATTCGGGTAATACATACCTGTGTATTACTACTTGAATAGCACCTCTGATTACTAAAGAGTTAGGTAGCTAGTCATAAAAAGTTAGATGAAGAGTCAAACTGAAAATTATTGTCTGTAGTTTGCCTATAGGCAGACTGCAGACAATAATTCTCAGTTTGACTCTTCATTTAACATTTTATGACTGGCTATCTAACTCTTTGGTAATCAGTCCGTAGTTTTCTCAGATCATTTGTAAAATCATAAGCTTACTTTTATCGCGTGGCGCTAAATTATAGATTTGTATTTATTCCTTTACCTTTACTTATTGCCGAACAAAGTTAGTAATGATTTCAAAGTTTTTGAGTAGCCGTTAACTGTTTCTTCTCTCCGTAAATATGGTTTTATTTTGTCTTCACCATATCGTTTCACTATACGATTTCATCATAGGGTTATATTATATGATTTCATCTATACTTTCATCATATGATAAATTGAAACCAGAAAACATGTAATGTACGTGTGTGTGTGAATGTTTGTACATGTGTTGACCTGTTTATACAAGAGTTTACGTACTTGTACGTAGTTCTACGTGTGTTACGTGTTTGTACGTGTGTGTACACGTTTGTACGTATGCGTCAGTGTTTGTACGTAAGTGTACGAGTTTGTACGTGTTTGTACGTATGTGTGTGAGCTTGTACGTGTGTGTACGTGTTGTACGCTTTTGTGCGTGTTTACGCGTCTGGACGTGTGTGTACGCGTTTGTACATATGTGTACGTATTTAAACGTGTGTGTACGTGTTTGTACGTGTTTGTACGTAAGTTGACCTGTTTGTACATGTGTGTACGTATTCAAACACGTTTGTACGTGTTTGTAGGTAAGTGTATCGATTCATACGTGTTTATATGTGCGTGTACGTATTTGAACGTGTTTTTACGTCTTTGTAAGTGTACTGCAGGTCAGTACGTATGTGTGAATGTTTGTACACGTGTTGACCTGTTTTTAGAAGAGTTCACGTATTTGTACGTGTTTCTACGTGTGTTACGTGTTTGTACGTGTGTGTACACGTTTGTACGTATGCGCAAGTGTTTGTACGTAAGTGTACGGGTTCGTACGTGTTTGTACGTATGTGTGTAAGCTTGTACGTGTGTGTACGTGTTTTTACGTATGTGTACATGTTCGTACGTGTATTGACTTGTTTGTACATGTGTGTACGTATTCAAACACGTTTGTACGTGTCTGTACGTAAGTGTACCGATTCATACGTGTTTATATGTATGTGTACGTATTTGAACGTGTTTGTACGTCTGTGTACGTGTACTACCGGTCAGTACGTGTGTGAATGTTTGTACACGTGTTGACCTGTTTGTACAAGAGTTTACGTATTTGTACGTGTGTGAACACGTTTGTACGTATGCGTAAGAGTTTGTACGTAAGTGTACGGGTTTGTACGTGTTTGTACGTATGTGTGTGAGCTTGTACGAGTGTGTACGTGTTGTACGTGCTTGTGCGTGCTTACGCGTCTGGACGTGTGTGTACGTGTTTGTGCATATGTGTACGTATTTGAACGTGTGTGTAGGTGTTTTTACGTATGTGTACATGTTTGTACGTGTGTTGTCCTGTTTGTACATAAGTGTACGTATTCAAACCCGTTTGTACGTGTTTGTACGTAAGTGTGCGGATTCATACGTGTTTATATGTGGGTGTACGTAATTGAACGTGTTTGTACGTCTTTGTACGTGTACTATGGGTCAGTACGTGTGTGTGAATGTTTGTACACGTGTTGACCTGTTTGTACAAGAGTTTACGTATTTGTACGTGTTTCTACGTGTGTTACGTGTTTGTACGTAAGTGTACGGGTTCGTACGTGTTTGTACGTATGTGTGTAAGCTTTTATGTGTGTGTACGTGTTGTACGTGCTTGTGCGTGTTCACGCGTTAGGACGTGTGTGTACGTGTTTGTGCATTTGTGTTCGTATTTGAACGTGCGTGTACGTGTTTTTACGTATGTGTACATGTTTGTACGTATGTTGACCCGTTTGTATGTGTGTGTACGTATTGAAACACGTTTGGATGTGTTTGTACGTAAGTGTACAGATTCGTACGTGTTTATATGTGTGTGTACGTATTTGAACGTGTGTGTACGTAATTGTACGTGAGTTGACCTGTTTGTACATGTGTGTACGTTTTCAAACACGTTTGTACGTGTTTGTACGTAAGTGTATCGATTCATACGTGTTTATATGTGTGTGTACGTATTTGAACGTGTTTGTACGTCTGTGTACGTGTACTATAGTTCAGTACATGTATGTGAATGTTTGTAAACATGTTGACCTGTTTTTACAAGAGTTAACGTATTTGTACGTGTTTCTACGTGTGTTACGTTTTTGTACGTGTGTGTACACGTTTGTACGTATGCGTAAGTGTTCGTACGTAAGTGTACGGATTTGTACGTGTTTGTGCGTGTTTACGCGTCTGAACGTGTGTGTACGTGTTTGTGCATATTTGCACGTATTTAAAAGTGTGTATACGTGCTTCTACGTATGTGTACATGTTTGTACGTGTGTTGACCTGTTTATACATGTGTGTACGTATTCAAACACGTTTGTACGTGTTTGTACGTAAGTTTACCGATTCATACGTGTTTATATGTGTGTGTACGTATTTGAAGGTGTTTGTAAGTCTGTGTACGTGTACTACAGGTCAGTACGTGTGTGTGAATGTTTTTACACGTGTTGACCCATTTGTACAAGAGTTTACGTATTTGTACGTGTTTCTACGTGTGTTACGTGTTTGTACGTAAGTGTACGGGTTCATACGTGTTTG
Source organism: Anastatus disparis (assembly GCA_017163975.1). Classification (NCBI taxonomy): domain Eukaryota; kingdom Metazoa; phylum Arthropoda; class Insecta; order Hymenoptera; family Eupelmidae; genus Anastatus; species Anastatus disparis. The sequence goes on from JAFFSR010000258.1 coordinate 1,709,038, forward strand.
TACGTATGTGTGTAAGCTTTTATGTGTGTGTACGTATTGTACGTGCTTGTGCGTGTTCACGCGTTAGGACGTGTGTGTACGTGTTTGTGCATGTGTTCGTATTCGAACGTGCGTGTACGTGTTTTTACGTATGTGTACATGTTTGTACGTGTGTTGGCCCATTTGTATGTGTGTGTACGTATTGAAACACGTTTGGACGTGTTTGTACGTAAGTGTACGGATTCGTACGTGTTTATATGTGTGTGTACGTATTTAAACGTGTGTGTACGTAATTGTACGTGAGTTGACCTGTTTGTACATGTGTGTACGTTTTCAAACACGTTTGTACGTGTTTGTACGTAAGTGTATCGATTCATACGTGTTTATATGTGTGTGCACGTATTTGAACGTGTTTGTACGTCTGTGTACGTGTACTATAGTTCAGTACGTGTGTGTGAATGTTTGTAAACATGTTGACCTGTTTTTACAAGAGTTAACGTATTTGTACGTGTTTCTACGTGTGTTACGTTTTTGTACGTGTGTGTACACGTTTGTACGTATGCGTAAGTTTTTGTACGTAAGTGTACGGATTTGTACGTGTTTGTGCGTGTTTACGCGTCTGAACGTGTGTGTACGTGTTTGTGCATATTTGCACGTATTTAAAAGTGTGTATACGTGCTTTTACGTATGTGTACATGTTTGTACGTGTGTTGACCTGTTTGTACATGTGTGTACGTATTCAAACACGTTTGTACGTGTTTGTACGTAAGTTTACCGATTCATACGTGTTTATATGTGTGTGTACGTATTTGAACGTGTTTGTACGTCTGTGTACGTGTACTACAGGTCAGTACGTGTGTGTGAATGTTTTTACACGTGTTGAATCATTTGTACAAGAGTTTACGTATTTGTACGTGTTTCTACGTGTGTTGCGTATTTGTACGTAAGTGTACGGTTTCGTACGTGTTTGTACGTATGTGTGTAAGCTTTTATGTGTGTGTACGTGTTGTACGTGCTTGTGCGTGTTCAAGCGTTAGGACGTGTGTGTACGTGTTTGTGCATATGTGTTCGTATTTGAACGTGCGTGTACGTGTTTTTACGTATGTGTACATGTTTGTACGTGTGTTGACCAGTTTGTATGTGTGTGTACGTATTGAAACACGTTTGGACGTGTTTGTACGTAAGTGTACGGATTCGTACGTGTTTATATGTGTGTGTACGTATTTGAACGTGTGTGTACGTAATTGTACGTGAGTTGACCTGTTTGTACATGTGTGTACGTTTTCAAACACGTTTGTACGTGTTTGTACGTAAGTGTATCGATTCATACGTGTTTATATATGTGTGTACGTATTTGAACGTGTTTGTACGTCTGTGTACGTGTACTATAGTTCAGTACGTGCGTGTGAATGTTTGTAAACATATTGACCTGTTTTTACAAGAGTTAACGTATTTGTACGTGTTTCTACGTGTGTTACGTTTTCGTACGTGTGTGTACACGTTTGTACGTATGCGTAAGTGTTTATACGTAAGTGTACGGATTTGTACGGGTTTGTGCGTATGTGTGTGAGCTTGTACGTGTGTGTACGTGTTGTACGTGTTTGTGCGTGTTTACGCGTCTGAACGTGTGTGTACGTGTTTGTGCATATTTGCACGTATTTAAAAGTGTGTATACGTGTTTTTACGTATGTGTACATGTTTGTACGTGTGTTGACCCGTTTGTACATGTGTGTACGTATTCAAACACGTTTGTACGTGTTTGTACGTAAGTTTACCGATTCATACGTGTTTATATGTGTGTGTACGTATTTGAACGTGTTTGTACGTCTGTGTACGTGTACTACAGGTCAGTACGTGTGTGTGAATGTTTTTACACGTGTTGACCTATTTGTACAAGAGTTTACGTATTTGTACGTGTTTCTACGTGTGTTACGTGTTTGGACGTAAGTGTACGGGTTCGTACGTGTTTGTACGTATGTGTGTAAGCTTTGATGTGTGTGTACGTGTTGTACGTGCTTGTGCGTGTTCACGCGTTAGGACGTGTGTGTACGTGTTTGTGCATATGTGTTCGTATTCGAACGTGCGTGTACGTGTTTTTACGTATGTGTACATGTTTGTACGTGTGTTGACCCGTTTGTATGTGTGTGTACGTATTGAAACACGTTTGGACGTGTTTGTACGTAAGTGTACGGATTCGTACGTGTTTATATGTGTGTGTACGTATTTGAACGTGTGTGTACGTAATTGTACGTGAGTTGACCTGTTTGTACATGTGTGTACGTTTTCAAACACGTGTGTACGTGTTTGTACGTAAGTGTATCGATTCATACGTGTTTATATGTGTGTGTACGTATTTGAACGTGTTTGTACGTCTGTGTACGTGTACTATAGTTAAGTACGTGTGTGTGAATGTTTGTAAACATGTTGACCTGTTTTTACAAGAGTTAACGTATTTGTACGTGTTTCTACGTGTGTTACGTTTTTGTACGTGTGTGTACACGTTTGTACGTATGCGTAAGTGTTTGTACGTAAGTGTACGGATTTGTACGGGTTTGTGCGTATGTGTGTGAGCTTGTACGTGTGTGTACGTGTTGTACGAGTTTGTGCGTGTTTACGCGTCTGAACGTGTGTGTACGTGTTTGTGCATATTTGCACGTATTTGAACGTGTGTGTACGTGTTTTTACGTATGTGTACATGTTTGTACGTGTGTTGACCTGTTTGTATGTGTGTGTACGTATTCAAACACGTTTGGACGTGTTTGTACGTAAGTGTACGGATTCGTACGTGTTTATATGTGTGTGTACGTATTTGAACATTCGTGTACGTGTTTGTACGTGTTTGTACGTGTGTTGACCTGTTTGTACATGTGTGTACGTATTCAAACACGTTTGGACGTGTTTGTACGTAAGTATTCGGATTGGTACGTGTTTATATGTGTGTGTACGTATTTGAACGTGTTTGTACGTCTTTGTACGTGTACTACGGATCCGTACGTGTGTGTGAATGTTTGTATACGTGTTAACATGTTTGTACAAGAGTTTACGTATTTGTACGTGTTTGAACGTGTGTGTACGCGTTTGTACGTAGGTGTACGGGTTTGTACGAGTTTGTACTTATTTGTATATATGTGTACGTGCGTGCATGTTTTTGTACATGTGTGCACATGTTTGTACACGCGTGTACGTATTTGTACGTTTTGCACGTGTGTTATGTGTCTCAACGTGTGTACGCATTTGTAAGTGTGTGGACATGTTTGTGCGTGTGCGTACATGTTTGTACGTAAGTGTACAGTTTTTGTACATGTTTCTACGTGTTCTCATATATAAGTACGTGTGTGCATTTGATTGGACGCGTGTGTACGTTTCTTTACGTGTGCGTACGTTTTTGTACGTGTGTGTACGTGTTTCTACGTGTTTCCATGTGTGTGTACATGTTTGGACATGGGTGTACGTATTTGTACGTGAGTGTACGTGATACTAAAGGCTTTGTAAGTGTGTTACATGTCTGTACGTGTATGTAAGTGTCTGTACACGTGTAAACCTGTTTGTACATAGTGTCTACGTGTTTCTAGATAGTTTTCTTCGTGTGTCAGTGTGTTCAAATGTTAGTCCTTATTTGCACCATTGTACGGTCCTGTACTTGTACTTACATGTTTGTACGTGCGTTTACGTGTAATCAAGTGGTTTTACGTGTGCATGTGTTTTTTGTACGTATGCGTAGGTGTGTTTACGTGTTTGTTCTTGTGTGTACGTGTTAGTATGTGTGTTCACGTGTGTGCACGTGTTCTACATGCGATCACACACGATTATACATAGTCATACACCTTGACAGATAATAGCTTACGCTTGCACATGTCCACACACAGACATTGTTACCAGGATCAATAGTCAGTTTTAAATTAATTTTGTCTATAATAATAAAAAAGATTTAACAATGACGGTGGCGGTTATGAAAAAAATTATGTTGATGACGATTATTTTGAAAAGGGTGACCTTGTCTTTTTATTTTAACGATTATGATATTTATTGAATCACAATAAATTTCTATCTGAAGGGATTTAAATATTTTGTGAATTGTGTGCATGTTCAAAAGCATATCCATACAAATCTCAGCTATGAGGTCAACGTTTTGTATGAGTCTTTTTATTTAGGACTGCTTAGTTAGGCTTTTAAATTTATTCTTAACAGACTGTTCCTTAGACGCTTATAGTAATTTTTTCTTCATCGTCTCCGATCATACAATGTGTTGATAACATTCTAAAAGTAACTTTTAGCACATGAGCGTTGTGACTGTATAATTTTAATTATCTGTTAAATAAACTGTTTATTTGTGTGCAGTCATATATAATGCCTTAATAAATCTTGATTCTCATCTCAAAATTGAATATATCGAGTTAATATTGAATAAAAATCATTCATTTTATATTTATTTTTCTTTGATCAAAAGTGATGTTTTAATGATTAGTAATTTTTATATTTAATTTAAAAAAATATAATTATCATTGATTGATTTTAAATAATTTCAAGTTTATTTGCGTTAATGTTAATAACATGCCTTAATAATTTTAGTTTTCGAATCACATTCGAGATATTGAAGAATTTCGAACAAATTTCAATAGTTAGGGGTTTATTTGCGTAATCAAATAGGATGTTTCAATCAATTTTGAATTTTACATCAAAATTAAAAATGTTGAATTATTTTTCATTCAAATTGATAGATATGAGTTTATTTGTATTCAATCAAGTATAATGCTTTAACAAATTTAGGTTTTGACGTTAAAAACTTGTGTAAAAGTTATTAATTTGTGTAAAAGTTATAAATTTGTGTAAAAGTTGTGAATTTATGTAGAAGTTATAAAATTAAAAATGTTATAACTAATCAATTATTTATTATATTTAAATCAAATGAAGTTAAAAATGATTGTTTTAATATTATCTAATGAGTTGATAAGCTAAAAATTGAATAAATACTTTAACAAAAAAATATAAACAATTATCGAAAAAACTAACTTTTGACACAGACTTTATAGCCAATACACCCTTAATATGGGATTTACTTGTGTGTGATCAAATATGATATCTTAATAAATCTTAATTTTTGTATTAAAATTTGCAATATCGAATTTCTATCGATACAATTTCGTTAATTTGAAGTTTTATTTGTGGGTAATGTGATGCTTCAATTAATTTTGATTTATACGTCAAAATTCAAGATATTCAATTACCATAAATTTAATTATATTAATTACATGTTTTAATTTTGCAAGCAATTATAATGCTTCGATAAATTTTAATTTTTACACCGAAATTCGAAATGAATTTGAATAAGATGCTTCAATGAATTTTGATTCTCGTATCAAATATGAAATATTAAATTACCTTTGATTTAGTTTATTTGATTTGAGTTTTATTCGTGTGCAATTAAATATGGTGTTTTAATTAATTTGGATTCCTACATCAAAACTCAAAATAATTACTTGACCTCAATTTAATTGATTTATTTGTTGTTTATTGTTGTGCAATCAATTGCGATGCTTAAAAAAATTTTGATGACTTTTTTAAAATTTGAAATAATAAATAACCTCCAAATAAATTATATCAATTTGATGGTTATTAGTGAGCATTTAAATACGATACTTCGACAAATTTTGATTTTTACATTAAATTTAAAATATTGAAATATAATTAATTTTATTTGATTAATTTAAAGTATATTTGTATGAAATTAAATATGTTGCTACAATAAATCTTGATTTCTACCAGAATATTCAGGATATTAAAAATTATCATCGTGTAATTCAATAAAATTGAAAAAGCATCCTTAAGACTGTAATCTTCAAAGTTGAATTCTGAAAATCTCTAGTTACCATCATTTTACATCGCAAATTCTAAGTGTATGAAAAAATTTAACCAAGCGATGTTAGGAGAGAGATATTTTACGCTAGTTATTTTATTAAATTTTTTTTTTAACTCGCTCTTCTTCTTAATGAACTGGTGTTTATGAACTATCACATGTTTGTTTGTTGCTGTGGTCAATAAAATGATTTTACGTACTTTAAATTTCCAAATCACAATATTTTTTCTTTTTTGGCTTTCAAAACGTAAAATATAGTACGTTATTTGGATAAGAAGGCTTTAAAAAACGAGTTACAAACCTCACCTTCGGCTTAGCTTGAATTTTTCTCGTTTCGTAAAAAGCCCATCCGTACACGGTCTGTAATATACTATTATTCTTATCTCAACAATAATAGCCACTTTATTTATTGGAAAAGTATACTGGAAGTTAGATACAACTAACTTTAAAAATTTAGCAGAAATCAGAAACTCTATTCTCGCTTTTATAAGAATTAAGTACTTCATTCCTGTTAAATAATTTAGAAACGTATAAAATTATATAAATTGTTTAATTTTTATAAAATATGAATATTTTATCAATGAAATATTGATATTTTATTAGTATAATATTATATTAAATTATTTATTATATAAATAAACAAATTGAAATGATTAGAAAAATTTCAAATTTTAATGAAAATTGATATATTGCAAAAATAATAAAATTTTAATACTAAAATTTTATTTTCAATTTTTTTTAATTAGGTTCGCTTTTTTAAGTTGATAGTGGCCTCTGAACATTAATTTGATAAAATTAAAATTATATGGTATTCTTTTTTTAACATTTATTTATTTTTTATATTAAATAATAGAATTAACAATAAATAATAACATCAAAAAGAAATAATAAAATTAAAAAAAATAATATTGACAAGAAATAATAAAATTGGCATCATTATAACTATTCATAGTTAAAAGTAATATTGCAATTTCAAAATTTTTATTTTATTCCTATCAATATTTATTTTTTAAAGTAATAAAAATCTGCAGTACAAGCTCTAGCTTGAATATCGAATGCAACTGAACTTGCAGTTTTGCACTATTTATTCTTTCGTTTTTGATTTAAGTTGCTCCTAAGCTATAATGAACTCAATGCAACCCAGGAGCTTAATACCCCTAGGCAGTAATGCTATTGCAGCTTAGAAGCTCCTAGTGCGCATCTAACCTATTTACCAATTGAGGACTCTCTGCACGTAAAAACCCGAATGCGTCTGCCTGGGATGAAGAATAATATTCCATCGCAAGCGGATAATGAGTTTATTAGCCTAGGTAAAATTTGTAGTTTACATATTTTTGCATTGCTAAGTTGATTACAATCATTTATACTCGATAAGGTCGTATATTTTGATGTATCATAGGTTATTAGTACATATTGATCGGTTATGTCTAATATTGCCGTGTTTCCAAAACGTCTTTCGATAGGTGAAGGTTCACATTTAAGGATCTTGTACGGGTCATTGTAAATAATGGAATATTTAGTAACTATTACGAGTCCGTCTGCCTTAATGTATGATGTAAACGTCATAACTTGTAATATTGAAAAATAGTTTTTCATTATCGGTGTTATTAACATATCATCGTATTGCTGCTTTTTATATAAACTTTGTAGACCATTTATTAAAATTTCAGGTTTTGATAATGCAGGTGATAATATTCCATTTCTTGCTATATTTATAGAACTGAATAGGTTTGTTGTATAGGCCTCGTACTCCTCTAGCGATGCATCAATTTCTTGCAGAATAAGTAATACAATTTGGTTGCCTTGATAATTGTTAAGCATTGTTGATTTTCAAAGACTCCAGTTTATTAATTTGTCTTCATTTTCTGTAAATATATAGAATTCTTTCGTAAATGAATCGAAAGTCTCTTTCATATACAATGTTTGATTTTTAATTGCTACTAGCGAGTCTTCTGTATCTTTATATAACTTGTCTATCTCTTGATTTATAGAATCGGCATCATCAGAATTCAAGGTACCAAATAAGAATTTCCTGTCTGTTCCTACGAAGTTCAATAATCCTCTCTTCTTTCTGTTGCGCTCTGAATGTAAAAATAAAGATAATCTTGCAAATAGCTCATTTAGACGTTTTTCTTGATGCATTATGAAATCTTTTGCAGTACTGTCAACATTATTACATACTTTTTTGATTGTTATTAATCTATTTTGCATATCTATTTTATTTTGTATAAGGGATGTAAGATCTATGTAATTAACAATAGTCCAAGTATCTTCGAACACATAAGCAGTTCCGTAATTTTTCTGTGATACTGATATATTAGCTGGTGTAATTTGTATGTCTGCTTTGCAGTGATTGAATGTATCGATTAACATGACTGTTAATATGATTATCGCCTTCATCTGTAACAAAGAAGGGATTCGAGATAAGCGTGATCTCATTAAAATGTCGCCCGAGAATTGTAGTTTTAAATAAAAAGCTGGACGGCAAAAAAGTAAGACTTTCATTATTGACTGTGAGAAATCCGCGCAATGTTCTAAAATTAACCCTATCCCCTGGTTGTGGGTTGATTTTTGAAGTTTTTCTGTCATCTACTGTGTTTTTATTCATTTCCTTTTGTCTTTGTATTTTTTCTCCTGCTTCTTTTGCTTTTTTTGTATTATCTTCCAGTCGCTTATTTAGTGAATTTGACTTGTCATGGCTCAAATTTTCTTTAGGTAAGATTCGTCCAAAGAATAATTCATAAAGTATATATTTTGTGGTAGTGTGTATTGTTATATTATAAACAGGAATAATTGTTCGAGACTGCTCCAATTATTTTCTTCAAGGTCCCTATAAGTCTTTCTACTATACCATTCAATTATGGATGCAATGGAGTTGTTGGTATATATTCTATTTTATGTTTTTATAATAAATTTTTAATTTCTCTTGATGTAAACGTAGCTGCATTGTCACTTATTATTTTCCTTGGTATTCCCCATTCACTCATTAAATCTTCCATAGATTGCGTAGTTTGATCTAGATTTTTCAATTGATAAACTTTAGCATATCGTGAAAGCGCTTCGTTAATAAGGAGTAATTTTATTCTCTTTTCTTCAGCATAATCTATACACCATAACTCGTTTATTTCTTTTGGCACGTTTATGATAGTGCCTGGAGCCTTAAATCTGCTATTAACATTTTTTTCCTTACAATATTCGCAAGTATTGATCCAATTTCTAACCTCTTCTGCTTTTGTTTCTCAACAATATTTACGCAGATGGAAAATAGTTCTATCATAAGCCCGATGAGCTTCGCTGTGCGCTCTAGCTATTAATGTTTTCCTAGTCTTTTCCTAGTCCACATGAATCTGTGCTAGACTCTTGATTCGGATTCTTCTTGGAAAATGAGCAAGTTTTAATAATAAATCTTGAGCCAAAGTGTCGTCAAAATTTCTTAATTCTATAATTTCTCCTTTATAATTAGGATAATGACTGCGTAAATAATTTATTGGTGATCGTATTATTTCTTCATTTGGAGTTAGTATAATGTCTCCCTCACATGCTCATTTTATTTCTATCTTTCCATATTTAGGTTCCTTTTCTGTCCGAAAGTATATAAGTGTTATCTCCTTTATACCTCTTTTAGCTGCTCCAGTTTTTAAATGGTCTGTAGCATCGAAGAACTTTTTTCTGTTAAAATCTCTGAGTTCCAATATTTGTCTCTCTGTGTATTTAGACAGAATTTCTTTTAAAACTTGTTTTATGTCTTGATTATCAGTATTGTTATATATTATATCACCTTCTATAGCATTAACGTACTTTATTCGTGGATTTTCTCTTTTTGCAACAAATGCTCAGCCGAAAGAATCGGTATTAGTTTTCAATTTGCCCTTTTTATATTCCACTATAGGCTAGAAGTCTGTGATTTTTAACAAAAGTTTAAAAATTCTAGATTCAATTTCTGGTGATTTTGATTTTATGAGATCTGCTTATGGTGCATGATCTGTTATTGAAATAAAAGGTTTTCCATATAAAAAATGTCTCAAATGTCGCATTGCCGATACTGCTGCTAATAATTCCTTTTCGGTAGTTGAATAATTCTTTTCAGCTTGATTGAGTGTTCTTGAAGCATAGGCGCATGGTAAATCTTTTCCCTTCTTGTAATTACTTTGACTGATAATTGCACCGAGCCCTTCGTTACTTGCATCTGTCGTAAGCCTTTTTGCATTTATCATCAAAGTTAAAACTTATTTCTACTCATTAATTTGTTAAGAAGTGCTGTGATTTTACCGTAATTTTTAATAAATTTCCTATAATATCCACATAATCCTAGAAATTGTCTGATTTCCATTTGATTGAAATTATTTGTTATTTCTCATACATTCTAATTTATTTGGATTAGGATATACTCCTTTCTTTGTGATGAGATGTCCTAAATATTCTAGTTCTGGTTTAACATACTCGCATTTATCGGGTTTCAGTTTTAAGCCTGCAATTCTAAGTCGATCAGATAATATCTGTAAGTTCTTTAAATGTTCTTCAAAGGTTTTTGAGTATACTATAATGTCATCTAAATATACGAAACATATAGTGCCTATTAATCCTTGTAATTTTAAATTCATTATCCTTTGAAATGTAGCAGGTGCGTTTTTAAGGCCCATTGGCATTTGTTTAAATTCCCACAGCTCTTTATAAGTAGAAAATGTAGTACGCTCTCTGTGTTCTGGTAAAACCGGTACTTGTTGAAAACCTGAGGCTAAATCAAATACAGAAAAGTATCTCATACCTCCCAATTGATCAAGGGTCTCATTTATTGACGGCAATGGGTAATTATCTTGGAGTGTGTATTTATCTAATTTTCTGAAGTCTATTACGACTCTATATTTTTGTGTTTCTGGAGTATCCATTTTTTTTGGAACACACCAAACGGGTGATACAAAAGGCGAATTCGATTTTGTTATAATACCTTCATTTTCAAATTTTTCTATTTGTCTGTCTATTTCCTTATGTAACGTTAATGGGTGTCGATATAATTTTGAAATAACTGGTTGATTTATTGTTAAATCAATACGGTGATACATATTCTTGAGTGATGGTGCATAATCTCCTTCTAGTTGAAAGATTTCATTATATTCCTTAACTAATGTTTGTATTGCTAATGTCTGTTCTCTCGGTAAATATGATGTACGCGTATTGTCTATAATAAGTTTGTCACGATGGTACTTTTCTGTCATGAATGTTTGTTTGTTAAATACTTGTTTCCGTATAAAAATTGTTTAATAAATATTTTGTTTCTATTCTTGAAATTCTTCTATCTCTATCTTGGTATTTATTTTTATTTATTTTTCTGATTCACTTACGATGTTAAGCGGTGTAGCTTTATTTTGTACCGTATATATTGCTGGTGTTATTATATCTTTTGGATCGATTATTATGTATTCTCCATCTGGTACATCCATATTTATTTTTATAAGATTGACTCCTTAATTTACGTAAACAGGTTTTTTATTAAACGTGAATTGTAAAAAATTATTTTCTGCATCGGAAATTTTTATGTTTTGTTTTTGTGTATCTATCAACGCTTTATAATGTTGTAGCCATTCTCAGCCCAACAGCCCGTCGGCACCGAAGGGTATTTTATTGCTTGAAACGTAATATATAAAGTCGCTTTCAAAAACATTCAATTTGCATTTGCCCAGCATTGTGTGATTTCCCTTGACTATCTGTATTGTTTTTCTTTCTTCTGGTCGCTGTTTTATAGGGTTACAAGAATTAAGATCCAATACTTTGTCTTTAATGAATTTTATACCTGCTCCTCTGTCTACTAGGAATTTTAATAATTTTCCTCCTGTTCCTGAGGGTCGCGTCTAGAGATGCCAGTGTTTTCCATCTGTTGGAAAGATTGCGTCTTGTAATCCTGATCCTCCCAATAATTCTGATGGTCGGGTGAGGAATCCTCTAGATACGTTTTACTCTTTGAGGCATTGAGGCTAAAATGTACTCTTTGCGCATTTTGATCTTTAAAACAATGTTCTTTATCATGGCCGTATGTATTACAATGAGAGCATGTAGGTTTATTTTCTCTTTTATTCGCTCGATATTAGTGCATAAAAATTTGTAATATTAAATCATTATTTTTGAATTTCATAAAATCAGCGAAAAATTGACCGCTTAAAGAGAGTTAACGTGAATGAGTAAGAATAGAAAAATTGTAATCCGAACTTTTTTTTCATAATTACGAAGATGAGTTTTTGCTTCCTCTGCCCCTCCCCTACATAAGAACATGTGGGCACACAGACATAGAGCATATATGTTGTAAGTACACAGACATTGTAACGGTAATTTACTACACATTACGAGAGAAATTAGATTTTTTAATTCCAATTTAACTTTAACTAAGTCTATGTATTTTTGTTAGAATACGGAGCTGCTAGAATTTATATTAACTATGATAAACTAGCAACAGACTCCGGTAAAGCTAGTTAGTATGTTAGATTGATGTGCGACGGAGCATTTTTCCATCAGCTCGTCGCTGCACGTCTCTCTCTCTCTCTCTCTTTTACCTGATCGAAAGACGCGATGCCGCTAGCGCAGTTTTTCTTCGTGAGGCAGGTTCCAAAATACGTTATATTAAAATATATGATATTACGTAATTAAATAATTTATAACTGCTCACAAGGACCGCGGAGGCATCGGAGTAAGCAGCGGGAAATATATTTTATATTAAATATAGTCAGGCAATATAAATTAATTCAAAGCACGTTTTAATAAAAAAGAAAATTAATTTATTATAAGACAAAAATATTAATGTAATAAAGATAGAGTATGAATTAAACGAGAATGAAATAATATAATATATGAAATGTAATGTACGCGTCTAATGAGAGAGTAAGCCAAGGGAGGGCGCGTCGCGAACTAAATGATACTCGCTTATGACGCTGATCAGTTATATAACCGATGATACAATATACCTGAACAAGTATCTCTCGAGGAAGAGATACTTGGAAATCGCACAGTATAATTATACTTACAATAACGCACTGGCCAGCTTACACTAATTACCTACGTGCGCGTAGACGACGCTCGCCCGTTATTGTAGCTTCTCCCCTGTACGTAACCAATACGTAGATGCTCTAGACTAGGCCGGTGGAAGACGTCTCTTCCCGATCCTGGAATTCCGATGAGCTCTGCCAACGTGGTTACCTGGACGTAGATCGGTGGAATCCTATACACGCCGATCAATGTATTTGCTAGCACTTAATGGCTGACCGCTAAGACCCGCGAAAAGCGGTCAAGCAAAACTCTACAGAAAGAATTTCTGAGAGTGGCAACTTGCAAATATGATATAATACGCAAGTCGGTATAAACTCACGACTTTTAATAAAGACGATGTTTCGCGCTATCAATTGCGAAGTTAGTCTAACGTATTATACGACCACGTGGCGAAATTCTCTAATGAGCACAGCGCGGCTTAGGTTTCGTGCTAACGCAACGGTAGCCAGAAACTCTCTGAAGCGCCTCACGGGCGGCTTGCTTCTCGCTCGCGTGCCGGTCGTCAAGATACGCACTTCTTCACTCGTCTTAGACGAGATATATGACCGAGCGTTTATTCTATTTTAATACCTAAGCGCGCAAGATTCAAACACGGTAGAATACCGTTACAACATATAATAGGTATGTACACGGAGAAACTTTTGCCTTAATAAACGTGGTGCTCATCGCATTATAAAAGTAATACATACTCGCACTACGTGGTGGCGTGCGTGCGCTGCGAACTGTTGGGTGCGTACAACAAATAATGCTGCAAACTGCTCTATGTTTACTGATGCGTCCTGCTTTGCGTTTTATAAAGCATGCACAACTTTTTGTCGTGCAGTAAGCGTTTTACATGACAAAATGCTTACTGAAGTGGCGCGCGGTGTTATGGTAGATTGTATTATTTTTATAAATTTATTATATTTATTTCAGAAAAACATTAACATATAACGTTATGAATAATTAATTACTTTATAATAAATTATAGGTAATTAAAAAATAATTTTTAATAAATTATAAATAATTTTATATGAAATAATAAAATTAAATTTAATAACAAATAACAAAAATTAATTTTGTATATAATAAATTTAAATTATGTCGCGTTTCGGTTGTCCTTTTACAAATCTTTTCAAATGAAATTTATAATATACAAAATAATATTAATAACTTAGTCGAATAATTGCAAATATGATGTTCATGGTCATAATACATAATTTGATTTTTAAAACACTCTTTAGTTGTAAAAAGACAATTGAAACATTATGAAAAATCAGAATAATAAATTTTTTTGATAATATATCAATAAATTTGAATTTATTATTAAAATATTTACTATCATTAACTTCAATTTAATACAAAAATTTATATATTATTTAATTTTGTTCATCGAAAAATCAAATTACAATTATAAACTAGACTTAAATTAGTATCATATACTTACAATATCCTCTTTTATATTATAAAAATTTATTAAAAATTTGCAATAAAATATATATATATATATATATATATATATATATATATATATATATATATATATATATATATATATATATATATATATATATATATATTACAAGCAAGAAAATGCTTAAGAGTCCGCTGTATCTCTGTCCTTTTCTAATTAAAAAATTGACTTTTTTCCCAAAATTAGCAACAAGAAGCAAAAATAAAGAGATGGTTTCGATGTGTTCAATAAAATGTAATATTTTCTTTGATTAGAATGAATTAATTTTATTGCTTCGTTTTTAAGAAAAGTTGGAATAACTTAAAAAATTAGAAATTAGTGTCAAATAATGGGATTTTCAAGTTATTCCAACTTTTCTTGAAAATAAAGCGGTGGAATTAAATTATTCTTATCAGAGAAAATATTGCTTTCTATTACACGAATCGAAACCATCTCTTTATTTCTGCCTGAAGCTATTAGTTTTTATAAAAAATAAATTTTAAATAGATTCGGTAAAACAGGTAACTGTGTCGGTATACAGCTGACTCTTAAAATTTATTTTCAATCATTCAAAATACACAATATTTTTTTTAAATTTATTTTCAATTATTCAAATTGCATAATGACTCACTACAAATTTTTCTCCATTCTCATTTTAAATATAACACTTATATCCATTAGTAATTTTAAAATATCTCATGCGATGCTTGAAATTCTTCTCTTCGCTCAGTTTTGATTTTTCTATTTTATAACTTACCGCAGGATTTCTCAGCTAATTTTCAACAAATTGTCTTGAAAGTTTATAGTTCAATTTAAAAAAAAAGAATTAAAAAAGTTAATTAAAAATCTCTAAAAATTTTCAAGTCAATTTGTTGAAAACTGATTGAAAAACTTGAAAACCCATCTTTATGTATTTTCTTACACAGCTTTTCAATGTTATTTTTAAAATTTTTTCATTCAATGCTTTGAAATTTTTGTTGCTACTTCAATTTGTTATTATAAATTATATAACAAAAATTTAAACTAGTAGCAAATAAACTTCCAAAGTTTTAATAAATTATGAAAATTTTGAACTCCACGATTACAAGATTTAAAAAAAAATAGATTCTCTTAGTTAATTCAGGAAGTTTTTTGATTAGTGAAATAAAATTTTGGCCACTATTTTAATTAATTAATACAAACTTTTTGTAAAAAATTCAGACTTTAAACTCATAAACTTCCTCAATTACAATTAATTATGTTATTTTGATTTTCATCGTATCATGTCTTTTCGTACACACAGCTTTTAAATGATATTTAAGAAATCTTTTTATTTAATACTCTGAAAGTTGAAAGTCTGAATTTTTTTCCAGAAAGTTTGTAATAATTATATAGAATATTGGTCAAAATTTTAAAGCATTAAGTACAAAACTTTCTAAAATGACTATTTAAAGTTGTATTTAAATTTTGTATAAGAATAAAAATTGGATATTAACAATAGAAAATAAAGAAGAAAATAATTAAAACTTACAATCTACAATGATTTTATTAAAACATTATAAAACAATAGTTTTTGATTACAAAAAATTCACATTAAAAAACAAGGACTAATTAACCTTGAAATAAACAATATAGATCTTACTTACCAAAAAATTTGTAGTGCAGTTTTTCTAATTTCCAAGTGGATAACAAATTTTGAACTTTTATATCCATATCTATTTATAAATTATATTTTACATATACGAGTTTCATATATCGCACTCATGCACTGTAAAACTTTATGCATTCTATACTTTGCATCGAAAAATATTGTGCACGCTTGAAGAATTGTAAAGCAAAACGATTCAAGAAACATAGATTAGACTCGCATTGTTATTTGTCGTGCGGGTTTCAAGAAACATCGTGCGTGCGTGCCACCTTGTGGTGCGTTTTCAAAACGCACCATCTTATATCGTGCAAAAGTTTCTCAGTGTAAGCACCACACGTAATCTGCGGTGCGAAAGCAAGCGACTTGAGGAGAAAGTTATGTTTTACGAGAAGTACAGATGATTATTCATGGCGTTCTCAACTCCTGTAGAGTTAAGTATTCTTTCTTCGCTTTTCAGGTACTTGTGACAATGACTTGTGATAATAAAGATTTTGTAATTATATTTCAATCTCACACCTGTACTTAATCTTTTCAACCTACCTCAAACTTCTCTGTAGTCAAAGGAATTACAGTGGTGCCCCCGACAACCGTTTGGAAAGCTGAAGACAGCGCAGCGCAGCTAGCAGCGAGTCCGGAGCAAAAGCCAATGGAGGCCAGCACGGCGTCGCGAACAAGGGCGGCCATTCTGTCAATGTGAAGATTTCATCAACAGGTTAGACTCTCGAAGATTTCTCGCGTCACGCTGTTGGAATACTTAACATTTAAAGAGATTTCCTTTTACAAAGTAAATAATTCATCGTTTATGTATAACTAAAGTATATTTCCTCTTTCTTTTAGTCAGATACTCTGTGCGGGAGAGTAAATACTAACATTTTGAATATTAATTGAAAATCAAATAAATTCGCCGAAAATAGCGTATATATATTTAGTAACAAACAAATATTATAAATATTAAATATTAAGTCGCACAGTGAGTGAGAAGCTGATTTCTTCCAGCTACACCTGCAAATAAAATATTTTGTCTTTTGAATAAGACAATTATGGGTTTCGTGAGGTTAAGAAATGTGTAGCTAACCTATTGGATTCGTTCATCTACTTGGGCACAGATCAAGGCCTTGCCAATTACCTGTACTTTAATGCTTTGTAATAGTAATTATCTTTTGGTGAATGTATTGAAATGCACGAGTAGACTGAGAAGAGTATAAGAGAATTATCTCTTTCAGAAAAAATCTTTTTATAACTTTTGTGAAGTTAACCTAAGAAAACTGTGCGCAAAAGAAATAAAAAAACGCTGCCAAGTGCTTTGGCGGAATGCTTTCTCATAGAGCTCTTTAAGTTTCATTAATTTTTTTATATTTATTTAAATATGATTTTAATATAAAAAAATTGTCTAACATTAATATTTATTTGTAAATTTGTACTTTAAAAGAACGATGACAACGAAATTTCTAATCGTAACCACGCTAAGAAAGAAGATAAATGAAAAATAAAAATTTGTATGAAAATTTTCAAAATTCTCTTAAATTAAAACTGCACTGAGAAAATAAGTTTCCCAAAGCTTATTTTCTTTAGACAATAGCGAATAACTTGCATGAAAATTTTAGAGCAAATCAATCGAATGGTTTTCGTAAAATAGAAAAATAATAAAAAATAACAACTTTTTTAAAAATTTTCAAAATGCTCTAAAATTAATAGTATACCAGGAAAATCAATTTTCAAGTATTTTTATTATTTTAACAGTAGCAGATAATTACTATATAAATTTTTAAACAAATTTTTAAAGTAGTTTACGTAAAACCCAAAAAAAATGAAAAATTAAAAAAAAAATTTTTTTAAATTCTCTTAAATTAAAACTGCGCTAAGAAAATAAGTTTTCCAAAGCTTGTTTGATTAAGACAATAACGAATAATTTGCATAATGATCTTAAAGAAAATCTAACGAATGGTTTTTGTGTAATATAAAAAAAATGAAAAATAAACATTTTTTCAAAAATTTTTTAAATGCTCTAAAATTAAAACTGCGCTAAAGAAATGAGTTTTCCAAAGCTAATTTTCCTCAGACAATAGCGAATAACTTGCATACAAATTTTGGAGCAAATCTATCAAATAGTTTTCATAAAATAAAAGATAAAAGAAGAAAAATTTTTTTTTTTCAATTTTCAAATCGCTTTAAAATTAAAAGTGCGCTAAGAAAATCAGTTAATAAAAGTTTTTCTTCTTTTGGCAGTCACAAATAATGTTCATACAAATTTGCAAGAAAATTCTTCGAGTAGTTTACGTAAAATACCAAAAAAATGAAAAATAAAAATTTTTTTAAAATTATTAAAATAGCTCTAAAAAAAACTGAACTAAGAAGATCAATTTTCAATAGCTTCCCCCCAGTTAGACAAAAAAATAAATTGCATGCAAAATTTGAAGCAAATCCATCGAGTAGTTCTCGAGATATTTCTGGCGTACTGAAATCATACACACACACACACACCACACACACACACACGCACACGCACACGCACACGCACACGCACACATACACACATTTTCTGGAAACCACTTTTTTCGACTCCCGGAGTCTAAATATGTACAAATAAATGAAAAAATAGAAATTTTTTTATATCGATACAATGCTTTCTCTATGAGAAAGCAATATAGTCGAATAGAGGTGATTAGAGGTTAAGTATTGTGTGCGCGTGAAAGTAGATAGAGTCGTGTAAGATATAAATCGCGATAAACTTGCATATTTTTAAGCAAGCGAAGTAGAAGATAGAGTAGCAGAGGAGAACCAAGAACAAAATAGCAGTACTGAGAAACCAAGTAGTAGTGATGGAGCAAAAAACGAAAATCAGCAACAATCAGCAGAATAACGATACTTACACAGTGAACAAAGAAATAATTTGAAATTACCTTTTTATCATTGAATGCAAACTTTGAGGAATATTTACGCTAAAAATAGCCACACTTTTCACAGAAAAGTTACTAGCTCAAAATAATTACATTAATGTTTTTAAACATTCGTATTGTTAATTTTTTCAATCTTTTTATGATTTAATATGAGACAAAATATAACAAAAGTGTATATTCTAACACGGATTATTATAGTATCCCAATGATATTCTATCGGAATTCTAAACAAAGCCACATTTACAAAAAATAACTGTGCCTTGCTTTGGTCGATTTTATTTCGAAGCTGTTTGTACATGTTCTTACGTTGTGTGCACAATAATGCTGCTTCTTATCTTTCCTTTGCTTTCGCTTTTTGGATTTTCCTTCCGAAGCAAAGAACTTCCGATCTGATCTTAGCGATATCGTTATTCTACCAATAAGCAGGACGCTTTGAATCCCGTGATCTCTTGCGTGGCATCGAATAATAATTATAATAATAATTATAATAATAATGATAATAATAATAATAATAATAATAATAATAATAATAATAACAATAATACCAAGTATGACATTTTGGTTAACCAATTTTTCTTTTAAATATAAGAAATTATCAAAAAATTTAAATATTTTGCAGGAGAAATTCGGGAATAAACCCTATTTAAACCAGGATCTCAACTTACTTCAAGCAACGAATATAGACGCTTATAAAAGCGTACTCTTGAATTGGAAAATTCTGCCGAAAATGAGTTAGTTCTGTTACCCAGCTACTTGAGGGCACCACCAAATCCCATGTATTTTTATATCTATGTATATTAGTTATATACCCAACTTCGGCGTACGAAGGATTTATATGAGCGAGACTAATGTTTTTGGCTTGAGCAGTAGTGTGTCGAAGGCTTTAGCCCGAGACTGACTGCTGTTCAAGCTATAAAACATTAGTCGAGGTCATATGTATCTTTTGTTAGCCCAAGTTGGGTAGATGATTTTATGTTATCGTAGGTCGTATGAGGGGCTAGAAAAAGATTAAATACAAAAAAAAACATTATGATAAAATACACATTTTCAGACTATTTATTTGAAGAATTCTCATAAGTAAAGAACTGAGCGGCGCCGGTATACTTCTGCCTATGCAACAGAGAGAAACGACGACGACGGAGAACTATAGATCTTATAGAGTTTAAGAGTCAGCCGTATACCGACACAGTTACCTGTTTTACCGAATCTGTTTAAAATTTATTTTTTATAAAAACTAATAGCTTCAAGCAAAAATAAAGAGATGGTTTCGATTCGTGTAATAGAAAGCAATATTTTCTCTGATAAGAATAATTTAATTCCACCGCTTTATTTTCAAGAAAAGTTGGAATAACTTGAAAATCCCATTATTTGACACTAATTTCTAATTTTTTAAGAGCATGACGAAGCTGTCCGCCTTCTAATAATATTTCCAATCTTAACTTATGAATAAACGATGCGTTTAATCGAGTTTCTTTGCTACAAAGAAAAAATTTGTAAGATTAAACTCTAATGCGGACAACTAAAGAAATCCACCAAAATATAATACATACAAAGTTATAATAAAAACTTTCAATATGTCGTATTTTAAGGTTAGGTTTGTCGAGTTTGATATCTAATTTCCAATCAAAGCTCATAAAAAAATAACAAGTCCAAATGATTTTTTATTTTAACAAAAATTATTGTATAAATATAGCTTTAGTGCGGACAAGCCATTATATTTGTTTAATTTAAGAATTTAAAAAGATATTGATAAAATAAAAAAAGCAAAACTTGATTGCTGCAGCTCCGACATGCCGTTAAGTTATTCCAACTTTTCTTAAAAATGAAGCAATAAAATTAATTTATACTTATCAAAGAAAATATTACATTTTATTAAACACATCGAAACCATCTCTTTATTTTTGCCTCTTGTTGCTAATTTTGGGAAAAAAAGTCAATTTTTCAATTAGGAAAGGACAGAGATATAGCGGCCTCTTAAATGGTTTACTTTTAACTGCGCTCTTCTTTATCTGTCTTTGTCTTACCATAGCAGAGCGGAGAAGGTTTGCCTTCTTGTAGCAGCGCGCTGACTCTACTACCCTTCTGAAAACATATTTTAGTGTCTTGCTCCGAACGTTGTTCAATAAGACTGTAGAATATTTGCCAATACACTTCAATATAGTGTGGCGTACGCAATAATGTACCATACTATAGAGTATTTTAAATTTGTATACTCCGCTGTACAGTGTATTGCTAACAGAACATACTATAGCTACGAGTAAGGCGGTATGACACCCCAATACCCATTTAGCTAGCTCCATGGGTATTCTGCCGAATACGACATACTATAACATAAATATATTATATATAACACGTTTTCCATATATATAGATATACAAACAATGTTAAATTGTTACCCAGGCTTTCGCACGAAAAATGTAACCCAGAAGAATCCTTATATAAGCGTCTATTTTCTTTGCTTCAAGTGTTGACACAATTACACCTTCTCAGAGTAGATCTAGATCTATATATTCTCCAATTAGACGCAATCATTTAAGAAAAGATGAAATAGGTTTTATAGACGTTATGACACCCGAAGTTGTTGATGCATTTGATAAGTGCAGATTATCAGATAGAAATATTATACATTTAGTTGGTACAGTTGTACATGCCTTAGGCTTTGATATTGAGTTACTTATTCTAAATAGATAGTCCATTAATACAGCATAGTCTAAGCTTAGACAAGAAAGGGCTAAAAAATTAAAAAAAAGATTTAAAGATTAAGAAATACCTCATGTTATAGTTCACTGGGATGGAATAGTACATTACGTAACGGGTATGGAAAGGCTTTATTTACAAAACGAGAAGTTTACTGCCTGAGCCGAAAGTGAGGGTCGTAAAGAGTTTCGTAAAAAAGTCTTTCCATACTAGTCGCGTAGTGTATTTTTCGCCATGAGAGCCAAAAAAGAGCAACGAAGTCGCAATTTCAGGGTTGGAATGATGAAACAATTATTTCCGATAGATTTTCTTTTAAAATAATTGATCATTTACCCATCTTGATAAGCGTTGAAAATATAATAAAAATAATCAATGTTCCAGGTTTAGAAAACAAAACAGCAATAGCTTTACAGCTGCTGTTTACAGCGCTTTAGTTGACTGGGGATTACTCGATTTAGTGCAAGGAATACGTGTCGATACAACAAACACAAATTTATGACTAAGAAGTAGAGCTGCCTTAATTTTAGATTAAATGGTTAAAAAAGATTTATTGTATACAGCATGCAGACATCATGTTATAGAAATAATAATCATCATAGCAGCTTATATTGAGAAATTCCCTGCTAAAAGTGGACCAAACAATTCGGTTTTCAAAAGATTTTGTGATGGATGGCATAATTCAGAATCATTAAACGTAGAAAATAATTTGTAATAGTACAAAATGATAATAGCATTGGTTTTACTAAAGAAAGAATAAGAAAAAAAACATTTTTAATTACAGCTAGGATTAAATTATGTTCCTAAAGGTTGTAAACAGTTTAAATTATGTTTTAAGATATCAAAAAAGTGATATCGACTAGTGGAGCAAAGATTTTCAACGTTTGGGATATAAGTGCCGCCCTAATATATCAATGCGAGATTTGAGACCAACTGAAAGGGTAAAAATTGCTGAGACTCTGAGAATATATTTTTCTTGTTATCCAAAATATATGAAAAAAATTTTCAAGAATGTAGATTAAAAGGATCAAGAGATATAAATCCTTAAGATTAAAAAAATTTCAAAATTTTTGGAAAAGTCCCAAATTTATTACTTTTTTCTAAAAATTTTTATAGAAGAATTCATAAGAACTCTTTTTGTTGTGAATGAGGTAGAGGGTAGGCATAATTTTTTACAGACCAAAGTTGTTAAAATATATATTTTCAAGTATGATTGATTTTTCTTATTGAAAATAGCCTGTCACAAACTAAATATAAACACCCCATCTCGATATCCAAAAGCTATTGAAATAAATTCAAAGATCATATAGTAAAATGTTATTTATTAGTTGGAAGCTTAATTATGAATAAAAAAACACCCATTACTATTATAATTACAATTACTTTCGTAGGCAAATAAGACTTTGAGTTATCGTAGACTCAAATAATTATTCAATCATTCTTTTAGCTATGTATACAAACATTTTTTTCTAAATACTTATACAAGTAGAATATAAATCAAAATTAATTCGACCCACAATCACGTTATTGACACGAATGTCATTAGTAATCTTATATGTAAGATAATCTAATTTCCAGCTGGCAATAAGGTGTCGCAAAGTTCTGATCAACTGTGATGACTTGTGCCATTACATTTAATGAAATCAGTTAATCACAATACCAAATGATATTAGTACACTGAATCAATTTTTATTTCATAAACAAAATCATCATATATTAATTCCTAAATTCAACTGATAACTTTCAATAAATATGTAACATGGCAATAAATTGCTAGAAAAAAGTTAAATATAGAAGAGCATTATTACAGGGAGCCGAATTATCTGTCTTTGTCTAATAGCGTTTTTCATCATTTATATAAACACCATCCGTTGTAGCGAGAAAAAAATAGTGGCCCCTACTAGGTATTAGTATAATAAGTAAATTTTGTAATAACAATCAAATTATTTTATCGCGTAGTTTTTGAATAATATGAGACCTACCAAAAAAAATAGGTTATATTCTATTTTGTTAGCAGGTCTTATATTATTCAAATACTACGCAATAAAATCATTTTCTTGTTATTACAAAATTTACTTATTATACTAATATCTAGCGGGGGCTACTATTTTTTTCTTGCTACTACGGATGGTTTTTATATAAATGATGAAAAACTCTATTAGACAAAGACAGATAGTTCGGCCTCCTCTTAAGGTTGTATGGGCTATACAGTCTGTGTCAAAAATAAGTTTTTTTTAGAAAATCGTCTATATTTTTTGGTAGTAAGTAATCATCTAATTTTTAGCTTAGTAACTTATTAGATAATATTAAAACAATCATTTTAAACTTTGTTTCATTTAAATATAATGAATTATTAAAGAGTTATAACATTTTAAAGTTTATAAATTTTACACAAATCTAATGCAATCAAATAATAATGCCAAACTTTCAAAAATGATTTTATTTGACTGCAACAAAGTTTATTTTGTTCAGTTTAAAATTTAGAATCTATTGACGAGAATAAAATTTTGATTTTTATTTTTTATTAAAATTTATTGCTAATTTTTTGCGAAAAAATGTATATGTCTCAGACGGTACTTACTATTTTATCATAGCAAATTGGCAATAAATTTTAATAAAAAATAAAAATAAAAATTCCATCCTTGTCAATAGATTCTAAATTTTAAACTGAACAAAATAAACTTTGTTGCAGTCAAATAAAATCATTTTTAAAAGTTTGGCATTATTATTTATGATTGAATTAGATTTGTATAAAATTTATAAACTTTAAACTGTTATAACTCTTTAATAATTTATTATATTTAAATGAAACAAAGTTTAAAATGATTGTTTTAATATTATCTAATAAGTTACTAACTAGGAGAGTGTCACACCTCCGGATCACGGATTTTGCTCAAACTTCGGGATAAGTTTTCAGATGATAAAATATGGAAAAAGCTAAAGTTATAGTCATAAATACTCAATATTTCCCTAGTTACAGACAATTAAAGAAAATCACTGAAAAAGTTACTAGATTTTTAAACGCATATAGTTCTTCAGCATTGATAGCTATAAGCTTGAAACTTTTTTAAATTAAAGCTGAGCTCAAATCCTTTCGAATTAGTAGTTATAGCATGTAAAAATATTATTTTTTCCCAAAGTTAGAGCGTGATAAACATTGGACCTGATTTTTCTTTTAAAAACATTAATTAATAATAAAAGCTGAAATTAGGTCCAATCCTTATTACGCTCTATCTTTGGGAAAAAATAATATTTTGATATGCTGTAACTACTATTTCGAAAGGATTTGTGCTCAGCTTTAATTTAAAAAAAAGTTTCAAGCTTGTAGCTATCGACGCTAAAGAACTATATGCGTTTAAAAATCTAGTAACTTTTTTAGTGATTTTCTTTAATTGCCTATAACTAGGGAAATATTGAGTATTTATGACTATAACTTTAGCTTTTTCCATATTTTATCATCTGAAAACTTATCCCGAAGTTTGAGCAAAATCCGTGATCCGGAGGTGTGATACTCTCCTAGTAAGCTAAAAATTAGATAATTACTTTCTACCAAAAAATATAGACAATTTTCTAAAAAACTAACTTTTGACACAGACTATATAGCCCATACAACCTTGAGAACTAAATAAATGTCCACGTCAGATGCACAATTTGATGAAAATTGAGTAAATAATCAATAGTTCCAGAAAACCAAGACAGTGAGGAAATAATATTGATAAAATCTTTGTTTGCTTATAAAATTACATATTAACAATTTATCACCACGATCGTTGGATTTCATACTTTTAAGTAGTTTTGACTCCTTTTGATTTCTATGTAGCTATCGATATGTCTTTCTTCTCAATACATTGATTAATATTCGGTTATATATGAAGAAAGCTAATTTCAATTTTAAAAAATTTTTATTATCTTCAGAAACAAACTGCTCTTTAAAAAATGACAAGAAATTTTATGCGGTAAAGTAGAATGATTCAAGGTAATGCAATAATTATGTTGTAAAATACATGAAATTTAATGCAGTTTGCACGAAAATTAATGCATTTTGCAGTAATTATGTTGCTAAATTTAAGTATTTAAATTCAATTGTACATTTAATGTTCAGGTTTCATATTTGCTTCCATTATATGTAATGAAAGCAACTCTCATTTCTTTTAACAGTGAATGTTCTAAAATCATCTCTTTTCTATTTAACAGATACTCTTTATAGAAAGTTAATGCAAGGAGAATAATCAATATTTAATAATTTTTTTTTTATTAATGAAACAACTTATTTAAAATAACTAATTTTTTTATTGAAAAATTATTTATTCTAACTGAATGAATTTTTCAATTTGAAACAATATAAGTAGTTACTATGTGAGTCCTACTGTAGGCAACATCCTTTGCAGTATTGTTTGCTGACCCAATTTTTTAAAAGTATAGTGCTTTTTATTCTGTCGGTAGGGAGAGAAGTACCGACTTTTCGCGCACAGTGTAAAAAAATGATTTGTGATTTACATACCTTTTATTACATTGACTGTTATAATTAGCTTTCAATCCTAACAGTGCCTTTCTTAACTTGACTTTATTTGTAACTGTCAAATTATTGTAATGTTACATATTAATTGAAAGTTATCCGTTACATTAAGAATTTTATATCTGATAATTCTCGTTATGAAATAAAAATTGATTTAGTGTACTAATATCAATTGGTATTGTGATTAACTGATTTCATTAAATGTAATGGCACAATTCATCACAGTTGATCAGAACTTTGTTCCGACAACTTATTGCGAGGTGGAAATCAGATTATCTTACATATAAAATAAAAAATGACATTTACCGTGAAGGACGTAATTTCTGATCACCTAAGAGGTATTTCTGATCACATATTTACATGTAAAAAAGTAAAAGTATATTTCTTTTTCACACAAACGAAGCATTTCTTATGCTCAATCTACTTTTCCTCATAAATTAAAAAAAGGTTTTTTCTACTAGAATCTTAAAGATTATGATTTATAATAAATAATGATCAGAAATTACGCCCTGATCAGGAACTACGTCCTTTACGGTATGTCAATAATGTGATTGTACATAAAATCTTCAATATTATGTTATTTATTTATATTAAAATATAAATCTTAATTTGATTTCTATTCTACTCGTATAAGTATTTAGAAAAAAATGTTTGTATACACAGCTGAAAGAATGATTAAATAATTACTTGAGTTTACGATAACTCAGAGTCTTATTTGCCTACGGAAGTAATTGTAATTATAATAGTAATGGGTATTGTTTTATTTATAATTAAGCTACCAATTGATAAATAACATTCTACTGTATGATCTTTAAACTTATTTCAATAGCTTTTGGATATTAAGAGGCTGTCAAGACTATTTGTCGCGCTGCGGTCAGGTGAGAGAAAAATGTAAAATAATTTTTACATAGCGATTTATAATTTACTGAAACAGTAATATACCTCTAACTTTGTCTATAGCTCTAGCCATATATATGTAGAATAATTATCGATGCTAATCTTGATTAAAAAGTCTAAAATATTGTTGTAAAGCGAAAAATGCTGCGCGAGATAGAGTCTGCGTGAGCATATGTATTCATCATTCTTTAGTATTACTTTCTCTGTTGCACTAAAGAAAAATACACATTTTTACATCGGCTCTATTACGCGCAGCATTTTTCGTTTAGCAAAAATATTTTAGATTTTTCAAATAAGATTAGCATCGATGATTATTCTACATATATATGGCAAGAGTTATTGACAACATTAGAAGTATATTATTGTCTTAATAAATTGTAAATCCATGTATAAAAAATATTTTATATTCTTCTCTCACTTGCAGCGCCTCCATGCGAAGATGAGATGTTTATATTTAGTTTGTGACAGGCTATTTTCAATAAGAAAAATCAATCATATTTGAAAATATGTATTTTATACTGCATAACTCCTTATTGATGGCTCCGACTACCAAGAATCAAAATTTATTCGAAAGTTCATGTGGAATGGAAAAAAAGCCTTCGAAAAAGAATTTCTAAACTGTCGAACAATAAGTCATTCCAGTTACCATGTAGTTCATATCAAAACCAAACAGAAAACTTTAAAACTTTGGTCTGTGAAAAGTTATGTTAACTCTCCATTTTATTTATAATAAAAAAGGCTTTTATAAATATTTCTTTAAAACATAAAGATTTTCAGAAAAAAAATAATAAAGTTCGGACTTTTCCAAAAATTTAAAAAATTTTTAGGATTTATATCTCTTGATACTTTCTACATCCTTGAAAATGTTTTCACATATTTTGCATAACAAGAAAAATATGTTCTCAGAGTTTCAGTGATTTTTTTTTGTCCTTTCAGTTGGTGTGAAATCTCCCATAAATATATGAGGATACCTCTACAATTTTTAATCTTTCCGTGATATATCATTTTACAGCCATTACTGGGTTACCCAATGATGCACACTATTTAAACTAGGTTCATACCTTTTGTACAATCCGGAAACTCTATTTTTTATATTTTTAGTGAATGTGCCACCAATGGTATAGTAGATATTTCTATAAGACATAAATTTTTACACGGATAAAATTTCCGAAATTTTATCCATATAAGATTACGTTTTATAGAAATATCTACTATACCATTGGTGGCACATTTACTGGATACAGAAAAAAATAGAGTTTCCAGATTGTACAAAAGGTATGAACCTAGTTTAAACAGTGTGCATCATTGGGTAACCCAGTAACGCCTATAAAATGAATTTTCAAAAACATCATAAAAAGATTAAAAATTGTAGAAATATCCTCATATAAGTTATGTACCCAACTTGGACGTACGAAGAATTTATATGAGTGAGACTAATTTTTTTGCCTAGACTGACTGCTTTTCAAGCTATAAAACATTAGTTGACGTCATATATATCCTTCGTTAGCCCAAGTTGAGTAGATGATTTTATGTTATCGAAGGTCGTATGAGGGGCTAGAAAAAAATTGAATAGAAATAAATAACAATATTATAAAATATAAATTTTTAGACTATTTATTTGATGAATTCTCACGAATAAAGAACTGAGCGGCGCGGGTATACTTCTGCCTGTAGATATGACACAGAGAGACGATGACGAACAACAGAACGACGCTTCTTTATCTGTCTTTGTCTTGATTATAGCAGTGTGCATAGGCGCTCTTCTTTATTTGCCTCTGTCTTGACTATAGCAGTATGGCTATAGGCACTCTTCTTTATTTGACTTTGTCTCAACTATAGCAGTGTGATTAGGCGCTCTTCTTTATCTGTCTTTGTCTTGACTATAGCAAAACGAGGAAGGTTTGCCTACTTGTACCAGTGCGCTGACTCTACTACCCCTCTAGAACATATTATAGTGTCTTGCTCCAAACGTTCTTCAACAAGACTGTAGAATATTTGTCAATTCGCTTTACTATAGTGTTTGAATATACTCTAACTACGAGCAGGGCGGTATGACACCCCAATGCCCATTTAGCTAGCTCTATGGGTATTCTACCGAATACGACATATCATAACATATATATATATATATATATATATATATATATATATATATATATATATGTATATATATAAAATCTCCAAAAAAATAAATAATATTACTAATATAAAAATAAAATTAATAAAACCATCAACGGCAAGCCGGAGTAGAACCTGATATCGACCGAGTAACAATTGAGTTGTTTGTTATTTACTCAAGTATTAATCGGTGTATCTTCAAATTAAAAAGTTGAGCGCAATAGATATTATTATTATGAACATCTATGCACAAGAAAAAAAAATCTACCGCTTTGTTTTTGAGAAAAGTAAGTAACGCCAAAGTTTTTTCGCGTTACTTACTTTTCTCAAAAACAAAGCGATAGATTTTTTTCTTCTCGTGCATAAATATTTGTAATAATAATATCTATTGCGCTCAACTTTTAATTTGCAGATTCACCGATTAATACTTGAGTAAATAACAAAAATCTCAGTTAGACAAGGATAGCTCTCAAATTAAAATTCCATCAAAATGTATTATTAAAATAATAATTGAGAATTCCTCCCCCTCTTTAAAACAATAAATAAGAAATTATTTAAATGATTAACTCTAAGATTAATTAATAAGAGAGTTCACGTATCGCGAAAAAAATTGTACATAGCACTTTTAAAAGAGCACCACAAGAGCTTTCAAATGAGATGTATAAATGTCTGTTATGATGTATAGTTCCTGAAATATAATACTTTAAAAATTAAAAAAATTTTTTTTAGATGAAATCATTTTACGCACGTTCAAATCATTTTACGCACGCTGAAATCATTTTACGCACGCTCAAATCATTTTACGCACGCTGAAATCATTTTACGCACGCTCAAATCATTTTACGCACGCTGAAATCATTTTACGCACGCTGAAATCATTTTACGCACGCTCAAATCATTTTACGCACGCTAAAATCATTTTACGCACGCTGAAATCATTTTACGCACGCTCGATTCATTTTACGCACGCTAAACAAATGCGTCTCATAATATGATATTTTATGTACGCAAACGGGTACATGAAATCGAATTTTGCGTACGCCGTTAGAAAAAATTAATTATTAAAATATAAGTAAGCTGGTGCCATGTGGCTGGAGCGAGATACACGACGGTGATCTGAAGGAGCGATTTGCTCAACGCTTACAAAGACTAAAACATGCAGGATCGTTAACAATAAAAGAAGATTTATAAAATTTAGGAAAAACTATCCGTACGGGTGCAAGAGGGCAATCATCGAGTGAACTTTGATGCATAAAAATAATAAGTTTTAGGTGTGGTAGATGTCCTTACCACTTCACGTCGGTCAATTGACTAAAATTTTAACCCGTGCACCAAACACCACTAGTGTTAAGGGGACGCTGTATCTCTCTATCCTTTTCTAATTGAAAAATGTAAGTTTTTTGAAAATCTAGTGATTATTAATAGAAATTAAAGGTTGTCCGCTACTTGTTTAGTAAAAAGTAATATTTTCTCTGATGAGGACCAATTAATTTTGTTGCTTTTTTTTCAAGTAAAGTTTGACATACTTACAAAATCCTAAGTAAGGCTAGAGAATACGTTATTTAAGTATGTCAAACTTTACTTGAAAAAAAAGCAACAAAATTAGTTGGTCCTCATCAGAGAAAATATTAATTTTTACTAAACAAGTAGCGGACAACCCTTAATTTCTATCAATAATAACTAGTTTTCCCAAAAATTTACATTTTTTAATTAGAAAAGGATAGAGAGATACAGCGTCCTCTTAACGAAGAAAGAGGTGAACATTTCATCAAGATTGTGGAAAAAACTTTTGGTCAACAGTGTGATTGAAAATGGTACAGAAACGCGCAAAATTTTATTGATCAATAAGTGCTTTTTGGATTTGAACAACGAATCATTGAATCATAGATATAGTAGTGGATATTTAGTATTTAAAGGTTATCAATAATAAAGTCGTTGTGGTGAAGGTTGCATTTGTGTCTCTGAACGATTTAGCGCTTACTGGGTCGTAGCTTCTGAAAATCTCATAGATGCTTTTAGCGAGACAACGAAAAGAGAAAATAATTGGCTCACAGAGCATTATCACGGTCTTGATTACTCTGAGGGGGACATTACGATGCAAGCTATATACCGCACGTTCCGAGATTTGACATAAAAAGTTAAAAAATATACGTCAGAAAGAGATGAAGCGATTCGGAGTTATTTCAGCCACTAATAAATCTTTGCAATGAATAGCTTGAATACTTTGGATATTTTGAAGCGCATACCACATCATACAAATGCTATCGGTTTCGTCCACACCTGTGGACAAACCCAAATAGCATTTATAATGAATACTCCTGATCATGCAAGTATTGAAACGCATTGGATAGGGATCTACGATAATCGTGTTGGTGCCTGCTAGTATTTTGATAGTTATGTAATGCCAACTCTTATACTGGATCATATTACTCGTCAATGCAGGAATCGCGATAACTGTAGATGTAATACAATACAACTGCAATGCAAAACATCAGATGCGTGTGGGGAGTTTTCTATCATGTTCTTAGATTACATGACCTCGGGATTAGGTTTCAAGGAATTTCTCAACAATTTTTCCTCTGATTTAGCAAAAAGCGATGATGTTGCAAGAAATTACGTGACATTCCAACACGATGACGTTAACTTTCCTAGAGGTGATTGTTGGATCGTAATATATTTTCAAAAATGTTGCAATAAGATGTAACCTTTTTCTTTTCCCAGTGTAAAGTCATGTCTGTAAATAATGGTGGTGATAGCATTTTTCACCAATAATCATTGTTCTGGGCATATATATAAAATAGACTGCGTCCGTTGACATGACAGTCTACCAGTATTTGTTGTACCACTCAAAATCGTAAAAATGGCGTATCTAATCAACCATAAAGTACTGATCTTCAATTATGGATAAATCTTATTTAAAGAAAATGTTGGTCATGTTGTAATACAATAAACTACGCGGAGGTGCATTAAATCCTGTTGTCCACCTGCTTTCGAGCGATTTTTAGGGCGTCTCTTTTTTACCCGAAAGTTGGCAGACCTCAAACAAAAGTTTGATGATGATAACCTATTTTTCAATGGTACTGGTTGAGTTGTCACAGCAAAAAGCCTACAGCTCTGGATGGATCTTATGATATACACAGAACCACAGTGACGGAGTGATAGAGATCGAAGAAGATTTTCAGCCACTCGGTGATCTTATTGAGCGATGCGAGCATAGTATTGTTATGAAAAAAGTAAGTTGCAAGTGTTTGAAGGACATTGCGCACTGTATAGACGAGAAAATAAAATATTTAAGTACTCTCGTAGTACTATGTTTAACAAAAGAAGTTGATCTGAAAAAATATGTAATTTTAGGCATGAAGGACAAAAAACAAAATATTTTTAGGGCTAAATTGAAAATTGTATACGCGAGATTGATGATATTGTGGTCACGTCATTGATTACGAGTGTGGAAGAGCAAATAATAAATATAATACAGGAATAATTCGTGTATCCCACAAAATCATTGCATTCCATGTAGACTCTAGTGTAGCTGCGTTAATGGAATGTCAGAACTGCTGAAATCGACTTTTGCTTTTTTTAATTTTTTCATATCTTTATAAATTTATAATTTAAACAAATATAATGACTTATCGGTATGAAAGCTATGTTAATACAATCATTTTCGTTGCAATAAAAAATTATTCACACTTGTTATTTTTTTATAAACTCGTAACAGAAGTTACATATTAAACTTGGAAAAACTAACCTCAAAATACTATATATTGAAAGTTTGTACATAACTTTTTATTTATAGTATTTTTGTGAATTTCTGGAGTTGTGCGTATTAGTTTCATGTTACAATTTTTTTTATTATAGCAAAAAAACTAGATGAAGCACACCGTTTACTCATAAACTTCAAATGGAAATATTATTAAAAGAGGGGGAGCTTCGTCATGCACTTAAATACAAATATGTAATGATTATAATTTTATACCTCGTATTTGTTCATAAATTATATTTTAACCTTTAGAGGACGGAGAATTTGGAATTTTCAATTTCTCAGTATTTTCTATAAAAAACACATAATATGTGTCTCTAATATTGGGAAATACTCATATGTAAAGTGTCTATCCATGGTCAAGCCACTATAGTGGTTTTCCCGTCCCCTAAAGGTTAAGAAGAACATACGAGAAACTGAAATATATTTACTTGTTCTCCTGTCTAGACTCTTGCTCACCACCTTTTCCCTTTTTATCGCATCTTTATACAGTTTTTTAATTGTAAAATATTTCTGTTCTTTTAAAGTAGTTTTAGGTTATGAATTTTATATTTTTCCCTTATATAATATTAGAATGGTTTTTTGTTTAATTTTTCATAATTTTTATTAAATTTTATTTTTCACTATATAAAAATACAAATTTAAATTATACTAATTTATTTATATATATGAACCATTCTAATACTCATTTGCAAAAGTACCTGCGGGAAGTCGGCCGATTTTTCTCTTGACATAGCAACTTGTTGTAGTATAAGACTTAGGAACCTATGCAAAATTTCAGCCTCTAAAACCCAATAGATGTCGAGATATGGCTATACAAAGTCAAAAAATGGGCCTTTTTTGGCTGTTTTTCTCTAGTTTTCGAATACTTGTCATTAATCGAATTTTATATCAAATTGGACTCTCGATGCGGC
Source organism: Anastatus disparis (assembly GCA_017163975.1). Taxonomy (NCBI): domain Eukaryota; kingdom Metazoa; phylum Arthropoda; class Insecta; order Hymenoptera; family Eupelmidae; genus Anastatus; species Anastatus disparis. The sequence continues at coordinate 1,742,758 of JAFFSR010000258.1, forward strand.
ATTTTCTTTGTTTTCAGACAAACTTTTAAAAAATCATCAGTGCATTTGAATAGAAGGCTAGATCGAGTGAGGTTCGAGCTTGGGAGCAGAGAAGCACCGAAGTCTTGCTCGCGATCGAGAACGAAACCGAATCTACTGTTTTCTCTTCCTTTTGGCCTATTTATACTGTTTCTCGCTTATACACCTTTCCTCGCATTAGTATATGTACTCGCTGTCATCGTGACTTGCATAAGGATCGCTTTACTTATGCTACAGTAGCTACTTTCTCTTATATACATAGGATTGGTACGACTATAACTTTATTCTTTCTCGACTATACAGTAGCTACTCTGTATAGTGTCTACTCTTTTATTTTCTTTTCTTTTTTATAACTATTTCTACTTATTATTATTAATTACTTTCAATGAAATAATTTAAATTATATATGTTAGTACTCATGCATTATATTCTAACTACGGGTGAATCAGCAGTCACACAGTATAGGCGATAGCACACTGAAGCTAACCTCGCATATTTTTGTTTTCAGTGTACTTCGATTGAGTATTACATCTTTATCAATGAGTATCTTGTCTGTGTGATTAATACTCAATTGAAAGAACAGCCTGATACTCGAGTAACGTTACTTAAGTTCCAAACTATATTCAATACTCAAGTCACGTCTATGAATTCGAGTCTAAGGCTGGAAGTTATAGTCGCTAGTCAGTTATCAGTTCTCAAGTATTGTATCTTTGTTTTTCTTATGGAAATAGAGTAAGAACAACAAGGGTAGAATACTTCAGATCTCAGAACTAAGTAACTAATATAACTTCCAGCCTAAGGTCTGTAAAGTAAAGTGGTGGGAGATCTCATTATTTTGCGCATGTTCTTTCGTTTCATAAGTAGTTGCTCAAAGTCTATAGTTTATAGAAACGCTAGGAAAGTATATGGAATAGCTAATGCCATCAAGTGACTACTTATAAAATGTCAGAAGCTACTTAACGGCAGGCCGGAGTAGAACCTGATACCGACCGAGTAACAATTGAGTTGTTTGTTATTTACTCAAGTATTAATCGGTGTATCTTCAAAATAAAGGTTGATCGTAATAGATATTATTATTATGAATATCCATGCACAAGAAAAAAAAAATCTACCGATTTGTTTTTGAGAAAAGTAAGGAACGCCGAAATAAAAGATTATGTTTATAATATTTTCGCGTTCCTTACTTTTCTCAAAAACAAAGCGATAGATTTTTTTTTTCTTGTGCATAAATATTTGTAATAATAATATCTATTGCGCTTAACCTTCAATTTGCAGATACACCGATTAATACTTGAGTAAATAACAAAAATGCCAATTAGACAAGGACAGCGAATCCGGACTGCTCTTAATGAGTAAGTTTGTCGTAGGTTAATGTCATCATTCATTGCACCATTATCTTTTCATATATTCATCTTTTATTATATACATCAAACAAATACATTAATTTTTTTTACCAATAACCATATTTTTTGCAAACGAAATTTTGTACATAACAAGACCTAATGAATAAATATTTGCTTTAAATTTTAGGTTTTTCTCACGAAAAATGAAATCATCTGAAACGAAAGCGAAAGCTTTAGAATTATCAATGCATGATGAAATTGAAAGAGTTGCTGAGTCCAGTTCTATCAACAATTTAGTACAAACGCAGTCTACAACAATACATGTATCTACTGTAAGTGAGCCTAAAATCTGTATTGTTGAATATGATTTCAGTTTCATGATAAATTTTTATATTTTTATACCAATGTCAATAATAATAATAATAATGAATGATATAACCACTATTTATGTGTGTAAGCTAATATTTATTTAATATACAATTTATATCTTTTCCATAATAATTTCAATTCTATTATCAAAGACAGATATATTTTTGTGATACAGGCTGATCTCAAAGTTGTAGCACCTCAGATACCAGAAAGAAGTGCCCCAAAGGCTATGTCAGTTTTGACTGGAACTGGTGTTGAATCTATAGGAAATGAAATTTTCGATGCTGATTGCCTAAAACTTATGAATGAATATTTCTATGGTGTACGCATCTTTCCAGGTCAAGATCCTACTCACGTTTACGTTGGATGGGTGACTTCACAGTATCACTTGCACACAAAAGACTTCAATCTATCAAAGATCCGTAAAGCTTCTGTTATTATTATTGACGACTATGATCATTCTGTAGAACAGTAAGTTTTTTTTTAATTATTAGATAAAATCATTATTACAGCTTCAGAAATTTTAGACCGAAAAGAACTAGTCAACTTTAATTAAATATATCACTCCAATTAAAAAATTAAAATATATATATATATATTTATTTATTAATTCCTATCTTATCATTTGATTTCAAAAGATCCTGATATTTAAGGCATAAAAGTCTTTTCTTGGACACCGACCTTAAAGAGTCTTTAAGAGTCGGCGGTATAGCTTTGTTCTTGTCTAATCTAAAAATTCGTTATAATTGATAAATTTAATATTTTTATACGAATGTAGGGGCTGAGCACTGTAGAGCACAAAACGAGCAAAGGATTCTATTCTATAAAAAAATTTAAATTTTTATTATCTTCCGAGTATAGTCCGAAACGGAAACAACAGTTGAACTTGACTTTATTATTTTCGTTTCGGACTATTCTCTGAAGATAAAGATGTAATTAATCCTAGTAAACTAGAAAAGTCAAAAAAACTTCAATTATAATACTTTAGTAAATAATCTAATGTGCAGAGAAAAATTTTAAAAAAAGTATCCGTAGGAGATCTGTAAGTAAGCCGATGAAATCAACTATATGTACAATGATATTGAGACCATTGTTAAGTGATTTCACATCAATGAGCTTAAAATAAACGCTTCTTAGAAGCAGGTTATCTTGCGTAGTAGCTAACAATATACCTCTGGATTAGATTTGTTGTGTGCTTCAACAGTGGTTGTCGATGGCAGAACAAATTCGTATTGGGTTCAAAATCAAGAGCTTTGTTCTTTCAACAATTCACAGAGTCTATGCTGTGCTAAATTTATCAAAATTCTATAAACATTCTCTTACTAAATTAAGCTTAGATAGTGTTCGGTCGAGTCTTTTCTCTTTCTTATTTTTGATTATGCTTGCGTTGTATACGATGATCTACTACCAGAATCTTAAGTTGCGTAGGGCTCTTAGCAAGACACATAGATTTTTGCTCTATAATGACCAAATTGGGTTCTTGCGTCAAAAAATTTTTTTGAATCCATTATATCCGTCATTTAGAAAAAGAAAAAATAAAGGACACGTATTTTTTCTTTTATCATAAAAATGAAAACTCAAAGAGATAGAAACAGTAAAAATTATGTGACGTCACGTTTGTTTATAGTATCGTGACGTCATTTACATTGACGCTATATTTATATAAATCAAAATTGTATTAACTTATACCGGCTATAACTTTTACAATTCATCATATCTTAAAAAAACAAAAAAATACGAGTCCTTTATTTTTTCATATTCTACCTGACAGATATAATTCATTTTTTTATGCAAGGACCCAATTTTTTAGCAGTAAATAAAATTTAATTGCAGTGAAGAATGATTTTTCTTGATAGAGGAATTGCAGAACTTTATTTTTTTCATGAGGAGGTGAGTCAGATTTGCTGCCGAGAGTCAGAGTTGCATTTACACGCTAGAATTTTGGCAATGCTTTGATTATTTTAAATTTAGCTAAATTTTTCTATTTTCTGGCTGAATTTTAACCTATATTTAGTTATTTTTATCTCCAATTTATTTTCTTTATCTTCAATCAGCATCAATTTAGTTGAATATATTTTATTTCTTAGCTAATTTTTATTTTAACTGCAGTTAATTTTAGCAAAATTTTAAGCTATTTTTAGTTTAAATTCAGCTTACTTTTGCTGTTTTCAGATTAAATTTAGTTTATTTCAGCTACTTTTAAAATTAAATTCATTTTACTGTAGCTTGTTTTACGCTATTTTCAGTTTAAATTTAGCTAAATCAATCTATTTTTAGATTCATCTTATATTTAGCTATTTTTATCTTTAATTTATCTTTTTTTATGATAAAATTAGCTGAATATATCTTCTCTTTTAGATAACTTTTACTTTAAATTTGATTAATTATACCCAATTTTTATATTGTTTTTAGCTTGAATTTAGCTTGATTTATCAATTTTTTTGCTAATTGGTACATTGAATGATTTCTTGAATGATACCTTGAAAGTATTTCCAAATAACATAAGTATTTAAATGAATTAAATAAAGCGAATGATGGTTTAAAAAACAACAAGTTGCTAAAAAAACTAGATAAAGACGAAGGAATCCCAAAAATTATAGTTAACAAAAAAGATGTTACACTTAATTCAATTCATTCCACTGGTATCATAATTTTTTTTAAATCTTACTACTAGTAAAAATAATCATAATACCTTAATTTCTAATGAATCTGATATGGAATAAAATTTTTATGTTATTACTGTGTTATAGTAAAAATGAGTTATTTTAAAGAACATTTCTAAAATAATATTCATTTCAATAAAAAATATGATTATAAATCGACAATTAAATTCTTTTATTTTCATTATTAAAAATGATAATGGCATAAGCCCATGAATACTTGCAACTTTTAAACTTCTAAATAGAATAAAAATAGCCTAAGTCAGAAATAGTGAAATGTTTATTATTATAATAAAAAAAATTGGAAACAATGCTTTCATGTTTGAGTAAATTATAAGAAAAATCATTGTAACCTATCAATCTAATGCCCCAAAATTTAAAAAAACTTTTTCCTGATTTTTCTATTGACTTATAACTTTAACATCGAAAATCTCCAAATTAGAAGTATATGATTTATGCCATTCTCATTCTGACCCACACATATGTGATTTAAAATTCTCAAGTTGCTTCAACCACATATGACACTTAATTCTATATTTTTCTCTTTTCTAAATTTTTAATCTTATTTATTGGTAATAAAATGATTTTGATTGTATTGGTATAATTTTGAACCGAATTTAAAAAATCATCAGCATTTTGTATCGATTCTCTATGAACTCTTTTTAAGTTGTTTGGAGTAGCATAATGCTTTAGTAGCCCACCTATTCCACCAATGGCTCCTTTCCTATGACCAGTCGCAGAAAATAACTATTTCATTTCATAAGATATGTGTTCAAATTTATGTAGCTGAAAACAATTTTTAAATTTGGCTTGGAGCTTCATCTAAAATGATAGTGACTTTGGTAACTAAAAAATAATTTTTTATAATATAGATAATTTGTTTTATTGCCAACAGCGCGTATGCATTATCATGCTTTTTGTCGTCACTAGCAATCGCAAAGCTTTGTGTTACCTCCCCTTGATAACAGACTGCAGTCAAAATATAAATTTGGTTATTTACCCAATGATTTCCCCGAACCGCTTTATTATTTAGTACATATCAATTTTTTGCAAAATCAACGTGGATAATTAACGGTAGGCCGGAGTAGAACCTGATACCGACCGAGTAACAATTGAGTTGTTTGTTATTTACTCAAGTTTTAATCGGTGTATCTTCAAATTAAAGGTCGAGCGCAATAGATATTATTATTATGAACATCTATGCACAAGAAAAAAAATATCTACCGGTTTGTTTTTGAGAAAAGTAAGTAATGCGACAATATTATAAACATAAACTTTTACTTTGACGTTACTTACTTTTCTCAAAAACAAACCGATAGATATTTTTTTTCTTGTGCATAGATGTTCATAATAATAATATCTATTGCGCTCGACCTTTAATTTGAAGATACACCGATTAAAACTTGAGGAAATAACAAAAATGCCAATTAAACAAGGACAGCGAATCCGGCCTGCTCTTAACTGAGTAGGATCAGCTTTACTTTCTTCTTTATTTTTTTTTATAGCTTTACGTTGATGAATACTTTTTGTGTATACATAACTACTAGCTTTTTGCAAGTTTTTCTTTAAAAACTGATAAGCTTATTGTTTGTTAAATAAGATCACCATTATCCCACAAAGAAAATGTAGTTTCATCTTCAAAATTTGTTTTTGGTCTTAATAATTCTAATGTGATACTTTTACTACTGGGACAATCTTTGCATTCTTGCAAGAAACATAAATCAGATGGTTCAGAACACAACATTGCATTAGTTATTTCTGAACGAATCAAATCTAATTCAGAATTCTTATCGCCTTTAAAATGAATCAAACTTGTAAGGAACAGTTCGAAATTTTCGCAATGTACTCAAAGACAAGCTTCCTTTACAAGGCTTGTTAAGACGTAACTTGGTCTTAAACTATAGAATTTCGATTTGCCTATTTGTAAGTTCGGATTTTCATTTTTTAACTGACTATATGTTTCTTTTAAGCTTGAATTACGAAACGATTTGACTTCTTTAGTTTTTATGTTATTAACTTTAACAGTCACGACATCAGATTGATTTAAACTTTGTCTACTACAATTAAAATCATCATTTAAAAAATTTTCCATAGGTATATTTTTTGTGTTTTTATCAATAGGATGACCAATATATGGGACATTTAACACCAACTGGAAGAGCGAAACAATAAAAATTGCTGAAACTCTGAGAATATATTCTTTTCGTTACCCAAGATATGTAAAAAAATTTCAAGAGTTTAAATTGGAAGGATCAAGAGCTATAGATCCTTGAACTTTGAAAATTTTTCAAAATTTTTGAAAAAGTCCCAAATTTATTATTTTTTTTCTGAAAATCTTGATGTTTTAGAGGAAAATTCATAAGAATACTTCTTGTTGTAATTGAAGAGGAGAGTTAGCATGATTTTTCATAGGTCTGAATTTTGAAGTTTTCTATTGGTTCTTATATGTATTGCATAGTAATTGAAATTACTCATTGTTTGCCGCTTCGGAAATTGCTTTTCGAGAGCTTCTTTTCTTCCATTTTACATGAACTTCGAAATAAATTTTTGATCATGTAAGTCAAAGCCATCAATAAGGAGTTATGACAGTTTAAAATATATATTTTCATGTATGATTTATTTTTGATATTGAATATAAATATATATTTTCGTGGATGATTTATTTTTCATATTGAAAATAAATCATACATGACAATATATATTTTAAACTGTCATAACTCCTTATTGATTGAATTTAGGTCTGTGAAAAATCATGCTCTTCAATTACAACAAGAAGTATTTTTATAAATTTTTCTCTAAAACATCAAGATTTTCAGAAAAAAATGATAAATTTGAGACTTTTCCAAAAATTTTGAAAAATTTTTAATTTTAAAGATCTATAACTCTTGATGCTTTTGATTTACATCCTTGAAAATTTTTTTTCCATGTTTTGGGTAACAAACAGAATAGATTCTCAGAGTTTCAACGATTTTTATTTTTTTGCTCTTCCAGTTGGTGTGAAATGTCCCATATACATCTAGCCCCAAATAAACTCCTTTCTTTCTCATAAGATTTCTCGATTCATTTATTATATACTCGCTCACATTTGGAAATAGTAAGCAAATTTTTGTTTCGCTTAATGAAATCTTGAATGAAATCTAAAATCATACATGTTAAAGATGTCGAGATCTACCAGTTTCTGGCTGATTCCTAGTTCAATTTCTAGCAGGGCGAATAAGATTTCAAATGAAATCTTATCCCCAAATCTCATTTTTCAAAATCGTTGATTAGGGATCATCAATTCGACTGTCACTAGGTGGCATTTTTCTAAGTTTTATGATCCCTCATACAAATCTGGAAAATCCAAACTATAAAGCCAGAACGCTAAGTTGAATCGTAGAAGCTCTTCGATCTTCGAAGAATTGAAACTACGAATTGTACCTCGTTTTTAGTGTTTCCTTTGAATGAGAAATAAATATCAAGTTATTTTCTCGTGAAGATATTTCGAACATATTACTGGAGGAAGCTTCTCAGCTATTAAAAGCGTGACAAGGCGAAGAGAGAGAAGGCTGATATAAAGATACATGCTATATCTATTTCATCTCATTTGATTGGCCACTTCTGTTTGTAACAAACAGAAGCAGCCAATCTCATGAGACGAAAGAGAGATGGCACGTACCTTTATAGCAGCCTTCTCTCTTTTTGCCTTATAACGCATGCTGCCATTTAGACTCTTCCTCCAGTAGCATATGCTCGAAGTATAAATATAATTAATAAAAACAATTTAAAATTCCGTCATTAATTACGTAAAAAATGACGTGTTTTTTGGAAAAATACGTAATTTTATTAAGAAAAAATACATCATTTGTGGTTTAAAATGGCTCTGCACACCGTCGCGAATACATGAAGAAATGACACATTTAGAGGAAAAAAGTAGCAAACCGTTCCAAAAAAAGTATCGGAACACGTATTTTTTTTGTCACTTAAAGATGTGGTTTAGATATGTCAACAAATACGTGATAATTTCCAATAGGGATACTTAAAAAATGACGGGTTTTTGGGAAAATACGTCATTTTTTTGAAAAATACGTAATTTATACTTCGAGATGGCTCTGCTCATCATCATAAATACGTAGAACAATGACGTATTTGTGACAAAGATACATAAAAAACCGTTCCAAACAATAACGTAACAAAATTCGTATTTTTTTACGTCATTCAATGACATGGTTTAAATACGTTAAAAAAGGACATGATTATTTTCAATAGGTTTTATAACCTAATTTTTTTTAGGTGTCATTCAAATGCCTTGTATTTAACCTATATGGAAGTTTAGATGTTAGTGTGCTAGACATGTCGTTCAATATAAAATTAACAAAATGTGATTTTCAGAAATTTAAAGTAGTTATAGCTTCTATAAAAAAAATTGTTAACTGAAGATTCGTTAGCAGCTTTTACACTATTAAAACTAATTTCTGTGATAATTTTATCCAAAAAAATAATCACATTCTATTAAAAAAATTTCTCGAAATGATTCTTTTTATTCAACTAAAAGTTACATTTTTAAAAAAGGGTGACTTTAAAGTAACATGTTTCCAATGCTTATTTATATTTTCGAAATTTTAATCTCCCAAATAAAGAGTCTATTAAAAAATAGCTCGAAACAAAGAAAATAAGCTGTATGTAATCAAATCCAGTTAAGGGGGCGCTGTATCTCTCTATCCTTTTCTAATTGAAAAATGTAATTTTTTGGAAAATCTAGTGATTATTGATAGAAATTAAGACTTGTCCGCTACTTGTTTAGTAAAAATGAATATTTTCTCTGATGAGGACCAATTAATTTTGTTGCTTTTTTTTCAAGTAAAGTTTGACATACTTAAATAACGTATTCTCTAGCCTAACTTAGGATTTTTTAAATATGTCAAACTTTACTTGAAAAAAAAAGTAACAAAATTAATTGGTCCTCATCAGAGAAAATATTCATTTTTACTAAAGAAGTAGCGGACAAGTCTTAATTTCTATCAATAATCACTAGATTTTCCAAAAATTTACATTTTTCAATTAGTAAAGGATAGAGAGATACAGCGTGGAATTTTTGCGATTTCTCAAAAGATAGCTAAATCTCAAACTTTGAGGTCATGTAACTTATGCTCCAGACTTCCGTTTGGGCTAGCGACATAATTCCTAACCCATACCCGATAACGATTAGACGAATTTCACAACAATCACCCATATATATCTTCCTATCTTTTATAGTTATATTGAAAAATTCAGCTTTCGACCCCCCAACGTACCCCTACGCCCCCCCTCGCCCCCCGTTGTTCCTCCTCATAATTTTGTAAAGCCCCCCACAAAATAACGTAAAAATGTTTAAAATTCTACGATATTTTTTTAATATCAATTTTGCTTAAGCATCCCCACACCCCCCCTCGTTCCCCCACGTCCCCCCCCTGCCCCCTCACATGCCCCTCCACTTATGAACTCGCATAATACAAATATAACAGTTTACAATTTTTTAAGAATTAACATAAGAAATCTATTAAAATACTATTCATAAAAAGTTGAATACAACCATTTAACATATCTGTTTTCAAGGTCATGTCTTTGAAAAATTATGATATATCTTATAAAATATAAAAATAAGTCAAAACGTATCGAATAAAAAATATAACAAAATAATCCTCTAAATCTTATTTTTGAATATAAAAATGAATGATTTTTAAATTTTTAGTAAAAAATTTTTGATATACCTTATAAAATGTAAATTAATTCAAAAAGGAATTATACTAAAATAATCCTACAAATCTTAAGACATAAATAAACATTATGATATCAAATAAAATAAAATAAATGAATTTCAACATAATATTAACTAAAGTTTGAAATATAAGGTGATGTGGAAAGTCGTTACTCAAGGATATGTGTCTTGTATTTTGTATAGATAAGCAATTAAATGTAAAATTACATTTTTAAAAATAAAATTAAGTATATTATAAAGTAGAATAAATAAGTATTAGATATTAAAAATATATAACATAATATTTTTAGTTGATGTATAACATATAAGCAACATATATATATATATATATATATAGTTATAAGACCAGATCAGTCAACCGCCCACCCTCAGCCTCCCCCCCCCCTCAGCTCCCCCTTTTATTTAGTTTTTCCTCAAACTACGTTATAATTCTTTATCTGAATGGCAATTTTTAATAAATGCATTATTTTTTATCAGATATCCCCCTCAGAACCGCCTCAGCTATCTCTAGAACCACCTCATTCCTTCTCATCCTCTTCGGCCCTCTCTTATTCTGTTATAATGTAATTGTTGTTTTAATAATATTATCATATATACATATATATATATATATATATATATATATATATATATATATATATATATATTATGCACCTCTATTATATAGGTATCTACTTATATTATATAGTTATATTAAAAAATTGAGTCGCTCCACTAATACCCATGTTCCTCCATGCCAGTCAGACTTCTTTCCACACCCCACTTATAGCCCCCCCATACTGTTTTTTACAGCCCCCCTACAAAGTAAGGTCTAAATACATCCATATTCACCCACTTTTCTCCACGCTCTCCCATTTTTTCATAACCCCCCACGAGAATCCCCATAGTCCGTATGCCCCTCAGCATGCACGCATGCGTATCGGTTTTTTAAGTTTAAATGCTTACATACTGTTATTAAAAGGGAGTCGGAACCATTTGCCGTTTGGTCACGCTGCAGGTGAGAGGAGAATATAAAATATTTTTTATACACAGATTTAAAATTTACTAAAACAATATACTTCTAATGTTGTCAATAACTCTTGCCATGTATATGTAGAATAATTAACGATGCTAATTTTGTTTGGAAAGTCTAAAATATTTTTGTAAAGTGAAGAATACTACGTGGGATAAAACCGATGTATACATGTGTATTTTACTTTAGTGCGACAGAGAAAGTAATACTAAAGAATGATGAATACATATGCTCACGCAGACTCCATCTCGCGCAGCATTTTTTCGCTTTACAACAATATTTTAGACTTTTCAATCAAGATTAGCATCAATAATTATTCTACACATATATGGCTAGAGTTATTGACAACATTGGAGGTGAATTATTGTCTTACTAGGAGAGTATCAGACCTCCTGATCACGGATTTCGCTCAAACCTTAGGATAAGGTTTCAGATGTCAAAATATAAAAGAAAATAGAATTTTAAATCCCAACGCTTAATGTTTCCCTAGTTACAGGCAATTGAAGAATATCACTAAAAAAATTACTAGATTTTCAAACGCTTACAGTTTCTTAGCATTGATACTTAGAAGCATAAAACTTTGTTCATCATCACACCTGTGCCTACAATTTTTAGAATGCTTACCATTGCTATTTTATAGTTTCTTACTAGGAGAGTATCAGACCTCCGGATCACGGATTTTGCTCAAACTTTGAGATAAGTTTTCAGATGTCAAAATATGAAAAGGAACAAAATTTTAGATCCCAACGCTCAATATTTCCCTAGTTACAGGCAATCAGAGAAAATCGCTAAAAAGTTACTAGATTTTCAAACGCATATAGTTCCTTAGCATTATAGCTAGGAGCTTGAAACTTTTTTTAAATGAAAGCTGAGCTCAAATACTTCTTTTGAATAATACAAATACTACTTTTTAAAACATTAATTAATAACAAAAGCTGAAATCAGGCTCAATGTTTATCACGCTATAACCTTAGGAAAAAATAATATTTTGACATGCTATAACTACTATTTCGAAAGTATTTGAGCTCAGCTTTCATTTAAAAAAAGTTTGAAGCTTCTAGCTATCAATACTAAGGAACTATATGCGTTTGAAAATCTAGTAACTTTTTTAGTGATTTTCTTTAATTGCCGGTAACTGGAGAAATATTGAGCGTTGGGATCTAAAATTTTGTTTCCTTTCATATTCTGACATCTGAAAACTTATCCCAACGTTTGAGCAAAATCCGTGATCTGGAGGTCTGATACTCTCCTAGTTAGTAAATTATAAATCGCTGTATTAAAAATATTTTACATTTTACTTTCACCTGACCGCAGCGTGACAAATAGTCCTGAACGCTTCTTAAATATAAATGTTTGCTGATATATTGCTTTATATATATTAATATATATATATATATATATATATATATATATATATATATAGAAATTTAATAAGACCTCAGCATATTAAACTGAATATGGTCTACAATGTTATGAAAGTATACGTGGTAATGAGTAAGTGCATTACTTACACAATGTTTATATGCAAATAACATGCAATACGTTATCCATATGCAGGTAACATGCAAATGATAAATGCATTGGAATTCAAATTTTTTATGTAAAAAAACAAGAGATTATTACGAAAAAATAATAAAAAGTATCAGGATAGCAAAAAGAAGAGCATAGCATTCATATCTTTTACAATAACTATATATATTATTATTATAAATTAAATAAAATGTTATGCAGTTATTCTACTTATATTAAATGTATGTAAATATATGCATATATGCAGAATATATGTTAATATATACAAATTATTTTATGTATTCATTCAAATAATATTATAATAACCACCACTACGATTATGTAGGTTGAGCAATCAACGCCTCTTTACTTAAGACACACACTAGCTAGGTGGACGATATAGAACGCGCCCAAGTATGATCGTGTTATATGAAAAAATTCCACCTACTCGTAAGTGAAATGATGGTGAATTATATGCATTCTGATTTATACTATGATTGAATTAATTTACGTACTTACATGCACACCGGTCCACGATTCGCGCTAAACTGACATTATTTTACATGTGTTGGCGGATTAAAATATCAAATTAAGATGACTCTTGAAATATTAAATGTTGCGCACATACCACCCCTTCGTCATCCCTCATCCCTACTTTTGAATTCATGTCTTAATCGTACTATAAATACGCAAAGATTGACAGGTGTCATTCACAGTTAAAGTTCAACGTTCCAAAGAAGATCAACACGAAGTAAGACGGTTGGAAAAAATTGACTCAAAGTCTTGATAAATATTGTAAATATAGCATTAGGTCGGGAGCCACTAATAAAATTATTATGCAATTATTCATGGCGCAAAAGTCTAAACATTTGCTCTAATGATGAATTATTGAAAAAAATTAAATTTATCTTAGGACTTGGCGGATCACGTACCTTAGCTTATATGTTTAAGCGAGGTATTTAGAATGATAATGAAATACTTCACATTGCTGGTTGTTGCATTAGAAGCAGAGGGATGCAAGATACGTCACAAGTCAGGCTTTTCATGTTACATCACCGTGTTATTAAAGGTAAGTTATTTATAATTTCTGTTACAATTTAAAAGTTTGTATCTTTTTTCTTTATGATCGTAGAATTTCGCTATAAAATACTTTTTTGTTGTGAATAAAATAATGAATCTGACAACATGATTTGCAAGAAAATATCAGTTTCGGATCAATAATCAATAACCAATAAACTTTTTGTTTATGATCACAGAATTTTGCGGGATAAGACTTTTTTGTTGTGAATAAAATAATAAATCTGACAACATGATTTGCAAGAAAATATCAGTTACGGATCAATAATCAATAACCAATAAACTTTTTGTTTATGATCACAGAATTTCGCGGAATAAGACTTTTTTGTTAAAAATAGTGTAACTAAGCAGATTTTACATACATTTTACAGACCTGCAAAATATGATTGAGGACAGTAGTGAAGATGAACTGTTAATAAGGCTTCTGTCTGAAGAAGAAGATGTGTCTGATTCGAGAAATCTTGTGCTACTGCCACCTCCCGAAGAGATAAGAGAAGTCATGAATGTCTCTAAAACTACCCCAAACTTTGCGGTGGAGGGGGTAAATAATAATTTCGTCTGAATCACCAGGTACAGAGAATACAGGTTGATTTAAGGAGATGTAAAATGGACACTACACCTATACTCATAAATATTTACTATCTTTTTATTATATCGTAGAATTTTAAGAAAATAAATGCCTTAGCTTGTAATATGTACCATAAAGATTATTCAGTTAAATTTTGAAATAAATTCATTTATTAGTTTCTCAGAATTTTAGATTTCTTGTACGAAATATAAAAATTTTAATATATAAATATTGAAACCCAAAATTTTGAAAAACTAATGAATGAATTTATTTGAAAATTCAACTAAATAATCTTCATGGTAAATACTTCAAGCTAAAGCATTTCTTTTTCTCAAGTTTTGCAATATAATGAAAAGATAAGCCAAATTCATGAATACAGGGGTGGTGTCCGTTTCACATCTTCTGAAGCGTTAATTTATAAATCACACATTTTCACGTAATTTCGGTATATCATATTGTAAACAAATATCTTTAACAAGGAGATGGTACTACTACTATTCAGAACCACATCACGATTCATGAAGAATCATCGCGATATTACCGACAATTTAAGTTATAAGGTAGACAATTAAGAGTATCAATATTATCTCCACCACCTAATTCAAATGTGTAAACGTGGTTTGGGACAGCAATAAATGATTTATATCGTCATTTGTGTGAAAATGCGCGACCTTTAGATTATATCGGCATAACTATAAACTCTGACCGATTTGTTCACGGTTCTTTATGGATTTCTTTTAGACTGGTTCGTGATTTTTCACCGACAGATCTACTCGAGGTATTAGCTTGTGTAGCACAGAGTAATGATAGTTTTGAAATCGATGATGTTTTAAACGTGAAAGTCATTGTTTCTAAACCAGAGGGATGCGGTCGGGTATCACTCACTAGCGAATCAGTTTTCAAGAAATCCATTCTATATATTTAAAATACCGACAATCTTTGCCTTCCACGCTCGCTAGTCGCTGATCATGTATATGCTATACGTGGTCAGATGCGCAGTGGTATTCACCATGACAGGTGGAATAGAATAAGACACCACACAGCACAATATCAGAAAGTGCAAGCGTTGAAACTTGTCAAAGCTGCGAAAGTTACAGGTTGTGGTATCAAAGAAATAAAATTATTCCAAGAGTATTATGCACTTTTCGGAGTTGCAATAGTTGTTTATTCTTTTCAAAACTTTGCTCGGGGCTATAAACCACTTTACGATGATGCACGTTTTGTACACGATGTTGGTAATGTAGTTAGACATACCTTAAATATAATGTATTATAAAAATTCTAATCATTACCAACCAATTTTAAATTTACTCGCAGCAGCTGGCAGCCATGGCTACTGCATACCTTGTAATAAAAAGTTCAGTTATGAAGAAAATCATAAATGCCCACAAAAATGTTGTAAATTTTTTCAGAGGCCCTCTTGCAATATAAATCAGGGAAAAATAAAATGTATTCAATGCACTAGAGATTTTCACGGTAATGTTTGTCTGGAAAATCATAAAAACTCAAAATCTTTTGATAATTTTCGGTTGGTATGCAAGAGCATAAAAATTTGTCGTTTGTGCAGTAAAACAGTTCGAATGTGCGATAAAGATCCACATAATTGTAATACGATATTTTGCAAAATACGTAATGGTAAAAAGCCGATAGAACACTTTTGTTGCATGCAATTCTTTATCAGCAAAGAAGGATTTCCAACCGATAAAAAGAATATTCTTTATTTATTTGTTGATTTTGAGACTTAACAATCGGAAATTATCTCGGGTACTGATGGTGAAAAAATAAGTTTGCTTGTACCAAATTTGTGTGTTGTACAACAAGAATGTAATTATTGTTTGTATGATGAAAATATAACAAATTCTTGCAAAATATGTGGTATACGCGAATACGAGTTTGAAATCGACCCTGTAAAATAGCTAGTTGATTTAGCCTTGGCAACAAGAAAAAATTTCGAGCAAATTATTTGTATAGCCCAAATGCACAGGGTTTTGATGCGCAATTTATTCTCAAGCATTTGACAGGACGTACAGATCTCAGAGATAAGCCAGATGTAATTTTAAACAAGTAAAAAATAATCATAATGAAAATTTCAACCGTTAAATTCATAGACAGCTTAAATTACTTACACATGAGTTTAGCCGCACTCCCAAAAGCTTACGGTCTTGCTAATATCGAGAAAGGTACGTTCCTCATTTGTTTAACACACCAGAGAATCAAAATTACGTTGTATAAATGCCACCTGTGTGGTTTTTTTCACCAGATTCGATGAAGGTCGATGAGCGACGAGAATTTATATAGTGGTATGATGAAAAAAAAAATAAAAATTACATACTCAATTTCAGAAATGAAATTACAAAATATTGTAGACAAGATGTGAAAATTTTACGATTAGCATGTTTGGCCTTTCGCAAAATCTTCATAGAATGTGGTAATACAGATTCATTCATAGAGTGCGCCACCATCGTATCATCTTTTATGCGTGTATATAGAAAAAATTTTTTACAAAAAGATACTATAGGAATCATACCTCAGGGTGATCATAAACATGCAATTAAGCAGTCTATGAATGCGATGCGATGGCTGTGTTGGATGGAAAATGTGCTGAATCATCAAATTCGGTATACTGTCTAAGCTCGAGAAAAGGGACTTCCCGAGGGCTCTCTAGTGGATGGATACTGCGAACTTGAAAACGGTACAAAAATTGTTTTACAATTCCACGGGTGTTGGCATGGTTGTGTATGGTGTTACACAGTGAACCGTGACTCACGCCTCGTAAACGGTGAAAATATGGACGAACGTTTCGAGAGAACCGCGCGAATATCCGAAAATATAAGAAGCCACGGTTATAATTTAATCAAAAAGTGGGAATTTGATTTTGATCATGAATACTCACAGAACGAAAGTATGAAGATGTATATCGATAATAATACGCGAAATTGGCATGAACCGTTGAATCATTTTCGAATCGAAAAGCATTTTTCGGTGGTCGTACGGGTAATACAATCGAAATTTACGACGCTAAAGAGGATGAGAAAATGAAATACGTGGACGTGTGTTCATTATATCCATATATCTGTAAATACGGTCGATATCCCGTTGGTCATTCAACTCTTTACGTAGGTGAAAATGAGTGTCGATCCCTAGTGGGCCAAACAAATAATATAAGTCACATTGAAGATCTTATTAAATACGAAGTATTGTTACCGCGAAATATATATCATGCTGTACTACCCATTAAAATACATAATAAGCTTTTGTTTCCACTGTGTCGAACATCTGCTGAATCAATGTATATCGCAGATTGTGACCATGAAAATCCTGATGATCGAGTTTTTATCGGTATGTGGGTTGCTGACGAGTTGAAAAAAGCTGTTCAGATGGGCTTTATCATCAGAAAAATATTTTAAATATGTTCTTATAAAATTACTCAGTACAACAAGCCCACGGGTCAGGGTGGTCTATTTCCAACTTATATTGATAAATTTTTTGCTGAGAAAACGTACGCGTCGGGTTACCCTTCGGAATGTGCTGACGGTGATGAAAACGCGATTGCTCGATATATTGAGGAATTTGTGCAGCAAGAGGGCATAAAATTAGACAAAAATCGAATAAAATATAACGCTGATCTGAGATCTGTAACAAAACTCTGTTTAAACTCATTGTGGGGTAAATTTGGTCAACGAAAGAATACGCCAAAGACTTTTTATTACGATACTGATTCTATTGTGTATGTAAGTCGCGTGGGTGAGTACGATGCGAAAACAGGGCCGTTTTCGGGTAACTTGACTGACGGATTGGCCTGTTATGGTCTTGGCACAAGCATCACATCATTCGTCTCTAAAGGACCCAAATTTCACGGATATAAATATTTGACACCAGATGACGTTAAAGCATATGTTTGCAAAATCGAGGGTATAAGTCTTAATTCGTCGGTGAGTCAGAAAATAAACTTTGGTTCCATACAAAATCTTATTATTGGTGAAATACTGTCACCTTTTGCAAACTATGACGCTATTAGACGCACACAGTTTCACGATGTTGTAACACGACCTGAATGTAAAATATGCAAGCCCGTGTACTCAAAAAGACGATTTGTGAATAACGAGATTAGCTATCCATACGGTTATAAATCTAATTAAAATAAATTATTGTTAATATATTATTACTAAAGCAAAAATATG
This sequence comes from Anastatus disparis, assembly GCA_017163975.1. Taxonomy (NCBI): domain Eukaryota; kingdom Metazoa; phylum Arthropoda; class Insecta; order Hymenoptera; family Eupelmidae; genus Anastatus; species Anastatus disparis. The sequence continues at coordinate 1,761,231 of JAFFSR010000258.1, forward strand.
ATATAGGATAAAGAGAATCAAAACACAAACTATTTTGACATAAATTTTTATATTTTATAAAAATGTAAAACAAAAAAATAAATTTATTTTCTATTAATTAAGTCGTCATCAATTTTTTTCAAAAGCACAGGTTCCAGAATAATCCGCATCGTTTCCACCCTCATTCTGAATCTTTCTCTATCACGAGCCGCTTGCTCTCACTCCTCACGTCGCGCTGTACGACTCGCATAGTCCCACATGCGTATCACATGAATTTCCGGCTTACCCTTTTGGAAATGCACTTGTTTTGTTTGATTTATTGTTCACTGTACTTTTTGTAGACTCTCTTTTCTATAAAATTGTTGAAAATAAAAAATTTAAATCTGATTAATTCTTTGATAAAAATTTATTATCTTTTTCAATTTATGGCTGTTGCACACGATAGCAGCACTTGTTCAAGACTAACCAGCACTGACCGTTTACCAACACTTTTAATTTTATACTATAAATGGTGGTGGTGGTACGGGTGGGGGTATAAATAATAAGTGGAGGTTAATACTTATTTGGCTCTTCCAGCTATATGGCTGAAAAGCGAAATAATACTAGCGTTAGCCAGCTGTATGGCTAAAAAGCTAAACGATTGGTAAGTGTCAGCACGATACTGCTCGCAAGCGCGCGCAGCTGCCGCTGCCGCCTTCCACTCTTGCTTATCACTACTAATGATCGTATACGTAGAGTGGTTGGAGGTTTTGATGAGGTTAGTAATAGAAGTTTAGCAGCACCAGTAACATGAACGTTTGATTCGTGGACCCAGCTCGTGTGGTATTTATGAAGAATTTTTGCATTGAGCGTATAATCTTGTACTATCCCGAGTGGCAGCCAATTTACAAGGAGTTGGCTGAGGAAATCGAATTTCACGAGGGTTCACCAAAGAGCGAAGACTATGCTAATGATCCACGAGCAAAATTCTTGACTCTCGACGATCTGATGAGAGAATCGTCCAACAGAGCTGTAGTCAATCTCTTTACCAAAGGCAGTCATCACAATAATTTGAGCGTCTTTTTTATCTCACAAAATCTCTTTCATCAAGGTCAGCAAAAAATTTCTTTAGACTCTAATTACATCGCGGTATTTAAAAATCCACGTGATCGAGCGCAAATAAATCATCTGGCGCATCAAGTCTGCCCTGGGGAGCCTCGTTTTTTGCAAGAGGCATATCTCGATGCCACAGCACAGCCACACGGCCATTTGTTCATAGATCTGGAACAGGGTACGCCTGAAAACGTGAGATTTCGTACTTTTATATTTCCGTTCGACAGACATCAGTATGTTTATGTGCCTTGTTGCAAGCCCATAAAAGCTGGTGCGCGCTCGAATAATCTATCGTGTTCCTCGTCGACATTACGTTTTCAGCCCCTTTGAAGTGTGGGAAGCTGACTTGGCAGATTTTAGATCACTTAAAACCTATAATTATGGGTACAGCTATATTCTCATTGTCATTGATGCACTTTCAAAGTTTGCCTGGACAGAGCCTCTTCTCAACAAAACCAGCCGAATCGTCGCTGTAGCATTAGACAAAATTTTATCACGATGTAATGATAGACGTCTTATTTACCTACAGACTGATAGAGGTAAAGAGTTTATTGGTCGAAAGATGCAAGAGGTGCTAAAAAAGAAATATTACCTATCGAGTCGTCAGAAACCCTGATATAAAGACATCTATTGCCAAACGCTTTATTCGAACTCTCAAAGATCGAATCTGGTGATATTTCACTCATTTGCGCACAAGACGTTATATAGATGATTTGCAAAAAATTGTGACATGGTACAACGAGTCGTGGCACAGTGTCATAAAAATGCCCCCTTCCAAGGTCAACTTACATAATGCTCACGTGGTACGTCGAAATTGGACGTTGCATTACAGCGAAAAACAGCCGTTTTGAGTAACTAAATACAGCATTGGTGATCTGGTTCGTGTCGGTTGTGCCAAGACAGCGTCAGGAAGGCATACAAGGATAGCTGGACTCTGGAGCTGTTTAAAATTATAAGAGTCGACACAAGACAACAACCATCCATCTATACTTTGACAAATCTTGATAGAGAAAAAATTGACGGATATTTTTACGAAGAACAGTTATGCAGAGTGCACAAGGATTTATATAGCGAAGCGTTTGAGATTGATGAGGTTTCGAAGAGTAAAAGTAGGGGGTCGAAAAAACCATATTTAGTCAGTTGGAGGGAGTATCCAAAAAAATTCAATTCTTGTATAGCGGCTAAAGATTTGAAAAATTTACAATGAATGAGAAGAAGAGAAAAAGAGATTAGATTTTTTTCTAAAATATTTATAATTTTTGTTCATGATATTATAGTAGAAATTAATTGTGTTTCTGATTTGTTAGATTTTATTCGAAATTTTCAATGATAAGTTTAAATATATTGTTTTATTTTTTTATTTGAACCTTGCTGATTATGAGTTAATGTGATATTCTTATTTTTAGGAATAATTTTGTTTTCTAGACACGTTTTATTATTTCATTATTTTGGTTTTATTTTGATAATATTAGTGTATTTGATATATTTATTGAACACCATTTTATTTTTATTTTTATTCGAATCATCAGAGCTATTTGTTGTAAAGCATTTTTGTTTTTTCAAAAGTTTATTATTTTCTTGTACAGAATCATCTTTGTTATTAGTTGTGTCGTTTTTAATGAGTTTGGATATATTATTTTTGCTGGCAAGATTTGTTTTATTTAAATATAGTTGAATTAATTCATCAAGGTCTGGTCCATCATTGAATTTTAATACAAGAATTATCGCTGTAAATAATTTGTGCTTGTTGTGCAAAATTAGTCTCGATGATTATTTTCGAGTTGTTCAGTTCTGGTAACAAATTTTCAATTATGTTTTCGTATTCTATAAAGTCATTCATTAATGGGCCAATATTGTAGAAAATTATTGATTCTTCTTTTGCATTTTTAAAATTATTTTCACATTCTTTATTTTGTTTGAGATCATTTGCATACGATTTTTCTTTTTCTACACAATTTATTGATTTTGTGCCATTTCTTACGGCCAAAACATATGAATGCACCGTTTCGAAATCTTCTAAAACTGGAACTTGATGTATTATAGCTTGATTAGTTCAATTTTTCAGTTTGTTGAGATTCAATTGAAATACATTCAAATTCTTTTGTTTTTATATAATTTATAAAAGGTTCATTGTATCTAACTTCTCTAGTAGTTTTCTTGGCTAATAAAATAGTATTAGCTTGAATATTTTCTTGATGTTTTATGATTGTTTTTTCATAATTTTTTTTTTCGTTAATTTTGATATTTGTTACATCAAAACGTGTAGATGTTTTATCCTCTATAATTAGGTTGTACATATGTGTTTTAAATTCTGCAGTTTTATGTGTTGACGTTTCTGGTTCATTAACAGATGTATTATCAGAGTATCTCCATTTCTATCGTATAATAGATGAAAAAGTCGTAAATCACCTATTTTCTTGCAATTTTCACTTAAGAAGGATCATCCGCTAGCCATAGTTTGTTGTTCATAGAAATTAATAGTTAAAAGAATTCTTCAAAATTTTAAAAATAATTAATTTATACTAAGAAAAAAATTCCCGTAAATTTTCAAGTAGCCTTAAGAGCAGGTCGTATATCTCTATCCTTTTCTAATCAAAGAATTTATTTTTTTTCAAAAACTAATAATTGTAGCAAAAAATAAGCAGATAGCCCCATCTCGTATAATAAAAAGGAAGATTTTCTTTGATGAGGAAAAATTATTTTTATCAATTCGTTTTGAAGAAAACTTTGAAAAACTTAAAAAATAAAGGTTAGGATGGACGATTCAGTTTTTCAAGGTTTTCTTAAAAACGAAGCGATAAAAATAATTTTTCCTCATAAAAGAAAATCTTCCTTTTTATTATACGAGATGGGGCTTTCTTCTTATTTTTTGCTATAATTATCAATTTTTGTGAAAAAATCAATTCTTTTATTAGAAAAGGACAGATATACTCGACCTCCTCTTAACGACTAATTTTTTTATATGTGCTCACTCAAAGTTTGCGTGTTTTGTATCTTATAGTCGTAAAAAGATAAACTTTAAGTTGGCATAAATAATAAAATCAGTCGTTAAGGCTAGCTGAAAATTTACGGGAATTTTTTTTTGTATAAATTAATTATTTTCAAAATTCCCACACAGCATGTAAGCTTCCTGGAAGCTTCCTGGAAGATGTGGAAGAAAGGTTGGAAGGTTTCAGGAAGTTTCCAGTGGAAACTTCCTGGAAGATGAATATGTCCTCGATCAAGAGTCTTCTGTAAGTCTTTCATGGAATATTTCAGTGAAAGCTCACTGGGAGCCTCCGTAAGTCCTTCATGGAATATTAAAGTGGAAGCTTACTGGAAGCTTCCGTAAATTATTGATAAAATATTTCAATGGAAGCTTACCGACAGCTTCCGTAAATTATTCATGAAACATTTCAGTGAAAACTTACTGGAAGCCTCCGTAAATCTTTCATAGAATATTTCAGTGGAAGCTCACTCGAAGCTTTCGTACATCATTCCTGAAATATTTTAGTGGAAGCTTCCAGGAAGCTTCGATAAGTTTTTCGTTAAATATTTCAGTGGAATATTACTGGAAGCTTCCTAGAAGAAAACATGGAAGATTTATTTCACTGCAGAAACAACATTGGAAGCTTCCAGGAAGATTCCAATGAAAAGTTCCCGGAAGATGGATATGTCCTCGATCAGGAGTCTTCCGCAAATCGTTTATGAAATATTTCAGCGGAAGTTTACCGGAAGCTTACGTAAACTTTTAATGGAATATTTCAGTGGAAACTTACTGAAAGCCTCCGTCAATTATTAATGAAATATTTCAGTGGAAGCTTACTGGAAGCCTCCGTAAATTATTAATGAAATATTTCAATGGAATCTTACTGGAAGCCTCTGTAAGTTTTTCATTAAATACTTCATTGTAAGGTTACCGGAAGCTTCCGTAAATTTTTCATAAAATATTCCAGTGAAAACGTACTGGAAGCTTCCGTAAATTATTCATAAAATATTTCAGTGAAAGCTTACTGAAAGCTTCTGTAACTTTTTCATAAAATACTTCATTGGAAGCTTACTGAGAGCTTCCTTAAATTATTCATAAAATATTTCAACGAAATATTAAATAAGTAATGAAATAATATTTCTTTGAAATATTTCAATTATGAATATTAAATAATTTATTGAAATATTTCTGTAATAGTGCTAGAACATTTCATGTTTTATTTCAAAAAATTTTTGAATCCGACACTGAAATATTCAAGTAAGTTGTTACATTATTTCTTGAAATGTTTCAAATTAATATTTCTCAAATCTTTCAAGAAACATGTCATGAAATATTCCTGTTATATTTGAAACATATTTCATGAAGTATTTGAAAAAAAGTTTGAATATAACACTGAAATATTGAAGAAATATTACTGCACCATTTCTTAAAATATTTGAAATCAATAATGTGCAAATTTTTCAAGAAAAATTTCATGAAATATTTCTGTGATATTCCAGAAATATTTCATGAAGTATTCCAAAAAATTTATTAATATAACAGTGAAATATTGGAGAAATATTGTCTAAATATTTGTAGTTATCTTACATGCGTAGCAATTCTTCCATTTTGCCAGCAGGTAGCTACTTGATTATATTTTCATGTGATCGTAAATGCGGTGGACAAACTCTCGGTGGGACGTTCCCTCGTTTAGTATATAAGACCAAAAATTCTTGATACAAATAAATAAGCGCTTACAGATAAATGTATAAGTATCTAATATGGTTTGAGATGCAACTCTTACAAAATCAAAAATAATATCTGATAGAATCTATCACCAATATTACGAGTCAATATTTCATGAAAGATTTTAGAAATATTTCAGAAACATTTCTTGAAAGATTCATAATCTTTTATGAATCCTTTCATAAAATATTTCTGCAATCTTTCAACAATATTACGAATCAATATTTCATGAAAGATTTCAGGAATATTTCAGAAACATTTCTTGAAAAATTCATAATCTTCCATGAATCTTTCGATCAAATGTTGCTGTAATCTTCCAACAATATTAAAAATTAATATTTCACAAAATCATGAAAGAATGTTACAGAAACATTACATTAAATATTTCAAATCAATCTTCTAGGCGAACATATCAATATTTCAGAAACATTTCAATGAAATGTTTCAGAAATATTTCAGAAATACTTTATGCTATGTGGGAAGTTAAAAAAGAAGGACGTCATTGTTATTGAAAAATGACGTCATTTTTTGTTAACATTTAACATACTAAACGACGTCATTTTTTGTCCCAATCCCTAACATACTAAATGACGTTATTCAAAACGCCTTTTGGCGTGTCAAGTAATGTATTGGGAAAATATCGTTATTAGATATAATAAAAAATTTGAATGGAAAAAGACTTGATTTTTGCTATTGCAATAAAGTCATTTTCGTTAAAAAAATTACCTAATTTTTATAACAATTATCTCATTTTTATAAAAATATCTTTTTGGTGTAGCTATAGCGTCATTAACATTGTTTTTTGTTAACTTACAAACGAGGATAAGCCATATTTATAAGCGCTGGTGTAGTATCCATTTTACATTCATTCAAAATAATAATTCCTGATTCATTAGTCTACTGATGGGATCTTCCATGAAATGTTTACGAAAGCTTTCTGAAGCCTTCGGCCCGAATGTTTCAGTCAAAAATTGCCAACATTTATCTGCAAGGTAAATGCATTCTTCCTTAAAGCTTCCTTAGGTCTTTCCCTGCAATAATTCATCAATCTTCCAACAGAATCTTGCTTGCAAGGTTTACGGAAGCTTTCAGGATACTTGAACCAGAATATTTCAGTAAGAATCTTCAATATTTTGCTGAAAAGTAAACGGAGTCTTCCACTCAAGCTTCCATGAAATCTTTCGATGCAATGATTTATTAATCTTCCAACAGAATCTTCCTTGGAAGGTTTACAGAAGCTTTCAGGAACCTTCCACTGGAATTTTTGAATGACAATTTCTAATATTTCGCTGAAAAGTAAACGAAGTCTTCCATTCAAATTTTTATGAAATCTTTCGGTACAATGATTCATCAATCTTCCAACGTAATCTTCCAGGAGACTTAAATCGGAATATTAAAATGAAAATTCCCAACATTTCCCGGAAAGAAAAACAAAGCCTTCTATACAGCTGCCATGAAATCTTTCGGTTCAATGATTCATCAATCTTTCAACGAAATCTTTCTTGAAAGGTTGACAGAAGCTTTCAGGAGCCTACCACTGGAATGATTCAATGACGATTTCCAATATTTCGCTGAAAGGTAAACGGAGTCTTTTATTCAAGCTTCCATAAAATTTTTCGGTGCAATGATTCATCAATCTTTTAACAGAATCTTCCTCGGGAGGTTCACGAAAGCTTTCAGGAGCCTTCCACTAAAATGTTTCAATGACGATTTTGCTGAAGGTAAACGGAGTCTTCCTTTCAAGTTTCCATGAAATCTTTTCGTGCAATAATTCATCAATCTTCCAACAAAATCTTCCTTGGAAGGTTTGCGGAAGCTTTCAGGAGCTTTTCACTGGAATGTTTCCATGACAATTTCCAATATTTCGCTGAAAGGTAAACGGAGTCTTTTATTCGAGTGTCCATGAAATCTTTCGGTGCAATGATTCGTCAATCTTCCAACGTAATCTTCCAGGAGACTTAAATCAGAATATTCAAATGAAAATTTCCAACATTTTCCCGAAAGAAAAACGAAGCCTTCTATAAAGCTGCCATGAAATCTTTCGGTGCAATGATTAATCAATCTTCCAACGAAATCTTCCTTCAAAGGTTTACAGAAGCTTTCAGGAGCCTTCCACTAAAATGTTCCAATGACGATTAAGCTGAAAGGTAAACTGAGTCTTTCATTTAAGTTTCCATGAAATCTTTCAGAGCAATGATCCATCAATCTTCCAACAAAATCTTCCTCGAAAGGTTTGCGGAAGCTTTCAGGAGCTTTTTACTGAAATGTTTCCATGACTATTTCCAATCTTTCGCTGAAAGGTAAATGGAGTCCTTTATTCAAGTTTCCAATAAATCTTTCGGTGCAATGATTCATTAACCTTCCAACGGAATCTCTCTTGGAAGGTTTGCTGAATCTTCCAGGAGACTCGAATAGGAATATTGCAGTGAAAATTCTCAATATTTTCCTAAAAGGAAAACGGAGTCTTCTATAAAACTTCCATTAAATCTTTCAGTGCAATGATTCATCAATCTTCCAACCGATTCTTTCTTGGAAGGTTTGCGAAAGTTTTCCGAAGCCTTCCACTGGAATGTTTCAATGACGATTTTGCTGAAAGGTAAACGGAGTCTTTCATTTAAGTTTCCATGAAATCTTCCGGTGCAATGATTCATTAACCTTCCAAGGGAATCTTTCTTGGAAGGTTTGCGAAATCTTCGAGGAGACCTAATTTGGAATATTGCAGTAGAAATTCTCAATATTTCCCCGAAAGGAAAACGGAGTCTTCTATGAAACATCCATGAAATCTTTCGGTGCAATGATTTATCAATCTTTCAACGGAATCTTCCTTGAAAGGTTTACAGAAGCTTTCAGAAGCCTTCTACTGAAATGATTTAATGACGATTTCCAATATTTCACTGAAAGGTAAACGAAGTCTTTTATTCAAGTTTCCATGAAATCTTTCGGTGCACTGATTCATTAATCTTCCAACGGAATCTTCCTTGGAAGGTTTGCGAAAGCTTTTAGAAGCCTTTTACTGGAATGTTCCAATGACGATTTAGCTGAAAGGTAAACGGAGTATTTCATTTGAGTTTCCATGAATTCTTTTGGTGCAATGATCCATCAATCTTCTAACGGAATCTTCCTCGGAAGGTTCGCGGAAGCTTTTAGGAGCTTTTCACTGGAATGTTTTCATGACTATTTCCAATATTTCGCTGAAAGGTAAACGGAGTCTTTTATTCAAGTTTCCATGAAATCTTTCGGTGCAATAATTCATTAATCTTCCTACGGAATCTCCCTTGGAAGGTGTACGGAATCTTCCAGGAGACTTAAGTCGGAATATTCCAGTGAAAATTCCCAATATTTTTTTTAAAGGAAAACAGAGTCTTCCATTCAAGCTTTCATGAAATCTTTGGTGCAATAATTCATCAATCTTCCAACGGAATCTTCCCTGGAAGATTTACGGAAGCATTTAGGAGCCTTCCACTGGAATGTTTCAATGACAATTCTTAATATTTTGCTGAAAGGTAAACGGAGTCTCCCATTCAAGTTTCCATGAAATCTTTTGGTGCAATGATTCATCAATCTTCCAACGGAATCTCCCTTGGAAGGTTTGTGGAGGCTCCTAGGGGTTCTTCGTATAAAGTTTCCTTTGCAACATTCCAGAAATATTTCCGTTTCCTTCAATAAAGCTTTTATACATATTTCAATGAAATATTCCATTAGAATATTTTGGAATATTCTAATGATATCTTTCATGCTGTGTGGGAAGGATTCTTCCAACGCTTAATTTTTATGAACAACAAACTATAGTTAGCGGATGATCCAGCTTGTGACCTGTAGTTTTACAATTTAACAGTAATTTTTTTGTTTATAGTAAGTAAGTTCATCACATTTAATGCTAATATAAAATCATCTATGATGTTGATTTTTGCTCTATGTATAACAGAAAAGATTTCACCTCTAAGTTTTAACTTTGCAAGTAAAAACGGTTTCCTTTGATCATTTGATAAACTTCTTGCTAATTTTATTTCATTAATATATTCTCTGAGTGGCATGTTTTTACCATCAAATGTTGGTGAAACTTAGAAAAATAAAAAATTATTATCATCATTCCTTTTTATTATGATTTTTATCTTTCAATTTTTCATCAGGGAATTTTAATATGTTTCATTAATGTTAGCATTTCATTAAATGAGTGTAAGAGATGATTTATTATTATGGATATTTTTAGATTGATAAATATTTATTTTATTCTGTAACAGAATTTAAACTATTCTCATTTACCAAGATACATGTAATTTATGTTGCATCAATAATGTTTAAATAGTCTTATTAAAATCGTATTTTTTTTTTTTTTTGACTACCGTTTACAATTGTGTTTGTAAACAGAAAATACTCTAAGTGCTATTTATTAAAATTCTTTGACACTGTCCTATTATTCTTGCATGAAAATCAAGAAAATTGCTGATCTATGTTCTGAAATTTTTATATTAACCTACTGCTGTTGTCGCTGAGCTTATATTTTGTGAGTTTCATAAGCTTGCATTGTTTTGATGACAACTGTCTATTTTTTTAATGCAGTCTGATTACTTTATTTCGGTATCTTTAAATTTTTCTTTATTTTATATTATTATATAATTTTATATTATTTTTATAAAAAGAAATTTAATATGTTTTTAGTAGTATTAAATATTATTATTAAAACTCAATATTTTAAATGATATTGAATGTTTACTGATTGGTCAGCTTTTTTTTATTTCTTTTATTCACCGTAAACTTGGAACACTAAGAAAAAAATATGATTGTATCAACTGAATCCTTCTGTTAATATACCACGATGAAATATTCTATTCATTTAACAGACAAGTTCTGTTAATTTGATGGATATCGTAAAATTGATTCAATTAAAAATTAACTTTAATTTAACAGCAAAGTAAGTCAAAATAGCTGTTACATTACATTGTGTCAATCGATAAGTTTTAAAGATGAGAAAAACTTTTTTATTTAGATGAAACTCACAGCTCACAGTGTTTCAATTTCTAGATATTAATTAACACATAATTTATACTATAATCATTATACAAATTCTTAAGTGAAATTTTTTAACATTTTCGTAAATATTTCACACTACCCCACATAGCACGAAAAATTCGGGAAGCTTCCATCAAAAGATTCGAGAAAGGTTCCCATGTAAGCTTCTAGCAAGCTTCCCGAAAGCTAAATGAAAGTTTCGAGAAGCTTCCATTGGAATCTTTCATATAAGCTTTACGGAAGGTTCAGGGAAGCTTACATGTAATATTCCATGAGGGCTAAATGGAACATTAAAAAATAGCTTTCAGTAAGCTTCCAAAAAGATTACATGAAATATTACAGAAATGTTATTTGGAAGATTGCAATATCTTGCAGGAAGCTTCCAGTAATATTTTGTGGAAGATTCAATTCAAACTTCCTGCAGCTTTCAACGGAATGTTACAGGAAGAATATTTCAATATTTACGAAAGGTTGCCAGTAACTTATCAGGAAGATTCCCTGTAAGTTTCCCGAAAGCTAAATGAAAGTTTCGAGAAGCTTTCATTGGAATCTTTCATGTAAACTGTACGGAAGGTTCAGGAAAGCTAACATGTAATATTCCATGAGGGCTCAATGGAACATTACGAAATAGCTTCCAGTAAGCTTCCGGAAAGATCATATGTAACATTACAGTAACGTTATACGGAAGATTTCTTGCAGGAAGCTTCCATTAATATTTTGTGGAAGATTCCATTTAAACTTCCTGCAGCTTTCCACGGTATGTTACAAGAAAAATATTTCAATGTTTACAGAAGGTTACCAGTAACTTGTCAAGAAGATTCCCTGTAAGCTTCCCGAAAGCTAAATAAAAGTTTCGGGAAGCTTTCATTGGAATCTTTCATATAAGCTTTGCGGAAGGTTCAGAGAAGCTAACATGTAATATTCCATGAGGGCCAAATGAAACATTACGAAATAGCTTCCTGTAAGCATCCGGAAAGATTACATGTAACATTACAGAAACGTTATTCGGAAGATTACATTATATCTTGCAGGAAGCTTCCAGTAATATTTTGTGGAAGATTCCATTCAAACTTCCTGCAGCCTTTCACGGCATGTTACAAGAAAAATATTTCAATGTTTACAGAAGGTTACCAGTAACTTGTCAGGAAGATTCCCTGTAAGCTTCCCGAAAGCTAAATGAAAGTTTCGGAAAGCTTTCACTGGGATCTTTCATATAAGCTTTGCGGAAGGTTCAGAGAAGCCAACATGTAATATTCCATGAGGGCTAAATGAAACATTACAAAATAGCTTCCAGTAAGCTTTCTGAAAGATAACATGCTATATTACAGAAACGTTATTCGGAAGATTACATTATATCTTGCAGGAAGCTTCCAGTAATATTTTGTGGAAGATTCTATTCAAACTTCCTGCAGCCTTCCGTGGAATGTTATAGGAAAAATATTTTATTGTTTATGAAAGGTTGCCAGTAACTTATCAGGAAGATTCCCTGTAAGCTTCCCGAAAGCTAAATGAAAGTTTCGGTAAGCTTCCATTGGAATCTTTCATATAAGCTTTACGGAAGGTTCAGATAAGCTAACATGTAATATTCCATGAGGGCCAAATGGAATATTACAAGATAGCTTCCAGTAAGCTTCAAAAAAGTTATATCCGAATATCATTTGGAAGATTACTTTACATTTTGCAGGAAGCTTGCAGTAACATTTTGCGGAAAATTCTATTCAAACTTTTTGCAGCCTTTCACAGAATATTACAGGAAGGATATATTAATGTTCACGGAAAGTTATTGCAAAGTTTCAGAAAAAAAATACATTAGTTTGTAGTAAATATCATGAAAATTATTCAGTTGAATTTTTAAATAAATCTATTCCTTTGTTTATAGGAATTTTGTATTCCTGGTACGAAATCGAATAATTTTTATATACATCATTGGGCTTCAACATTTTAAATAACTGATAAAAGGATTTATTTAAAAATTTAATAGAATAATCTTCATGGTACATTCTATAAGCTAATGCATTTTTTTTCTAAAATTTTATAATAAAATGAAAATTCAGGCAATATTTATGTGTACAGATGTAGTGTCTGCCTTACATTAATTTAATTTTATAAATTAAAAATATTGTCTTTTTTTTCTATTAAATTAATGTCTAATATTCTTTTTAATTTACAAAATTTATGGTAAATTATTTAAATATGAAGTAAAACATGTTACATTTTAAATGATTAAAAATTTTTTATAATTGTATATAGCTTTCGATAAAGAATTTTCATTGTTATTGATTTTAATTAATAAAAAAGAACACAAACAAATATGATTTTTATTTAAGAGAAAGTCGTTAATTTAATAAAATTTTATAAATTGAATAAATTATTTACAAAGTCTAAATATCTTTACAATGTTTTGAATACATGACTTTTATCAAATAAAAGATTTTTCCTTAAAAAGCATAATATTTTGTGTTCTTTTACTAACTAAAAATCAATAGTAATAAAAAATTTTTACCCAAAATTACATAATTATAAAAATTAATTCATTCAGTTTGTAATCTGCTTTTTCCGTATTTATATAATAATCCCTTATTAATTTTATAAATTAAAAATATAGTCTTTTTTGTTAAATTAATGTATAAAGATATTCTTTTTAATATTAAAAATTAATATCGGATTATTATATGAATACGAATAAAACAGATTACAAATTAAATGATTAAAAGTTTCTATGATTGTATAACTTTGGATAAAAAATTTCTTTTAATATTAATTTAAGTTAGTAAATAAGCACACAAAACATTTTGTTGCTTTTTTAAAGAAAAGTCTTTAATTGAATAAAGTTTTAAGAAAGAGTATTGTATTATTTATTTGAGTTTTTTTAAATAAATTTATTTTAAAATCTATATAAAATGAATTTTTCGACTTCAGATAGTATGAAAATGTTTGTGTGTGAATAATACGTAGGTACATGAACATATACATGTGCAACATAATTTATAAAAAAAAAATTATGTTTAGTCAGGAATTGAACTACCGACAGATACCATAAAAGTTCGTCACCTTAGATTCGCAGTTACGCCTACAGAGGGATACGCGTTGAATGGGCGTTTTGTCCCTAAGTGGTGAGATGATACCACACTTACTATATAAGTCGAACGTTGGCGGTTTTGAGTATGTACCCACAGCGTCTGCTCTAAAAATGTTAATGCGTCTTTATAATTATACGTAAATCCTAATATATGTGAATATATTGAAGTATAAATATGATATAATAGTATATAAAATAGTATGTTGTAAGTAAATATGTGTTTTGCACAGCAAAAATTTATAAAATATAAAATGAAAAATAGAATGTTGAACAGAATCGTAACACAATACCTTTCAAACGGAGAAAAAGGATAAAATTAACCAAATGATATTTGAATTATTGACTTCCCCAAAGCCTCCGGGAACCTTACACTGGAATCATCCTGGAAGCTTCTAGCATTTTTTTATGGAAGCTTCCATGAAGTATTTTTAGAACCTTACGGCAACCTTCCTTGAAAGCTTCTTGTAAGATTCAAAAGGCTTTTATACTAGCTTCATTGGAAGCTTACTGATTTCTTCCATGGAAGCTTCCTGGAATCTTTCATTGAATCTTTCTGAAAGAAAAGTGCGCGGGACATTTTACGCTTCCAGGAAGCTTTAATTGAAGCTTTCACGGAAGCTTGCATGTAAGCTTTTTGCATTATTCCGTGGAAGCTTCCATGAAGTACTTTTGGAACCTTGCGGCAATCTTCCTTGGAAACTTCTTGTAAGATTCAAAAAGACCATTATGCTAGCTTCCATGGAAGCTTACTGATTTTTTCCAAGGAAGCTTTCCGGAAGCTTCCATTGAATCTTTCTGAATGAAAAGTACGCGGGACATTTGACGCTTCCAGGAAGCTTACATGGAAGCTTACGGTAAGTTTCCGAACCTTTTATGGAAGCTTCCTGGAAGCTTCCTGGAAGCTTTGGTGCTATCTGGGACACTATTGATATTTACAAATAAAATCTAACATCGCTCGCTAATAATCGATATGCATCGCATCGCATCGTATTTAAACATACAGCGGATAAATTCGTTCGTTCTTATATACTAACTGACGTGCACTCTCAACACTTGCGGGTTACAAGAAATACGCGATCTATTATTGTACTATCGAAACGTAACTGTTCTAAAAAGCGGAAGATTTAAAAATACTTATTGAATAACAAAAATCTTTATAAAATAAATTTATCAACGACATAAATGATAAATATTTTATTTTGACTTATGTTTTTTTATGTTAACTGTTATTCAATTATATCAACAGTAGGGCTGTTGATATAATTGAATTGAAACATTTGTATTGAAATTATTCATCAGTTAATTTAAGCATGTGCATATTATTGGTTCAATTTATAAAATTTTGTTGAAATGTAAGTCATACTTTTATTTTGACTTAAGTTCTTTTTATTTTAACTGTTATTCAATTATATCAACAACCGTGCTGTTGATATAATTAAATTAAAACATTTGTATTGAAATAATTCATCAGTTATTTTGAGCATGCACATTTTATTGATTCAATTCATAAAATTTTGTTGGAATGTAAGTCATACTTTTATTTTGACTTATTTTTTTTTTATTTTAACTGTTATTCAAATATATCAACAGCCGTGCTGTTAAATTAGCAGCACAATCGTACTCGGGCTATTCCAACTGCACAGATTCTTTTAAATCAAAAGAATTTTGTCAGATTAACAGCAGATCTGTTGAATCAATAACATTTCAGTTGATCTGATGAAATTTTTTTCTCAGTGAACTTATTTCACTTATCAAATTAAATTGTTATGCGAAAATTATTGATATATGTTGTAATTTCTCTATGTACTGAATGTATGATATTATTTGAAATCAGTTTGTAAAATAATTTGTAATTTTTACTTGATTTCTCATTAAAAAAAAAGTTTTATGATTATTCTTGCTAAAAATAATTGATATATAGATTTATTTATTAATGATCTTACCTTAATTTTTTTTGGCAATTTTTATGTAAATTGTATTATTTATTTGATTTTTAAGAGCAGGTCGAGTATATCTGTCTTTTTCTAATCTAGTATATCTAATTTATGTACTAAGGTATTTGAAAAAAAAGTGACGATATAATTTCAATTAGTACTATAGCTTGAATTTTAGGGACTAATGTTGGTACTATTATATTATGGAGTAAGAGCATAAATTTGCGATGCTTAGAGTCTCTTTTTTTTTCTAAGACTAATATTTCACCTACTTGATTCAAGGGCAATATTTCGCAGAAAATGTGATTGTTAATCTCTTTTCGTGCAGCTTTCCCTGTTACTAAAATTAAAAATTATTAAGTATAGAAATAATTATATAATATATAACACTTTCAAATTACTAATAATTGATATTCTAATTCGTGATATTTAAGAGGAGGTCACGTATCTCTGACCTTTTCTAATCAAAAAATTAATTTTTTGCAAAAACTAAAAACTTTAGCAAAAAATAAAGAGAAAGCCACTTCTCGTATCAAAAAAAAGCAGCATTTTCTTTGATAAGAAAGAATTAATTTTATTGCTTGGTTTCCAAGATAACCTTGAAAAACAGAAATGTTGACCCTAACCTGTACGTTTTAAGTTTTTCAAAGTTATCTTGTAAACGAAGCGATAGAATCAATTCTTCCTCATCAATTAAAATATTCTTTTTTATTATAAAAGATGCGGCTTTCTCTTCATTTTTTACTAAAATTGTTAGTTTTTGTAAAAAAATCAATTCTCCAATTAGAAAAGGACAGATATACTCGACCTCCTCTTAAGGAATGAAACGATACATGTTTATCTTCCATATTCTGTTTTAAAATAGTTACTTTTGAGTTTTAAATTAATTATTCGTAATTTAAAAAAGATATATATATACATTAGGGTGTCCCTTATTTACCAATGTTTTTTTTTTCGTTGTGCCGCCCCCTGGATCTTTAATTTATGCTAAAAAATGAAGATTTTACTCGGAAAAAGTGAGAAAAAGACGTTTTAAACCGTGCCTATTTCGCAAAACGAGATTTTAGTCCACGTATACGCGTTATACTTAATCTAACGTATTTCATTTCTCTACTATGTTTAAAAAGAGTTTTAAACAGTTCAACTATTACATTTTTTCATGTAAAATTTGGCATAGAATTCGAATTTTTACTCATTTTAAATCAAAACGTACATATAGTAAGGTAAGAGACACTTTTACATCAGTTAAGGTCAGTTTTTTTAATGATTATTTGTTTTTATTAATAATGAATGTTATTTATGATTTGTCTGATTATTTTGAGTAATAATTTTTAGAATATTAGACATGAAAATTCACAAAACGAATGAATCAACATACTTTGTATATTTCAAAATGTCGGAAACACGTAAAAGCGAATGGGCGTGTACGTAAAATTCACCAAAATTCTCAAAAAATATATAATATTAAATAAAAACAAATATAGTCATTATAAAGCAATAAAATTTATTAAAATTTTTGTTGTTTTGATAAAGTTTCAATTATCATCTTTTTCCTGCAATTTTATTTTTTTTACAATTGTTTGCTTATTAGCATCTTCAAAATCTTTACGAAATTGGCATACATTTTGTATCAAGAATAATTTCTGATCTTCATTCTTGGTTCTGTTTATATAATCTTCGGTAAGTTTTACAGCTCTTTCAGCAGCATCATTTACAACACGTAAATTTTTAACAATCTCTAAGCCTTTTAAATAATCATCATTAGTAGACCAAGTCTTACAATCAGTGTACAAAAAGTTTTTGTTAATATTAAATCTATCAAAAAATAAGAGTGATTGACGATTTATAAAGTGATCTAATTCTAGAATTTTAAAATTTTTTAAATCTGTAGGATTATTAATTATGTATTTTTTCGGAGGTAAATCATCAGTGTAAAAGTCTTTTTCTAACGATAAAACCATCTGACATCTGACTTCAAAAGATAAAGCATCATCAAAAATGAAATAGCACTTGCCTCAGGGGCTAAGTACCATAAATGCCTTTTGATCTTTTCTAAGGCAGCATTGGATACTAAAGAATCAATGTCAGCATAATCGTACAGTTTTTTAATAAATTAATTAAAAACTTGAATACATCGAAGGTAGGGGAAATCGGGGTAAATCGGACCCCCGGGGAAATCGGACCGGCATCACTTTATGTAAAAATATAGTTAATTTTTATTTGACCAATAAGATTTTAATATTGTTACATTGAATTACTTTTATTGCTAAAGTTTTTTTATTTAGTTTTAATCTTCTAATATTTACGTATATTCATATAAAGTAATGCTGGTCTGGTTTGTCCCATGGGTCCAATTTACCCCGGTTACCCCTAATATTATAAAAAAATATTATCATACGCTTAAACCAACTATTGTAAACAAAAATTGTTTTTGAAAACAATCTTAGAAATTTCATAATGTACAAAATATGTTAATTTATAATTGTTGTGAATTTTTATGTCTATTTTTTGAAAATTATTACTCAAAATAATCAGGCAAATCATAAATAACTTTCATTATTAATCAAAAAAGCAAAAAATAATTTAAAAACTGACCTTAATTAATGCAAAAGTGTCTCTTACCTTACTATATGTACGTTTTGATCTAAAATAAGTAAAACTTCGTTCTTATGCTAAATTTTACATAAAAAAAATCTAATAGTTGAACTGTTTAAAGCTCTTTTTTAACATAGTAGAGGAATGAAATACGTTAGATTAAGTATAATGCGTATACGTGGACTAAAATCTCGTTTTGCGAAATAGGCACGGTTTAAAACGTCTTTTTCTCACTTTTTCCGAGTAGAATCTTCATTTTTTAGCATAAATTAAAGATCTAGGGGGCGGCACAACGAAAAAAAAAACATTGGTAAATAAGGGACACCCTAATATACATATATATATATATATATATATATGTGTGTGTATTATATGATTTACATTATATTTATCAACTGTTTAAAATTGTTATACAATTTAATGGGTTTTACGTTAATAGGTATTATTTATATTGGAATTTCTCGCTCCTAACGTCGCACGGTTGTATTTTTTTTTATTATATTATTATGTATAAATGACTACTTTTATGTAAATAAGAATAGTCTCATTTAAATAATTTTTATATTGTAGTTTTGTACTAAATTTAGTATTAATATGTTCATGAAATATCTCGTTCCTAACTTTGCTCGGTTTTTTCGTAACATTAATAAAAAACATTTTTTATTTTTTTATTTTTTAAATTTTAAAGTATCTATTTTTATGTTCATTTAAAAAGTTATAAGTCGTAAGTTATAGGTTATAAGAATATATGTTTTTTATATGACATATTTATAGGGAACATCCATGTTGAAAATAATGATGTCTTCCCAGTATGTCTTTGGTCGTGTCTTAGATTGGAACAAAATAAGACGTCATTTTTTTAATGTTCCGGAAATATAGTAACCAAATTACGTCTTTTTTATAAGTAAAATAATTTCAAAGACGTATTTTTCCAATAAATACTCATAGTAAAAGACGTAAATTTTCAAAACAAAAATTCTTTTATTAAAACGAATGACGTCTTCCTGTTGAAAATAATGACGTCTTTCTAAGATGTCTTTGAAAGACATCTTTGAAAGACGTCTTTGGAGACGTCTTTGGTCGTGTCTTAGATTAGAACCAAAAAAGACGTCATTTTTCCAATGTTTAGAAAAGTTATTTAACAAATGACGTCTTTTTATTATTTCCAAGACGCATTTTTTTTAATGAAAATGATGCTTTTTTACGAATTTTTATTTAAAAAATACGTTTTTGAAATTATAAAAAGACGTATTTTTATAAAAAAAATACTCTCAAAGACGTTATTTGTTATATAGCTTTTCTAAACATTGGAAAAATGACGTCTTTTTTGTTCCAATTTAAGACACGACCAAAGACGTCATTTTCTCCAAATTTAGGAAAAAAAACGTCATTTTTCATGAATTATGTCATTGATAAATGACTTTACATGCACGGTTCACCTGAAGGAAGTTTAAATAAAAATGTGTTGTTGCCTCAAAATTCATTTTGATTATGATCTTTATACATCTTAAACATGTTTTAACATACTTTTTAAAATTACTTTACGTGGCAGATTTATAGAAACTTGGGTTTAAATGAAAATATATTATTTTATTGGATACCAACATTTAATATTTAAATATAATAGCAAATGAAAAAATACCGGTCGCGTACATGAATAAGAGTTTAATGAACAATAACACGTTAACAGTAAACAAAAAAATACATTTTTTAACAAACAAACATAAAAATGTTCAATTTCATACTCATATACATTAATTATTCAACTTTAAATAAGTTTATACAAATCTATATATGTGCACTATTATAGCTACGTACAGCTCGAAGTAATTTTTTAGTATAATTTTCATTCTGTTTTGATACTTTATAATCCATCCACTTTTTATTAAGATCATAATGCACTGATTCTGTAGCTTGCTCTCCGAAAAATCCTAAGCCCATCTGGTGTTTTGAACAAAATTGTGCTACGTGATTAAAAATTGTATGCACTTTTGGTGTTATTGAGATTCCTAAGACTTCGTAACTTTTTTTTAATTCTTTGATATTTTGTTCAAAATCTAGCTTCAAATTTAGAGAAAAGCAGTCGTCAACGACTATTTTAAATTTTCTAAAAGTATCTACATATGCCATGGAACCTGCTAGACTTCCAATGTTAACTTCACATATCTGTTGAAGTTTATCAACATTATTCAGTAATACGTTACATGCATTTCCTGCAAACGAAAAGTTACCACCATTACTGTAACTTCTTTCTACGTTACTTTGATGCGCCCATTTTGTAGCAATATCGGGATATAACTTAAACATATTACTATAAAGTGTGTTAACACAGCCTAATAGAAGATGTGATTCTGGAGGAGGAATTACATCTAAAATTAGTTGATCATCATCTGAATAAAACAAAGGTGGATTGATACAATTTTTGAAATCTTTAACTTTTTTTTTACCTTTCCATGATCACACCAGTTATTATAATTAGACACACAGCTAGTTGTTGTCCTCAAAGTACTACACAAACCTAAATTAGTTTTCGTGACATCACACCAAATACATGGACAATAACTTGCGCTATTCGATATGTTTGAAAGTTTCAAGTCAGTTGTAATTGTTCCTGGATATTCAATCAAACAATCATTAATTTTTAGTTTTGACCACAAAAGTCTTACATTGTTATAATTTTCTTGTGTATCTGGAGCAAGAGCAATAATAAATATCTTCTTTACTCCAGTGTCCTTCCAATTTTTAGAATTCTTTAAAGTATTTTTTTCAATGTTATTTTCTTCATTTTTAGATTGAATAGATAAGGTGAATTTTAAAGAACCTTCGCCACCATCAATACCAAAATTCAAGTGAAAATAAAAAATATTTCTATTATGAATAATATGTTGTATAAACAAAATCAAATCGGTGCAAATAACAGCAGAACTTGGAATTTTCGTAACAACCTCATTTTTTACAATTTCGAAATCCAATGAATGCACTTCAAAAAATTCATCCAAACTATGAGACTTTTGAAAATTTTTTTCTCGAGTATAAGGCTCAATAATATTTCGTGAACATGTTTTTTTTTTTTATAAATTTAGAAAAATCACGTATCTGACGATCAGATAAATTTGAATCATTCTGCAAATCACATAAATCATTAGACGATATTTGGTGTATTTGTTTTTTTTCTTTTGCATTTACGATAATATTTAATGGTTTACCACGCTGTTGCTATAGAGATAGTGCAACATTCGTCCTTTCTGCTTTGTCATTTAATTTATTTTCAACTTTCCTTTTGACTAATAATTTAGAAATTAAATGTTCACTTTGCTTTGGAGTTTTGATGCCTTCTTGAACATTTTTTAGGAATGCTGTTGAAGTACATTTATGATTTATACCTTTAGTTTTTAAAGTTAAACAATTCGAACATCGCCTACTAGTCTTCTTCAGTGGTTTGCGAGATTCCTTTTTTTTAGTATTAACAATTTCAAAACTTCTTTGTCTGGATCTAATTTCATTACAGAAAGTACAGCCACACTCTTTTTCTGACTTTGATGTACTGCGCGTTTTCATTTTTAAATGATATTTTGAGTAGTCTGGCATCTGAAGTGAACTTTTTAAACTTGCATTCATATTAGCTCTTGTAATTTTAAGCCTACAAGCACCACAAACTACAGCAGGTAAACGTATCTTATTAAAATCAGGAAATAACAATTTGATTTGAGTTCCTATTTTACCTGTAGTTTTATAATGCTTTTTTTCAGCTTCCTTTTACACATCAAACACATATTATTCCGATTTTGTTCGTGAGTTCTAGCCGAATTACTTTGCAAGTTCATAATTGACAATCACTATTTTTAAATTGAATGAAATTAAATAAATTGAACGAATGTTGCTGCGCGAAGTCAAATGCTATACTAAATTTTCTTCAAGATTATATATCACTTTAAATTCCACAAATTGTATTGACATATGATCTTTAAATCATAAATAATAAATAGTATCGAGTACTGTTAGCTGTAACCTTTTCAATGTTTATTTTATCTGTATACAATGAATTAGGTGAGAATATAACGAACTTTAAGATTGTAGTTATGGAAAAAATTTTCTAGCTTTGTATATATTATTTCTCATTTCTTAAGTAATTATATATATCAGTCGTTTTATAATTATAGATTTAATGCATATTAATACTGTAAATAAATGTTTTTAACATACAGGTGATATAAAATAAATGGGGGATAGTTATTTACTTATTTGTTATTTCTATTTATATATTCATAATAATGTTGCCTAATAAAACAATATTTGTTCATTTAAACTTAACTTTTTATGAATCGGCCACGTAAATTGATTTTAAAAAGTATGTCAAAATATGTTTAGGATATCTAAAAATCATAATCAAAATGAATTTTGAGGCAACAAAACATTTTCATTTAAACTTCCTTTAGGCGAACCGTGATGATAATCATTTTCCATTTAAAGGAAAAAAAAGGGAGGTAAACCTCGTAGTTTTAACTCTTCGAAAAACGAAGAGCATTTGCGATTAAGCTAAGATCATTCTGGCCTTATATATCTGCATCTTCGAAATTTGCATCAAGGATCAGGAAACTTGAAAATCGCCACCTAGTGACTTACAGTCGAATTGATGATTGATTGCGTCAATTTAATTTTAACAGACCAGGTGGCGATTTTTAAGTTTTGCGATCCCTTATGCAAATTTGAAAGACGCAGATATAAGGCCAGAACGCTCTTAGTTCAATTGCAAATGCTCTTCGTTTTTCGAAGAGTGTAAACTACGAGGTTTACCTCGTTTTTATTTTTCCTTTAAATGGAAAATAATTATCTTGTAAAGTCATTTTTCAATGACATAATTCATGAAAAATGACGTTTTTTTCCCTCAATTTTGAGAAAATGACGTCTTTGAAAGACTTTTTTGAAGACATCTTTGGTTGTGTCTTAAATTGGAACAAAAAAGACGTCATTTCTTTAATGTTTAGAAAAGCTTTTTAACAAATAACGTCTTTTTATAATTTCAAAGACGTATTTTATAAATAAAAATTTGCAAGAAAAGACGTCATTTTCTATCAAAATAATACGTCTTTGAAATAATAAAAAGACGTCATTTGTTAAATAACTCTTCTAAACATTGGAAAAATGACGACTTTTTGGTTCCAATCTAAGACACGACCAAAGACGTCTTCAAAGATGTCTTTCAAAGACGTCTTAGAAAGACGTCATTATTTTCAACAGGAAAGACGTCATTCGTTTTAAAAAAAGAATTTTTTTTATTGAAAATTTACGTCTTTTACTATGCGTATTTATTGGAAAAATACGTCTTTGAAATTATTTTACTTATAAAAAAGACGTAATTTGGTTACTATATTTCCGGAACATTAAAAAAATGACGTCTTATTTTGTTCCAATCTAAGACATGACCAAAGACATCTTCAAAGACATCTTCAAAGACATCTTCAAAGACGTACTGGAAAGACGTCATTATTTTTAACAGGGATGAAACAATGAAACTATGAGATCTGAGCGCTGAGTGTTGAGTGTCAACGATAAATTCGAGCTTAAGATTGGAACTTTACAATCTTCACAATTCATAAGATGATAATTGATATTCGTCTATAAAGTTTGTTTTCAAAAACATAATTTGAATCTCAAATATCATTATTTGGGTGTAAGTTGTAACCTTTTTGACTGTTCATCACACAAATAAATTAGGCTCAAATTCATAGTTGACACTCGACATTCAGCACTCAGATTTCAAAGTTTCATTTTTACGTGTTCCCTATAAAGCAGGTCTTCATTGATATAGAACACGGAACAATGAAACTTTGAGATCTGAGGATTGAGTTCTGAGTACTACACGGAGAGAAATATCCTATTAAATTTTGGTATACTGGATAGGAAAGGAGCGACAAACTTGCAAAATGAAAAAAATAACTATTCTGAATAGAAATATTTGGTATGACTGTAGTTTTTGTTACAGTTCTATTAACATTTAATATAAATATAGCGAATTTTGCTATTCGGTATAGTAATTTTTTTTCCTATACAGTGTACTAAAATTTAATGGAGCATTTTCCTTTATGTAAGTGTCAAGTGTCGACTATAAATTCGAGCTTTAGGCTATATTTATTAGATTTATCTTAGTGTTGAGTCTATGTATTCCTGCCTTAAGAGCTATTCTCCAATGATATTACAAGTTACACGTAACTCGTCACACGTTTTAAATTTTGTTATCCAATGTTTACTGAAATCATCTTCTATAGCTTAAATGGAATCAAGTATGCATGTTTTTTTTATGGATCATGAATTTAGTTGACAGAATAAAAATATTAAATGAAAATATATATATATATGTATAAATTAGAACTATGCCATCATTCATTTTCATAATTAGAAAAGGATAAAGAGATCCAGTATTACTTAGGCTCGAATTTATAGTCGATAATCAACACTCAGCACTCAGTTCTCAATCCAAAATTAATGTAATTGCACAGTCGTCAGTTTCAATAAAATCAAATACAGCTTTTAATTATTTCGTGGTTAATGATCAAAACGCGTTTTTAAAATAATGATTTATATATTTTTTTATTGATTTAAATGAAATTCAGTAAACTGATTTTAAATGTATCATGATGATATGATTTTAATTTAAACAATTTTTACGTCAATTTAAATTTAATTAATACTTTTTTATAAAAATATAAAAACTTAATATAGTCATAACTGCAATATAAAAATTCAGAAGAGCAATACTTTTTCAATTAAAAATTAACTAATTTATACATGTTAATAAAATAAATAACTGCAATATAAAAATTCAGAAGTTAAGGCAATATTTTTTCACTTAAAAATTAGCTAATTCATACATTTTAATAAAATAAATGAAAATCTAACCGAGTGAAATCTAGGGCACAGTAAATTAAGTTAATTTTGAGTACTGAATAAAATTGAAAATAATTCGATTAAATATAATATAAAAATATATGTACACATGTGTTGTAAAAAAGTGTATAAGTTATTCCATCAAGTGACTATTTCTTACTCTACTTCCATAAGTAAAACAAAGATAGTACGATATTTGATATAAATAAACGGAAAACTAGGAACTGAGTAACAACTGTAATTTTTTTTTTTTGTTAAAATTTTATAGTTGCATCCCCCTGGTTAGGGTATTAGCAACTATAGGTACTTTATTTGTGATTCATATTTATATACATTAAAATTTCACATGCAATAGTGGTATTCGAAAAGTTGTACATACTATAATAATATTCAAAATTATACAGAAATTTGTTATTCATGTTTAATTATTTGTTATTATATATTATATGTTATTTTTCAATTTTGTTAAGTCTAGAAATTCTATCACTTTACTGATTTGATTTTTGTTATTCAGTATTTCACTTAAATTGTTTTTTTATTTTTAATGATTTTCTGTCGTCACTGTATTTCGGGCACTGTAACAATATATGTTCAACACTGTTTTTTATTTGGCACTTGTCACACTGATTGGTTGTATTTTTGTTTATGATTAATTGGTGTGTCATTTGTGTATGGCCGATGAGTAGTCTAGTGATGAGTATTTGGTTTTTTCTGTTTAAATTGGTGGTGGGGTTTTTTTGTAGATGTTACTTCTTATTCTGTTAAGGAAACTATTGCTTTCTTGCCATTGTTGGTTCCAATGTTAGAGGATGTTGATTTTGATTTTTTTTTGTAGGTCTTCTCTGGTAATATTATTGAGTGTGTTGGTGTATATTAATTGACTAGCGTTTTTTGCAGAGTTACGGTGGCTCGGGGGCTAGAGCATCTAACTCTCACGCAGAGGGCCGGGGTTCGAATCGCGGTGAGGTCGGAATTTTTTCTCCATTTTTTAATTTAAATATTGAAAGTGGAGGATGTCCTGAACTCACTGACACCGCGGTGGACCACCCCCGAGAGACTTTTTTCGGTTTTAACAAAAACCGATGAAAGTCACTCGAGAGCCGGTAAGGCAGAACGCGACTGTTCCACTATTATAGTTGCAACGGACCGTTCTGCCGGGTAGGTGTTGAGCTCCCGATGCGCTAAAAAGGATGGGTTGAGCGATGCTCCCCGCCTGCACGATCGAGCACCACCTACCGAAGTTAGGGAAAAATTGAGGTATGGTTTCGAACGCGACAACACCGGAACACAAAGGTGGTCGAGGTGTCACTTACTAGGCCAAATAGGCTGTAGGTGTTTAAATCCCAAAGATAGATAGACTAGCGTTTTTTGCTGCTTGGATTGCTGTTTGTTGTTCGGGTGAGTCAATTTTATATTGAGTTATCTTAATTTTGCCTTTCATATTTGCTCGTTCTCTATGGATTTTATATACTGTGGAGTTGTTGTTATTTTGTTTCTTTATTCTTTGTAGAGAGTCTGGATCTGTATATATGGTGATGTTATTTTATTTATTATGTTTTTTGCATGTTCTATGGCCTTGGTTATGTTTATTGCTTGTGTATTTTGGATTTTGCACCATTATGGATATTTATGTAGTATTTGCTCGCCATTAGGTAGTATTATTGCACTTCCAGTTGAATTGTTGTTTTTGTATGTTGATGTATATAACTTGTAGTTGTTCTTGTATTTTCTATGTATTTTTTTAGAATTTTTTGTTGGTTGGTCTATTATATATGAGGTGAATTCTTGTAGTTCTGCTCCAGGGCACGTATGAACCTGTTCAATTGAAATTATTTGGTATTTATGTATTTTGCATTTTTTTTGGTTGGTTGTGAATCTGTGGTAGAATGGTTTTTTTGCATTTTTTTTTGAATTGTATACTATTGTATTGTTTTGCTTTGTTAAGATTTTATATACTTGATTCTTTGGCCTAGTTAATATTTTTATTCCATAGTTGAGTGTGTTTTGTATTCTTCTGTATTCCAATGGCATCATATTACTTTTGATCAATATACTGTTGGTGGGGCTGGTTATATATGCACCTGTAACGATTCTCGTGCTTGTGTTTAATATTGTGTCTAGTTTTTTAAGTATGTGGTTTTTGGCTGAGCCATACACAACACTGGCATGGTCTATTTTGCTCTGTATAAATGCTTTGTATGTGTTTTGATGATTTTTCCGTTTGTGCCCTAGTTTTTCGCTGACAGTGTCTTGAGGATATTTATTTTTTGTATGCATTGTGTTTTGAGGTTGATTATGTGGTTGTTCCATGATAGTTTATGATCGAATGTTAGACCTAGAATTTTTATGTCTTGTACTGTTTCTATTTTATTTTCTTTTATGAATAATCTGGGTTCCTTGATTTTGCGTTTGTTGTTGAATAAAACTGCTTTGGTTTTGTTTTCTGAGTGCTTGAATCCTGTTTTGTCTGCGAATTCTATTATTTTTTGTAGAGTGTTTTGCATAATGGTTTCATGGTTTTGATATTTTTTCCTTTCATGTAGAGTGTTATGTCGTCTGCGAATATAGTGGTATGGACAGGGCTTTAAATACATTTTTGGATGTCATTGATTGCTATAAGAAAAAGTATTGCACTTAGTACTGATCCTTGTGGAACTCCGTTTTTTATGTATACTGGTTCAGCAAGTTCATTTTCGACTCTTACTTGGACAGTTCTGTTTTCTAAGAAGTTTTTAATAAAGTGGAACATTCGTCTGGTTATTTTATGTTTTGTCAGTAGTTTTAATAATCCGTTTTTCCATATTAGGTCGTAAGTCTTTTCTATGTCGAGGCACACAGTCAGTAGGTGTTGTTTATTTACAAGTGCAACGCAGATTTCTGATTCCAATTTTACTAGACAGTCTATGGTGGAGTGATTTTCTCTAAAGCTGCTTTGTTCCTTAATTAAGATGTTGTTGGCTTCCAGGTACCATTTTAATCGATTGCTTAATATTTTTTCTAAACATTTGCATAGACAGCATGTGAGGGCTATAGGTCTATAGCTTTCTTTATTGTGTTTGTTTTTCCTTGGTTTCGGTATGGGTATTACTATAGCTTTTCTCCATTGATCGGGAAAGACTTTGTTGGTCCATATGATGTTGTAGATGTCTAATAGTCATTTTGTGGCGCTTGTGGGTAGGTTTTTGATAAATATATTTAGTATCATGTCAGGTCAAGGACTGGTGTTTTTGCTTTTGTTTAGTATTTGTTGGAGCTCTTCCATTCTGATTTCGTTATTCAATGGGCCATTCAAGTCTTCTTCTTCTTGTGCTGTCATATATGTGTTTTTTTCTTCATCTTTTTCATAATGAATGAAGGGTTGTTTACAGTTATTATCACTCGAGTTCTCTGCGAAGTTGTTGGCTAGTGTGTTTGCTGCATCTTGAGGTTCGCTGATTGTTATATTGTTATCTATTAACGCTGGTATTTGTAGTTGTTTATGTCGTCCAATTATCGCTTGTATCTTTTTCCATATTTCTTTAGTTGATGTTTGGTGATTGATTGAGTTAAGGTATTCTAGCCAGGATTTGCGTTTACTGTGTTTAATAGTTTTCTTCGCTAATGCTTTACGTCTCTGATGTTCTATTTTATATTCGTATGTAGCTTATTTTGATTCCTTAATTGCTGTTTCGCATTCTTCATTCTACCACGGTGCGTATTTATTTGGAATTGAGCCTGTTGTTTTCGGGATGCTTGTCTGATGCTTGTTTGATGGTTGTCTTTCTTGAGTTGCTTCTGTGATTATATCTGTAAGTGTTGTTGCTATATGATTTATGTCTATGTTAAGGTGTTTGTTGTTTTGAATGTAGTCGTATAGAGGTTTTATCTTTTGAGAAACTATATCTTGGTATTTAGGCCAGTCTGCTTTGTGATATTTCCATCTGGGTTAATTGATACTTTGTAATGGGTTGGAGTGAGTTATTGTTATGAATATGGGGAAATAGTCGCTGCCGTATATATCGTTGCTTGTTTCCCAATCAATCTGATGTGCTATGCAATTTGAGCATAAGCTTAGGTCTATTACACTTGTTTTATTGTTGTGTACATTGTAGTGGGTTGGAGAGAGATTGTTGAGTAGTATTAAGTCATTGGTGGCGATGAACTCTTCCATTATTTTTCCTCTGCTGTCTAATTTGTGTGAACCCCATGTTTGGCTGTGGCTATTGAAGTCGCCTGCTAGTATATATGGTGTGGGTAATTGTTCTAATAAGTGATTTAGTGAAGTTAGGTTAAGTTCATATTTATTGCTTAAATAAATGTTGCATATGCATATTGTTTCGTCCCCTATTAGTGTTTGGATGGCTATTGCTTCTAAATCGGTTGTAATTTTTATTTCTTTACTGTATAGTTTGTTATTTACCAGTATTGCTACACCGTCACTGGCTGCTGAGCAGTCGGTGCGATTTTTGTTATAACAGCTGCAGTTTTTTAATTTGATTTTTTGATCATCTTTTAAATTGGTTTCTTGAATGCATATTATATTACTGTTTTGCTGATCTATTAATTTTTCCTTGATTATTTTTTAATCCATTAATGTTCCATTGTATTATTTTTTTCATGTTTATTGTTTATTTTGTATTTGAGTGTCTGTTTCTTCTGTGTCTGAGTTTGTTGGTGTATCTTGCGGGGTTGTTGGTGCTCCGGATATGTTCTTTAGTAGTATGGTGCATCTTCTTTTTATGGAGCTGTCTCTTATGTTTGGGTATATATCTTGTTTAATGAATCTGATAAAGTCTTCTATATTTGTTATGTGTTGCTGTACTATCTCTAAAGGGTTTTTCTGCTCCAATTAGGTTTTTTAGTAAATTTTTGAATTGTTTGTAGTTCATTATTGTGTTTTTTTCATTTAGGTAGGTTCTTAAACTGATTAATTTTTTGTCTTATTCGTCAATTAGTGCTTAGTCTATTTGTTGGTTGCTTGTATTGTCTAATGTTTCGTTTTTTTCTATATTTTTTGGGATTGTTGAATTCTGCGTATCTTTTTTCTTGTCTTCTGTTTTTATTTTACCTTTTTTTTTGTTTGTTTTATTGTTTGATCCTCCTTTTTTTCTTTTGGTAAGCTGGGGAAGTTTTGCATATATTCTTCTTTTTGGTTATTTTGTGTTTCAGTTGAACTGATTTGTGAGTGTGTACGTTTTTTATCTTTTTTTTCTACATCAATATCCATTTCTTCTGTATTTTCTTCTATAATATGTATCTCTTGGTTTTCTAATGTGTTGTCAGTGTTATTTGAATTATTTATTATACTATTAGTGTTTATGTCGTTGGCTTCTTGAGGCTCAGAGTCGTTTTGGTTTGGTTTGTTTACACAGTATCGCCCGATGTGATCTTCCATTTTACATATAAAACATCGAAGAGTATCTGTGCTTGTATATATGTAATAACTTGTATCGTCGTAGTTCAATCTAAAAATCTCTGGTACCTTTTTGATGTCTTCCATTTTAACATAAGTTTGTCTTCGTGAGCTGATGAAATGTTCGTACCCTTTTTTTTCGATGCTTGCTTTTAGTAGTGTAACAAGTGAATTTCGATTTATTTTTAGATTGTCAAGAATGTTTTCAAATACAAGGTTTGGAATGTTTGGAGAAACGTTTGAGAATATCACGCGTTTATATTTACCTATCAGCGGTCTAATAAATACTTGTTTTCCTTTAATTGTTATGTGTTCATGTTTGTCCGTTAATTTATTAACTAATTCTTTTGATGCTAAATATATACAGAAACGATTATTTGATGTCTTGGTTGATGCAATAACATTTTTTGGGCCGACTATATCACCTATTGCAGAGGTGAAATCTGTTAAATTGAGGTCATCTACGCACATTAGTATCAATCCCTGGTTTCTTTCTGGAAACAAAAACTTTTGGGCCACATCTGCATAACTGTTGTTTTCTGTTTTTTGTCTTCGAACGTTGGTATATCCTTTTTTACGGAAGGAGGTTCTCCCATGGTAGTCATCTTTAATTGCGCCGAAGCGCAATCAAAGATAAAGTAATTGTTCTTAGAATCAAACTAATTTACACTTATACTATATTGACGCTTAGCACCGTTTAAGATATACGGAGAGTTGTAAACACGTGTGTTCACTACGTGCTCTCGTAGAAGACTCAACTATAATTTCCAGACTTTAATATATGACAAAGAATTTGAATTATAAAATTAATTTTTGAATGATTAAATTGTGAAACATGCTTATAAAAAAATTTCGTGTTTATTTCTAATAAAAATATCTTCTCAAATGTATTTTATACATATGAAATACGAAATTTAAATAGAAAAAACAAAAAGATTAAAATACACATGTTTGGTTAATTTTGAATACGAATATTTCAGAATAATAAAATAACTATTTGCAATTACTTAACAATTCTTTTTGCATCTAATATAAAATTTTAATGTGATACAAATATTACAAAGTGTATGTATCACAAGTAAGGTTTGCATATCATTAATATTATAATTTTTGAAAAATTTATTTTAATTATATTAATTTTCAAGGTATTTAGATTTCTGATTTTAAATAGAAAAATTTGAATAAATAATATTGGAACCCAAACTTCTCACTAACTAATGAATCAATTTATTTAAAAATTCAACCAAATAATCTTCGTGATACATACTACATGTTACTGCATCTCTTTATTCAAAATTTTGAAATACAATTAAAATAGTCATTACTTATGGGTGCAAGTGTAATGTCCATTTTACATCTTCTTAAATAATTTATATCTATAAAATTTACATAATATTTTATAAAAATTATTAAAATGATAATCATATATTTAATATTATTTTAAACTATGAATAAAAAGTTTAAAAAATTATTCTTGAGTAATAACTTATAAATAGTTAAATTATTTTATTAAATACATTTTCAACTTAAATAATTAACTTCATGTTAAAACTAACCTTTAATTAGCATTCAATTCCACAACTTATTTAAAAATTTTACCATTATTCAAAGTTATTAAAAAGTTATTTATAAAAAGTATTCCCATATCAAAATTTTAAAATTCTATTAATTTAATTTTTTATTCTACACATTAGTGAATTAGTTTTGATTTTGAAATTTTTTTCTGATATGCAACACATACATATATATATGTATATTATCTTATTGTAAAATATTTTATCACCTAATATGGAAACTATTTTGTAAAAGTAGAATAATACTGTGAATAAATAAATGATCATAAGAAAATATTGAAAACTGTAAGTAACAATAAAAAAGCGTTAGGCTGGAGATGAATAATGAGTGTTTATTATCATTTATACATTCTTTAAATGTGGATACTGCAAATATCCGTGCATAACTGTAAATAAATTGAAAAATACAATTATTAGAAATAACTCAGAATAATTTTTATTTTAGTTTTTTTTACAACAAACTTTTCTTAATGATTAAATATATATATATATTAGGGTGTCCCTTATTTCCCAAACTTGGAAAAACCTTGCTCCCACCCTCCAGATTTCTTGTAAATGTTGAAAAACTATAAAAAAAACTCTGAGATAGTCGAAAAAAAGTATTCAACCCGTGCCGCTTTTCGAAAAACGATTTGAAAATGAATTATTCACGATAACATGAAAACAAGTCATTCTATAAAAAATTTTTTTAAACAAAACTTGTGGATATTTTTTAGGTACAACTTTGTTTTATCATAAATTTTTGTCTAAAATGAGCTGTACTCCGATTAAACGTGATTAACGATTGAAAAAGGACGTTTTTCGTACTTGATAATTCTTCATGCGAAAATTTCTATTATTTAAATGTATAGCATCCTATTTAAAAACTTTATCGTTCAATAAATTTTCTGCTAAAAATTTTTAGTTTTGCAATAATACTTAAAAATCAAGTTTTTTTTCATGCTTTTCCATAGCTTTTTCGCAATAGATTATAAAAAACGAATCACGATAACAAATTATTTAGTTGAAAAAAAGCATTTAACCCGTGCTGCTTTTCAAAAAACGATTTTTCATGCTTTTTTCAATTTTTTTAAACTAGTGATTTTTCTTATTTATGAAAAATACCCTGTTAAAAAAAATCAGGTGAGAAATCACCTGATTTCTCAGGTGATCTATTATGCCAAAATCTCATGTAATGATTTTTTGGTTTTTACGCATTTCAAATCATGCTTAGTCAATTAAGAACTATTTTTGAAAAGTTTTAAAAATTTTGAACTTAAAAAATTTTTTTTAAAGTTTGGTTTTAGAAAAAATTTTGAATAATTTTACAAAAAATTTTCTTCTTTTTATTAAAAATAAAAAAATTATCGACGATAATTTTTATTATTATACTGCCGACTACGATGAGTGAATTAATGTTTCAATATATTTTGTGAATCAAAATATGTAGTTTATTATGATGTAATTTCAAGTGCTCAAATCATCGTAAAAAATCTAGAACATACTTCTTATGAAGAACTAAAAATAAATAGCAGCATCTTTTCTTTAGGGGATTTTGGTGAACGAATAGAGGTTAGATGGTATTTTCAGCGTATGTTTATGTTTTTTGTTCCTGTGTGCTTATTTTATTTCCAAGTATGTTAAAAATAATTTTTCAACATATCAATATCAATCTAAATTTATATTTATTTCAACTTCAAGATTGATAGAAAGCTGATAAAAGCAGTGAGAGTAGTAACACAAGAAGTTAATGTACATTCTTGTCTCAAGCATTTTACAGTACTACAGCTCTATAACTGTTTTAAAGAACAAAATTATATTGATATAATTTCGTGACTGTGCCATAGTGGAGAACTGCATTGTTGTCTTAAAACTCAAGGATTAAGAAAATTTTGTGAACAAAATGGTATTTAATCACTATTTTATTTTACTATATCTGAATTATATAGAAAAAATTAAACCATTTTTTGAATTAATATTTCCATCAAGTACTTGATTGAGATATTATTAATATGATAAACAAGCTGTTAGTTTAATTTTTTTAAATTTCAATTTATTTGCAAGAACGTATTAATAATTAATTTTTAAAATTATAAAATTGTAGAAAATAAAGTTTGGTCTTGCAACATAGTTAACTCTGTGATTAAAAGCATTTCACAATGTGCGATTCAATGAACTTTATTTCTTCATATTTAAATATTAGTTTTTATTTACTTTTTCAAATATAATAGATTGATTGCATAATGTGTAAATTCAAATCTTGTTCATTATAATCTTAAAAATATAGACTTAAATTTATAGTTGAAAATATTAAATGATAAATCACATGTATTATACATAGAATTTCCATAATGGTCTGATTATTATTAATTTTTTATTTGATTGTAACTAACTATCGTAATTGTAATAATAACTACTTATATTATTATTTTTAAAAAGTAACTCAATTTATTTGTTAGGTTGACATAATATCTTCTCATGGTCTGGGAGCTTATGTATGGAGTTCGAGACGCATATTACTATGTTTTTATTTGACCTACCATCTTTAACATAGACACTGTTAAAAGTGCCTTTGCCTCCTACCTGAGTATTAATGGCAGATTTCAATCTTACATTACCATCGGCTTGAACTGATCAAAAGCAGTTTACATGTGATACGCTTAATTTTATTTCACCTGAGGTAAAAAGTAGTAGTTTTCATTTAGTTTTTTTAATATAATTTATGAGCATATAATATTAGTCTTGTTTGCTATAACCTTAAAAATATTCAGTTAATTTTTTTCTTATTTATAGTGTACTTTAGAAATTTTATTTGACATTAAATATTTATTATTATAACAAATTTAAAAACAATCAATTTATGCAATAATTTAGAATCAATATGAGCTATTTAAAGTTTTGGATTTTCTTCTTATTTTCCTTAAATGTATCTGTTATGGATGCACTGTATCCTCTTGTACTATTAAAGTTATTTTGTAGCTGATTTCTTGTTGTTTTATAAAAAACTTTACTCGCTGTTCCTGGTTGCTGTTCAAGAGCTACTATATTTTCTCTGGGACTCTAGATACCCTATATGAAGATTACGGTCAGAATGCTGAAGTTTATATGGATCATACTGCAGGATGTTTTGACGTGGGTTATTGTTATAGGAGTACAATTATATATTGCTATGAAATCATGTACTTTCTGACCTCACTCTGAATTCCTTTCTTTTTACCCTAAAATATATCTGTTATGGATGCATTGCACCCTCATGACATGTCAAAGCCATTCTATGGCTAATAATTTTAATGTTTTATAGAATACTTTGTTCGTTGTTGGTGGTTGTTATTCAAAAATGTCTGAATAGTTACTGTACTTTTCTTGTGGATTTATATTATTTGTCGAATTGTTGCTGAATACATGGATACACTAGTTCAAAATGTGTATGTGTTCAGGTGATAAGGTTTGATAATTATAATTATTGTTTAAAAAATATGATTTGATATATTTATTAAATAGTATATTAATTATTTTTTATCATTTCAGAATTTGAAGATATCAAATTTCACAGGTCATCAATGTTCTTTTGGGGTAGCATGTGAGAGGTTATACTTTTTAGAATAGTATGAGAAGGATTTAGTTTTTTAGGGTGTTTTATTTGTGAGTGCTTTTAAATACAAAACTGTGTGACTACAAGTTGAAATAAATAGGTTTCAAATTTTTTTCTGAAGCATACACAAGTTTAGTCTTAAATGATGCTTTTGAATATAGGTTTAATCAACGTGTTTGACGAACATTTGGTTAAATTAGTGAATTTTTTTTTCCTTATGACTATTTCAAAACTTGTATTACAAAAGAATTTTTTACTAGAAATTTAATTCATTTTAAGGGATTTTAAGTTTTATCATCAGGTTTTGTTGAATAATTTGTTATCGTGATTCGTTTTTTATAATCTATTGCAAAAAAGCTATGGAAAAGCATGAAAAAAAACTTGATTTTTAAGTATTATTGCAAAACTAAAAATTTTTAGCAGAAAATTTATTGAACGATAAAGTTTTTAAATAGGATGTTATACATTTAAATAATAGAAATTTTCGCATGAAGAATTATCAAGTACGAAAAACGTCCTTTTTCAATCGTTAATCACGTTTAATCGGAGTACAGCTCATTTTAGACAAAAATTTATGATAAAACAAAGTTGTACCTAAAAAATATCCACAAGTTTTGTTTAAAAAAATTTTTTATAGAATGACTTGTTTCCATGTTATCGTGAATAATTCATTTTCAAATCGTTTTTCGAAAAGCGGCACGGGTTGAATACTTTTTTTCGACTATCTCAGAGTTTTTTTTATAGTTTTTCAACATTTACAAGAAATCTGGAGGGTGGGAGCAAGGTTTTTCCAAGTTTGGGAAATAAGGGACACCCTAATATATATATATATATATATATATATATATATATATATATATATATATATATATATATATATATATTGCGACGAGTATACATACCCTCGCATTCAAATTTCCCGCCTAACGGCCAGCTACGATAGAACAGTAGTTCTGAGCTCAGCCGCCAGGTGGCAACTTCAAACGTCGTTGCACGCATCGGGAAAAATG
Source organism: Anastatus disparis (assembly GCA_017163975.1). Classification (NCBI taxonomy): domain Eukaryota; kingdom Metazoa; phylum Arthropoda; class Insecta; order Hymenoptera; family Eupelmidae; genus Anastatus; species Anastatus disparis. The sequence goes on from JAFFSR010000258.1 coordinate 1,798,045, forward strand.
AGGCCGGAGTATATAAGAGGCCGAGAAGCACAGCTAACCAGAGCAGTGTAGACTACGGTCCTCTCTCTCTCTTTACCTTAGTGAGCACGCTAGGCTAAGAGAGAGCGAGGCCAGTAGTAGCTGGTTGCCTTGGCTTGTGGAGCACCACAGCTTAGGCAAAGCTTCTCTCTCTTGCACATGGGGATAGACCGAGTGAGCACGCTGGTCTAAACTCTAGTGCATATGCTGGCAGGGTTAGAGATACGTCGAGTGAGCACGCTGGCGTAGATCTACCTGCCTAGAGCACACTAGCTATTTTTGCCGCCGCCGCAATGCCGAACTTGCGCCGTTGAATTTAAGGGTGACGTCCACCCATAGTATTATATTCTATTTCACATTTTCGCCGCTGGCTTAATTAAGGGTCTGGTTAACCCTTAGCCGTCGCGTCCGCCGCCACGTGACTATGGAATATATTAAGGGTGTCGTCCACCTAATTATTTAATTCGCATTAGTTTAAAGGACTCCGTCCGGCCGCGCATGAATATTAGAACTTAGATTAAGTTAAGGGTGTCGTCCACCCAACACATTTTTATATTAGTTAGAGGACTCCGTCCGCCTGCCGCGTAATCATTAAGATATTAGGATAAGTTAAGGGTGTCGGCCACCCATTGTCTTTACGTCACTTAAAGGTCCCGCATGCCTATAGAGATTTGTAACTCAGATAATTAAGGGAGCCGGCTACCCACCGTCATTATTATTATTACCGTGGTATTAAGTATAGCGTCACTAGATGCCGCCGCCTAGTTATATTATAATTATTTAATTATTAATTATTTATCTCTTTTGTTTTTGCACATTGTTGCAGGTAAAAGCCGCCGGTATAAATTAGACCGTCCAGGCCGTAGAATCTTTAGTTAAAGTAAACTATAATTCAGATTCTTTAAAGATTATTGATTAATTGATTTCACTTATTGAATAGCCGTCAAGTGGCCGATTTAATTATCTTTTGTACATTACATTCCGTTAAGGTTAGGTTAATTATTTGCATTATATAAGATCATTAGGTTTAGCTTTGATTTATACATTATTATTAATTCATATTTGTAATCGTCGTTGTAAGAGTTTTATGAGTACAATAAAGCCAAGGTACTTCATAGCATAACCAAACGTGTTAAACCCGGTTACTTTCCTTTACTTTCCACCGTCCGCTCCCTCCAACTCCTGCCGATCTTACCCTGGTAACTCACTGAAGCGTCTGGCAACAGGAGTTACACGTATTTCCCCCTCCTGAAAGGGAAAAACGTTACATATATATATATATATATTTAATTTTTACTTTAAAAAGCTGAAAAATAAAAGAAATTATGAAAAATGCTATGAATTAATTGTAACATGATGAAAAAAAAAATAAAATTAGTAAAAATAATATAGCAATAAAAAAATTGTTATTTTCGGGAATTATATATATATTTTCGGCAATCATATATATATATATATATATATATAATTGCCAAAAATAACAATTTTTTTATCGCTATATTATTTTTACTAATTTTATTTTTTTTTTTCATCATGTTACAATTAATTCATAGCATTTTTCATAATTTCTTTTATTTTTCAGCTTTTAAAAGTAAAAATTAAAAGTAAAAAGGCAGTAAATTAAATTAGTTAATATAAAAGCAATTCTATTGTAAATATCTTTAAAAAAAATTCATTAAAAATAAATTAAATATCTTAAAAGAATATCAATTTTCAATAATGGTTTGACTGAGAAAGATAAATTGATTGTTAAAGGACAGGGATTGTATAGTAGAATTGTTTTTATGTTAACTGATATTCATATATTACAATTTAATAATATTTTAAACTGGTGCACCTTATTCAACATGCAATAAATTTTACTAATTCAAAGATCACAATATATTAACTCAGTACCGATTGATAAAGAATTTATACAGTTATTATTTTCCGGAAAAATAGAAAAAGGTCACTGGAGTTGTATGTATTATAATAATAAGGTAACTCATATATATGACAGTTTAAGTCTCAAATATCTACAAGATGAGCATATGATTTATATAAATAGATTATTTCCAAACAAATCAGAACTGAGGATAGTATTCGAAACAGTACAATCACAAACAAATAATTATGATTGTGGCATTTTTGCAATTGCTTTTGCTGTTGCAATACCTTATAATTTATGTCCATGTTGTTTAAGATATAATGTTTCTCAAATACGATTACATTTATCAAGAATTTTTGAAACGCAACAAATAAGAATGTTTTCAGTTTTACAAAATTATAATAATGAAAATATTAATTTCGATAATCCACCGGACATGCTAAGGATGAGTTTTTGCCATGAGCAACGTCTAAATCAAATACCATTGAATTTAGATTTCGCCGATCTTGAACTATTAGAAAAAAAATCACAAATGCATTTATTGGCAGAACAAAAAAGGTCATGGAAATGTATTGTAAACAAAAGAATTTGAATCATGAAACAGTTTTGATGGAAATGGAAAATGACATTTCAGATACAAATTTTTTAAAACTAGATAATAATATAATCGAAATCGATCATATCCACTTAAATTATAACGATAATAAAATTAGGACTGTTAAAATTAAATTAATTAAAGAAAAAAAAAGAATCAGAAGAAATAGATGAAAAAGAAGCTTTATTTGTAACAGGACTTAATAGGGAAATGGTAACAGGGCAATCACATAAATATAAAGAAAATTTAGAAAAAGACATTATTATGTAAATGCAAGAAAAAAAAGTAATGATAAATTAGAACTAAGACGTGTTTAAGAAGCTTTACGAAAGGAAAAAGCTTATATGAAAATGAAAAAAGGACAACCAAATAAATATAAACAGAAATTAAAGAATACTAAGATAACAAAATTGCAATTCAATGGAAAAATGAGTTCTGATGAATTGGAACCAATATGTACGAATGAGGCTTTACGTAAGAAAGAAGCTTACATATAAATTAAAGAGAAACAACTAAAAAAATATATAAAGAAAAATTGGAAAATACTAAGATAACAAATTTTAAATTTAAGGAATATTTTTTTTTTTAATAATATTTATCAAATTATCATTAAAAAGCCTTTAATTTCAACAATTTTCATGAACTATTTGAAAAATATTTACTTTAGAGAAAAATGTATGATATAAAAAAGATTTATTTTTTTATATTTTATAACTTTTATTTTATATAATTTAAAAAAAAATTGTATTTTTCAAGTTATTACCAAAAATCCATTTTTTTGACCATTTAAAAGGCGCTTATTTAAAAACGCTTCCAACGATTTTTTTCAAAATTGGAACGTTTACTTGTGTTATTATTTGAAACAATTCCCCGTTTGAATCATTCAGATCGGATAAAACTCGTCGAGAAAATTCATAAACTTGATTTCTCACACATGCATCCATACATACATTTTAAGGAAGCCTCGTAATAGTCTTCTTTTGCTATAAAAATATATTTTTCTTCATAAAATAATATATTTCAAAGGGTTACATTTTTCGCGATGTCGAAAATATAAGGCACTTCCGTATAGCGGTCGTGCCTAAAAATTGAAGAAGAATAACCAGAAAAAAATAAATAAAAATTAGAAAATACTCAGATAACAAAATTTAAATTCAAGGGAAAAATGAGTACTGATAAATTGGAACAAATACGTGCAAATAAGGCTTTACGTAAGAAAGAAGCTTATATAAAAATTAAAGAAGTACAACCAAGAAATATGAAGAAAAATTAGAAAATACTGAGGTAACAAATTTGAAATTCAAGGAAAAAATGAGTACGGATAAATTGGAACAAATACGTTCAAATGAGGCTTAACGTAAGGAAGAAGCTTATATAAAAATCAAAGAAAAAATTCTAAATAAATATGAAGAGAAATTAGAAAATACTAAGATAACAAAATTGCTAATCAAGGAAAAAATGAGTACTGATGAATTAGAACAAATACGTGCGAATAAGGCTTTACGTAAGAAAGAAGCTTATATAAAAATTAAAGAAAAACAACCAAAAAATATAAAGAAAAATTAAAAAATACTGAGGTAACAAATTTGAAATTCAAGAAAAAAATGAGTATTTGTAAATTGGAACAAATACGTGCGAACGAAGCTTTACGTAAAAAAAGAAGATTATATAAAAATTAAAGAAAAATAGCCCAATAAATATAAAGAAACATAAAAAAATACTAAAATAACAAAAATAAAATCAAAGATAAAAAAGGGTACTGATAAAATGGAACAAATACCTACAAATGAAGCTTCACATAAAAAAGAAGCTTACATGAAAATGAAAAAAGAACAATCAAATAAATATAAAAAAAATTGAAAATATGAAGATATCAAAAATAAAATCGATTGAAAATAAAGATACTAATAAATTAAAAAAATTGCATGGAAAAGAAAAATTACGCAAAAAAAACTTATGAAAAACTTATCAATAAACAATATAATGAATATGAGGAAATGGTACAAATTGAAAATCAAAAATTAGAAAATGCCGATATTATTCACAAAACACAAGTAAAAAATGATTGTTACCAATCAAAAGAATCACGCACAAGGTGTAAACGAATAGAAATAGATGACAATGAGCATATTAATAATGATACTATAATAAATAAACCAATAGATGGAAAAAAGTGAAAATATAAATATGTTACTTATCAATTAAAGACATTATTTATAAAGCGTTGACGATTAAAAATTGAAGACAATAAAAATTATAATGAAAATTACAATAAAAATAATTATAATAACAATCATAATATTGTATTGAAAAAGTTATTAATAAAATAATAAAGGGTAAAGTGGAAAAAAAATGAAAGAAATTGAATGAAAAAATTAATTCGAAACTGATTGGTTGTAGAGCAAATATTTATTTCGCTGAAAATCTTTCGTATATACTAAAAGTAATGATTTCTCCAATCGTTGTCATAAAGGTAAAGTAGAATTGTCAGAAAATCCTTCTTACTTAGAACAATTAAAATTTTTAGCAACTAAATTAATAGAAGAAATTATTGATTTTTGACTAAATGTTAGGTTGTACAACAATGCTTCAGCATTCGCAAGTTTTGGTGACAATTTTGATACAGTGCCGGGTAAAGGATCACAAGTTATTAGAATATGTGGACAAGTTTACCATAATGTATATGTGTTACATCCTAATAAAGATGAAGCGCGTAAATATGGACAAATATATTTTAGATAATGAAATGGTAACGATTGAACGGAATAAGTTTAATACAAATTTAACATTATTAAGACATTAGAATTGAAACATTCGGATAACTTTATAAGAGACATTAACCCTTATGCTAAAGCCTATAAAATGGTGCATGTAGTAGAAAAAGAAGAACTACAACGATGTGCAAAAATCTATTGTCCTCCAAGAACTGTTACTATGTCCATTGTCCGCAATAATAATTTGGATGAAAATAGATATAATCTACCTACCTGCAATGAAGTTGAATAGTATATGTTGGAGAAGAGAATCTTCCTCCTATTGAACGTAATATCGTCATTCACTCTAAGTATGGTAAACCAATCAGTATATCGACAGTTAGAAAATCTACAGATCCTATGACACATCCGCTTATTCATTCTAATTATTGTTTTTGGATGGATGCCAAATATGAAAAGTAAATTTGAAAAATCTAATGTTTCAAATTGGCAATTTTATAATTATAAATTTAGTGTTAGAAATGAATTTAATCTATACCTTAATTTAGCGAAATTATCTCAACAGTTCATTGTTAATGCGTTTGTAAAAGTTGAAACCTCCAGATTATATCTCATACGAAAAAACCAAAACGTATTAAGAAGTGATTGTTACAAAGGTGTTATGGACTATTTACATAATAAAAAAGAATTAGATTCTTTAAAAATTGGAAAATTGGTCATATTACGATCAAACTTTACAGGAAGTCCACGATTTTTAAAACTAAATTACATTAATTCAATGACATTTGTAAATTATCCTGGTAAACCTGTTTTTTTTGTAACTATGACCTGTAACCGACATTGGAAAGAAATAAATGAAAACTTGGAAATTTATGAAAATGCAATAGATAGACCAGATATTAAAACAAAAGTATTTTATTAAAAAGTAAAAGAATTCAAAAATTTAGTAATAAAAAAAGGAATATTAGAAAACTGTATTGCATATAGTTATGTACTTGAATTTCAAAAACGAGGATTATCGCATATGCATATGTTAGTAACAACTTACTCTTGGATAAAAATGATAAATTTGATATTCCCGAAAAAGTTGATAAAATAATAAGTGCAGAAATCCCAAATTAAGATATTTATTCAAAATTATATAGTATTGTTAAATAATTTATGATACACGGTCCCTGTGGTATACAAAATATAAATTGTTCGTGTATACGGAATGAAGTGCGCAGCGTCTATGACTCTGTCCGCAGTGTGGAAGCCAATGCGTGAAGCAGCCGACGCACGCTGCTGTGATTGGTACGCCAATGTGCGGAGCACGGACTACCACTCTGCGCGCAGAGTTATTAACGTTGCCTTATACCGATTTTTCAGTGCAAGCCGGTATGCGAGTCCTGCGGTTGTTTAGCGCTTTTTATAATATTTCTATGTATTAAATGTGTAATTTCATCGAAGAAACATTGACAGAATAGGGAATATCTGAACTTTTATACTTTTTTATTAAAAAGTAACATTTAAAAATAATTATTATTGAAAAAAGTGTATATATTTTAGGTTTTTATCAGTATGCTACTTTAGTACACTGAAAGACTTGGAGAGTTGCATTCACTCCCTATCGGCGTAAATCCAACTCTCAGTAGGGGAGTAGAGGGGTAGGAGTTAGAATAACGCTGCCTTGGAGAGTAGGAGATACTCCCCAACTTTTAAAGTATAATTGACTTGAAATCAACGATGTGAGCTCAATTATTTTAGCTTAGAAAAGTTTACATGACGTAACACTACAAGCAGAATCTTTATTTAAGACTATTAATTAAATTATGATACACAAAATTTTGCGTAATTAAAAAATCTTAACCGCAAATTTCAGGGGCTTATATTAAGAATGACAACCTAAAAACAATCAATATATTGCCTTTTTGTAGGTTACATTCTACAATTATTCCTCAATATAGTTTTTTAAATACATTAGATACACATTTTGCTCGCAAACTTACATTTTGCATAATTTTCTAACCTAAAATACTTGTGTTTATATCGCGAATCGCGAGTAAATCATACTTTAAAAGTTGGAGAGTATCTCCTACTCTCCAAGGCAGCGTTAATTTAACTCCTACCTCTCTACTCCCCTACTGAGAGTTGGATTTACGCCGGTAGGGAGTGAATGCAACTGTCTAAGTCTTTCAGTGTAGTAGTATGTTAGGTAATGAATATTATTAGCAACTATTTGTATTAGAAATTTTTTAACCATCTTCAAAAACAAAGAGGTTCTTGATTCGATTAAATTTTTTTTTTTTATGTCTGTTATAGCTCCGTCATTTCTAAATCGATTCGAAAAAACTTTTTTTTACCTGATAGAGGATGTCTGCAGAAAGGTCCCATACGTATCCTATAATTATTGGGATAATATTCGGTTTGTATGAGCAAATTATCGAATTAAGAAAAACCGGGTGTTTCGTTTTCTCATTTACCTCCCTCATACTTCGCCTGCTATACTCTCTCTCTCTCTCTCTCTCTCTCTCTCTCTCTCTCTCTCTCTCCTCTCTCTCTCTCTCTCTCTCTCTCTCATTAAATCATTAAAGTTCCATAGACATGCTCTGTCTAGGCAGGTCAGGAAAAACCTTGTCGAAGCTCTTATCTTTCCTATAATAGACTACTGTTGTGTAGTCTATGATGACTTACCCCAGACGTTAAACATTAAACTTCATCGTGCACTTAATGCCTGCGTTAGATTTGTCTATGGAAATATAGGAAGACAAGAAAGGGTTACGCCCTTTCGCCTGCAGTTGGGTTGGTTGTCGGTGAGTCACAGGCGTTTATATTTCAAGTCAGCTCTTGCTCACTCTATTGTTTCGTATCAAAAGCCAAGCTATCTGGCTGCTAAATTCGATCGGGTAAACATTGATACAGTTGTTCGAACTTGGACTAGACTACCAGCTAGACTTCTCATTTGCCCCGTTGTTCGTACTGCAGCTATGCTACATTCTTTCGTTTACACGGCATCTAGTTTTATTAATGTTAATACCTCCTTATTCGCTAGTTTTGAACTAGGACAAACGCAGTCTATTAAGGCTAAGCTGTACAACAAATTCTTGCTTGAGGAGCGCACTGAGTGGTTGGGCGAGACAGAGGATCAATGAGTGTATTTTCATACCATGGTACACTTTACTACACACTTAGTTCTGTAGACCTCCAACGGTATAATCATTGTGTAACTTGTTGATTAGATGAGTGCAGCTTTAATAAAGTGTAACAATCTTATACTTTTAAAATCATAATTTTTTTACTTTTATCACAGAGAGAGAAATCTTATATGATTATATTCAAATTTTTACTATTGTTCTTGCTCGTTATATTTGCACTATATTTTATTTTGTAATCGACATTATGTATTACTTTTGGGTCATACGGAGTTGAACCCCACGATCTTTAATAAATATGAATCAATCAATCAATCAATCTCTCTCTTCCTCTTTTACCTAAGCTTGAATATGTATACATGCACACACAACGACACTGTGCCGTTGAGCCTTCTCTCTTTCCTCCTATACATTGCTTGGTATACTGTACTAATGCATGCGTCATGAATTAATAATAAAAGTTAGGCGTAATTAGCGGATCTACCTATATTTGCGCTTTCAGTAAGGGAATTCACTAAAAAATAGAAAATAAAAATTTTTAACAAAAAACAAAACCAACTTCAAATAAAAATTTTTTAACAAAAAAATGCACTAAACAGTTATGAACAATTCATGATCTTCAATAATTATACGCATCTAACTTAACATATGTGTAGCAAATATATTATAGATTATCTAATTATTTGTTGTTTACAAATAACAGCACAACCAAATTGTACTTTTTTTAATTCAAAAAAAATTATTTTTGAAGTCGGCGTCAAGTTATTAAATTGTTCTGCACAAATTTAGAATTGACCGCTGACTTCGAAAATATTTTTTTGTGAATTAAAAAAAATATAATTTGTTTGTGCTGTTTACAAATAATTAGATAATCTATAATATATTTGCTACACATGTGTTAAGTTAGATGTGAAGTGCGTTAATTATTGAAGATCATAAATTATTTGTAACTGTTTAGTGCATATTTTTGAAGTCGGTTTTGTTTTTGTTAAAAAATTTTTATTATATTTTGTCCTTAAAAGAGCAACATATAATTGTCCATGACTAAAAACTGGTGACGGCAAATAAACACCAACTTTTTCATAAGATTGTCCTTGAGATTTGTTAATGGTCATCGCAAAACCTAATCTAATAGGATACTGTTTTCGTTATATATTAAGAGGAGGTCACGTATCTCTGTCCTTTTCTAATCAAAGAATTGAGTTTCTTACAGAAACTAATAACTTTAGCAAAAAATCAAGAGAAAGCCGCACCTCGTATCAAAAAAAGCAATATTTTCTTTAATAAGAAAGAATTAATTTTATTGCTTCGTTTTCAAGAAAACCTTGAAAAACTTAAATCATAATAAGAAAGAATTAATTTTATTGCTTCATTTTCAAGAAAACCTTGAAAAACTTAAATCATAGATGTTAGGATGGACAATTTGGTTTTTCAAAGTTTTCTTGACAACAAAGCAATAAAATTAATTTTTTCTAATCAACGAAAATATTACTTTTTTTATACAAGGTGCGGCTTTCCCTTCATTTTTTGCTAAAGTTATTAGTTTAAAAAAAAACATCTCTTTGATTAGAAAAGGACAGAGATACGTGACCTCCTCTTAAAAGGAATTTGTTCCGTAGATGGAAATAAACTTGTTCTTGGAATAAAAACTAATTTATCTTCATTTTGTCCAGTTGCTGATTCCGCTTGAATGGGATATTTGAGCAATTTTTTTACTATCAACCTTGTTCCATTACAAAGTCCCTCGTTGACATTTAAATTTTTCAAAATTATTATGATAACCCCTACTTTTAAATGTAATTTATGTGGTGGAAGTCCATTAGGAGTTAACTTATTTTAAAATTGTGTAGGTAACATAATATCTAAATTTTCTTTGTTATCATCTTCAGCTGTATAAATACTTAAATATTCAACATGGTTTCCTTCCATTAAATTCAAAACATTATTATTGATTTCAGTAAAATCATTATTTTTAGGAGCCAAAATAACTTTCTCCGTTAGATTCGTATTGTTTATTTTTATTTGTTAAGAGGCGGGGGACTTCCTCTAAGAGTTTTACCTCCTATAACAAAACCCCCGCCGCCCACAATTAATTATTTTATTTACCTTTCCGAAATCAAGAAACTAAACCAATTATACCCCATTAAATTCCACTGTTCTTAACTTATATATATATATATATATATATATATATATATATATATATATATATATTCCTTTATTGTTACATTAAAAGGATATGGTTAACGTAATCCCTTACTGACGTAAACGGCAAAATAAAAGAGAACAAGTTTCACTTTTACATTTAATTTCAAGCGAGTCAAGACACCCTTTTCCAACTAGTACTGCAATCGATGCAGCGGTGCCTTACTCTACAACTGCGCCGCGACAACAACGTAATAATGTGACACAAAAAAAAATCAAAAATATACTCTTTTTTCTCAAACATAAGACCTTAGTGTACTAGCGGTAAAATTTAAGATTTGAAATTTATCGTTTCTTCAAATTATATTTGCTTATAATTGTTGTAAAACAGTTATATAAAGATATTAACAAATTTATGTTATTAAAAAGAATATTTCTCTAATCTTATTTTATATCACAACTTAAACCTTAAATTAAGTAGCTATAAACTTTTGGTTAATTGTAATTTGAGAATATGATATTTATAGAAACACCCTAAAATTAAATGTATTGTTCACAAACTGTTTTATAAATTACTAATTATTTTTGGCATTTTTTTTAAAATACCTTGTGTAGATTGTTACATACAATAATCATTTATAAATCAAGATTCATATGGTATATACGACATTTTTACGCTGCTTAAGAAAAATTTCAATTTATGGAAGTTATTATTAATTTTTTTTTTTTAAACAAAAGAAAGCAAGTTGTTAATTTACAACAAAAAAAAACCTCACTACCCAAAATAAAATTCTGTTCCAAAATTTACTATGAATTCAAGGGTTGCAGCTAAATAACGAATGATTAGTTTGAATAAAAAAAAAATTGTTATTTTCTTATTATTAATATCTTTGTTTTAAATAAATTAAAAGTTGTATTTTTTTCCTACACATTTATTATTATAATTGTCGATGTTACAAATAGAATTACAAAACAATAGTTTAAATTTTATAACCATAAAATTATAGATTTAAAAATGGTGAATACAGAATTTTAAAGAATTTTTTTATGGTTTGGCATTTAATAACTAATTCATTTTTAAGTTAACTTATTTTCATACAGTTTCATACTATTAACTACTTTCACTTTTTTTTATTTATTCGAATTCAGTGACTTGCTACATATAAGGTAATCTTTCAAAGAAAAATCCAAACAATAATTTTAATAACTGCTTATAAAAATTCCTCTCTCCTCGTTGCTCTCACCCGTCTTATGCATGGGAACCGATGCTAAGTCCCCACTTCAACTCAACGAAGTAGAGAAAGAGTGGAGACGAAGCAAAGGCTCCCGTCAACGATCGAGCTTGGCTTCTTGGAAAATTGATAAAAGTGTGAAAAGAAATTGGCCTTGATGCTTTTAAGACCTATTTCTTTTCATCATTGTAATAAATTAAAAGAATAAATTTAAAAATTAATAGATAATTAAAGAAAATTAGGAGGCGAAAATTTTGTCACTTAACATTATTGCTTTTCCGCATATTTCGTCGACAAAATTTTCTTTAATGATAAAATTATCTGGTATAGCACTAAGTTCATTATCATCTTCCAAAACATTGCGGCGTTTTCCTTCTCCGATATCTAATAACCATCATTTAAAATTATTATCATTATCCAAAACTCGCAGATTTTCATTTAACTTCGTTTGCTTAAAATTCTGCCATAATAAACTTAATTTAACTGAATTTTTAATAAGGTTCATACGGCTTCCATATCGAACGATTGGTAATGTTTGCCTGAAATCTCCTTATAAAATTACAGTTTTACCACCATAAGGTTGGTTTACATCGCATAAATCTTGAAAAAGACGATCAACTGCTTCAAAAGCAAATTTTGAAGTCAAGGATATTTCATTCCAAATAATTATTTGTGTTTCCTTTAATTGTTTGCCTTCTGCAGAATCAGGCTTAACATTACAAGTTGTACAATCTGTTATATTTAACGGTAGTTTAAATGTTGTATGCACTGTTTTTCCATTGACTGACGAATTTTCTGCTATATCTGTCGAAGCTACACATAAATAATGTATAGTGTGCTATTTAAAATAAGCTATAAAAACATTAAGTGAATAACTTTTTTTACTTCCACCTTGGTCCATCGATAAATAGTATATACGATACATGTGACTGGCCCATTATTGCACGACGTGAAGTTATCGCCTGAGCGTTGCGAGGGCGATAATCACGTCACGCAATGGGCCACTTAAGTCTCAATTATCGTATACTATTTTATAGCACAAGTGTCATAAATCCGCCACATTACATGAGTACTCTTAAAAATCAATAATTAACAAAAACTATGCACTCGACGAATGACAATTCGTAAAATGAAAACGAAAACTGTAAAAGAGCAAATACTAGGCATTCCGTGGATGATAAATCGAGAAAGAAAAGCAAAAACTATAAATAAAAAAAATTTGAACATTTCATGAATGATAAATCAAAACAGAAAAATTTTAAAACTGTAATTTCAAATATTTACTTAAATCGTATAATAATGATAATACAATAATACTACCTCTTCGTCTCATATGTTACACTGGTATTAACTTTAGTTTTACTCGTATCTCACGTTCTTATTATTGTTATTTATTTTAAAAAATGTACCAGTTCATTGGTGGGGTTACGGAACTGCACCTCAGCCGATCGGCGAATTTAAGCAGCATTGGGCGCGGTTATTACTTGGATGGGTGACCACTGCCTATGTAACTTCGTCGATCGATTAGGTGTTTTTTCCTTGTCAACAATGTGTATATAGGTAAGAGATAAATATTTTCGGTGTTTAAAACAACGGAATGTGACATTAACACCGAAAATAATTTTCGATTACTAGGTGATGTTAAAGCAGATTTCGGCTCAAGGTAGGAATCTGGATATAAAGGTCCGCTCGGAAGACTCGCAATCGTCAATAGCCACAGATTTCTCATGAAAATTAATAGTAGCTCATTATTGTATAGCATGAAGTTTGCCGAACATAGTGTGCAATAATAGGCTACTTAAGTCACAGGAAGCTGTGTGTCTAAATGCGGATTTAGGACACAGTGTGCTATAAAATATATTTTTCTATACTTTGGTTGTTTAAACTTTTTATAGTAGAATTGAATATTTGCCTTTGTTTATCATTTAACCTTTAGGGGATGGGAAAGCCACTATAGTGGCTCGACCATGGATAGACACTTTACATGTAAGTATTTTCCAATATTAGAGACACATATTATGTGTTTCTTATAGAAAATACTGAGAAATTGAAAATTTCAAATTCCCCGTCCTCTAAAGGTTAAAGAATTTATTTTCAGTTGTCATTTAAAATTGTTTCATAATTATCTTCTTCTGTAAATGTGCTTATGATAGGTAAATTAAAATCGTTTAAAGAAAATCTATTTACTTGTAAATCATTTTTAGTAACATTCAATGCATAATTTTTACCTATTTTTTTTGTATTTAGGATGATTACCTTTATATTTTTCATATAAATCTCGTGCAATTATAGGATTATGAAAAACGCAAATGAAAACAAATAATTGACAAAGAGCCTAAGGGAATTATGTTAAAGATGCTTTTTCCAACCATCTATCCCATTCTTCATCTTCACTCATTAATTGTTTTATCTTAGCTGTCTCATAAAACGAATTGTACATCACATCATCAACAGTACGCAAAGCTTCAAAAGATGTGGCTCCTTTAACATGTAATAGTAATAACCTAATAAATAACGTTCTCTATTTTTCGGACTTACCAAGTACATTATACTAAGTATTGATTTTCTTTATTTTCTTTCATTCCACTGTTTCAGTTTTTCATCAAATGTATAAAAATTTGATATTTCTGAATACAAGTAATTTCGTGCTTCAAAATCTTCTCTATTTAATTCAAAATATACTGTTAATGTTGTTCCCACATTTTTTTGCATGATCATTTCTTCTTTTCCTTCTTTGAAAAATACATTTAGTTGATTTTCTTCATGAACGCTTAGACGTTTTATAGTATGTAAAATAACATGTGAAAGATATTCTGATTATCTGTGCATTGCTTCAGGTGGACATAAATATCGTGTATTAATGTATTGTTGGATTTCGTTATATTAATATTCAACATTTTCACGATTGTTATTTTAAAAAGTGTCTCTATTTTCTGATTGAGAATCGACATTTACTTGATGTATTTTAATGTATGCACAATCATGACCTTTATAACAGTATTTGAATAAATATTTAATGCATTGTACAGTGGAATATACTTCTACGTTTATGTGTGAATTGAATTTCAATAATAAGTAAGGATTATAAGGAACAACAAATCCATTATCTGCAACTCTTTCTGTAAATTTATTTTCGAAAATTATTTTGACGCCATCATTTTTACGTTTCTATAGTGGACATCCATTTAATTTAAATGTTGTTGTATTATCTAATTTTTTTGGAAAATGTTTAGTATATTGTTTCGTATTTTAATCCATACACTAAAGAAATGCGCAGCGTCTATGACTCTGCGCGCAGAGTAATTCACGCTGCCTTACACCGATTTTTCGATGCGAGTTAAGGCCGTGTATCAACATTATTTCATGCGTCCGAGCGCAAAACGCAATGTTTAAATGAATTTATTACATCTTCCTAATCATTCAATCAAAAATCTGAGATAAACATTTCGTAGATAAACATCTAAACTTTCAGAATCGGTGTTAAAAACTTTAAAAAGTTGATTATGTGAGATAGAGTGGTCTATTAAAAATTACTTGTCTAAAACTTTTAATCGTTATTATTAAAAAACTATTAGTCTTACAGGATTTGGCTAACGTACGCTTATTGTGCACATTGAAAACTATTTATTTCCACGAGACCACTTCTTGAATCATTAAATTAAAAAAGTTATGAATTTTTTGAAATTTACCATTTTTTGTGAATTTTTGCATTTTTTTAGAAACTGAAAATGCAATCGAGATAATTTAAAATTCATTTTAAAGTTCTTTAAAAAATTTACATTTTATTTCTTTGGACTATTATGATAGCTTTTATAGTTCCGGAAATATTCACGGTTAAAGAGAAAGAATCCCATTTTTCAATGTTTAAACACATTGTTTAAACTAAAACAAACAATATCTGTTAGGGCTATTCTTGATATTTTTCAGCTAAATTAATCAGGCGACTAATGTATATACGTAATTCTCATTGATCTAGAATTGATAAAATATACATGATAGTAAATATACGTGCACCGAAAAAAAACGACAGCCAAATAAATTTTTACTTTGTCCTAAGCAGATATTTATTTGATTAAAAAAATATTTATTAAGATTAAGTAAATATTTATTGAAAGTAAGTTTTTAAGTGAATATTTATATTAATCAAATAATTATTTGCTTAGAACTATTTAAGTGAACGTTTATTTGATTTAAATTAATTTTTTTTCAGTGTACTAAAATTTAGAGTGCTTAATTGATATTTATGATGTATTTATTGCGATATATTAGCATTGATTAATTTTTTTTATGAGAAATCTTGATGAAGAGGTAGAAAGTTCAAATAAATAATAGAGATATATTAAAAACATTTTAACTTTTATTAAAGGAGATTTTTTAGCTTTTATAAAATATATACTATAAAATGTGTCTTGTGACAACAAATGGTGTTTTTTCTTTTTCAAATATCAAACATGTTGTTTTTATGGCCAGTGAATTATATGTAATTGTTTTATTCATTACTCCACTTACAGAAACACTGTGAGCAAAATAATGCGTATTGAAACCGACAGTTATCGAAGGTAGGTACTGAAACACAATTTCATCATCAACTACAAAAATTTTGTTAATTTTACCAAACATTGGCAAAACATTTTCGAAATTAACTACAATCATAGTATTTTTTGATTAATTACAATTATTAATCATTATATTATTAACTTTAAATTTAAGTTTCGATGATGAGAAAAGTAAATTCACAGATTCATCAAATAATATTGAACCATGAGAAATTGAATTTTCTTCGTAATTTGCAAAATTTAAATTCATTACGCTTAATAAATATCTTTTGCTTACAGTATTCAAAATTTGTCGATTAGAACAACAATTAAGAAGAATTGAATCCAAATTAACAGAATTTGCATGATCCATTAAATTACTATCCATGCAAATATTAGTCTTATCAGATACATTATCAGTTGTTACTGCAATTGCATTGCTCAATAGAGTATCAGTTATAAAACTTAATGGCAATCTTGTAAAACTAGAATATTTTTCAAAAGTACTGTAAACATTTGTAAATTTATTTTTTACTTCACAAGACGTCGGTATGATTTTATCAATTTCATCACTGGTCAAATTTAAAAATTTTTCTTTATCTATTCCAGCAACTATAAGAGTGTTGTAAATATAATTTTAAACTTTAATAAAGTTACGTAAAAACATTTTTCAACCAGAAACAAAACCAACTACAAAAAAATACACTGAATAGTTACGAATAATTTACGATCTTCAATAATTATACGCATACTACGCATCTAACTTAACACATGCATAGCAAATATATTATAGATTATCTAATTATTTGTAAACAGCATGAACAAATTATATTTTTTTTAATTCACAAAAAAATATTTTCGAAGTCGGCGTCAAATTCTACATTTGTGCAGAACAATTCAACAACTTGACGCCGACTTCGAAAATATTTTTTCGTGAATTAAAAAAAATATAATTTGTCCATGCTGTTCACAAATAATTAGATAATCTATAATATATTTGTTACACATGTGTTAAGTGAGATGCGTAAAAAATATTAAGCCCAAGAAAATAGAATAAAAAAAATATTGGGCCCAAAAAATATAGAGCCCAAGAAAATATAAGAATAAAAAAATATTAAGTCCAAAAAATATAGGAATAAAAAAAATAGTGGGCCCAGGAAAATATAAGCATCAAAAAAATTTTGGGTCCAAATAAATGTATAGCCCAAGAAAATATGAAAATCAAAAAAATATTGGGTCCAAAAAAATATAGAGCACAAGAGAATATAAAAATCAAAAAAATATTGGGCCCAAAAAAATATAGATCCCAAGAAAATATAAAAATTAAAAAAATATTGGATTCAAAAAAATATAAGAATAAAAAAAAATTGCATCCAGAAAAATATAAAGGCCAAGAAAATATAAGAATCCAAATAATATTGAGCCCAAAAAAATATAAAGCCCAAGAAAATATAAGAATCAAAAAAATATTGGGCCCAAAAAAGTATAGAGCCCAAGAAAATATAAGAATCAAAAAATATTGGGCCCAAAAAAATATAGGGCATAAAAAAATATAAAAATAAAAAAATATTGGCCCAAAAAAAATATAAGGCCCAAAGAAAATATAACTCAGAAAAAAGTAGGGCCCGAAAAATATAGAGACCAGGAAAATATACAGCCCAGAAAAATATAGGATCCAAAAAATATAAGGTCCAAAAAAATAAGGCCCAGAAGAATAAAATGTCCAAAAAAATATAAGGCTCAAAGAAAATAGGACTCGAAAAAAAGTAAGGCTTGAAAAATATAAGGCCAAAAAAAAATATAGAGCCCAAAAAAATATAGGACTGCAAAGAATAAAAGGTCCAAAAAAATACGTGGCCCAAAGTAAATAGGGCTCAGAAAAATGTAGGGCCCGAAAAATATAAGGCCCAGAAAAATATAGAGCTAAAAAAATATAGGACCCAAAAAAATTATAGAACCCAAAAAAATATAAATTTCAAAAACATATTGGGCTCAAAAAAATAAGAATCCCAAAAAAATATTGGACCCAAAAAAATATAAGGCCCAGAATAATAAGACTAAAAAAAATAAAGTGCCTAAGAAAATATAAGGATAAAAAAAAGAAGGACGCCAAAAAAATGGGCATTGAACAAAAATATAGGGCCCAAAATAATATAGGGCTAAAAAAGAAGCTCATGACTAATGAGTGCTAATTATTTAGGACCCAATAAAAAATTGCTACTCTTATTACCAGAAGATTAGACACATTTAAAAAATGCGGAGAACCGGAAAACCGAAGAAACGGAAAAAAAAGTAGTTTCACTTTAATATAATATAGGATAGGATTTGCAATAACGCTATTCGTATTTGATAATACACTTCGCGTTTAATATTTTTATTTTCACTGACATTATTCGTTTTTATAATACACTTCGCGTTAATATTTTTATTTTCAATGACGCTATTCGTATTTGATAACACACTTCACGTTTAATATTTTTATGTATAATAATCATTTGATTTGTGCCTTTAATATATAACTAGAGGGCAAGCCCCCTACGCGCAAGCGTGCCAACCCCCATCTTGCTTTTATAACTTTAAAAAAATATTTAAGAAATTGCAATTTTTTAAATAAATTTTATTCAAAATACTAAATAATATTAATTGTTCAAAAGTTTTCAAAAATGATTTTAAATAAAAAATAGGCTGATTTTTGCCTTTGACGCTCTTTGAATGACCGCAAAATCGCTAAAAATGGCCAAAAATAGGGTTTTTCGATTTTTTTAAGGTGGCGCACCTCACGGAAAAATCTGCAAAAATTCACACAGATACTTTGCAATAAAATATATCATTCTCTGTTGTTCTCTTCTGAACAATGACCCAATATTAATAATTCTGTATTTTTAAGATAAGTAAATTGAATTTTGTGCTCCGGCTCATCTAAGTGATTAAAATCGCATTTTGAAGAGCGAATAATTTTTTTAGGTTACGTTGGGCTCTGAATTAAAAGAAAAAAATTCCACTAAAATATAATCACATAATATGTTATGAAGAGTTGTTTTCAGTTATTAGGTCGCAAGAACAAAAAACAAAATGCTGTATTTTAGTGCTTAAATCAGCGAAAAATGGTTTTACTCATTTTTCAACATTGCGCACCAGTAGAATCAAATCGACGAAAATATAAAAAATTTCTATTTTTTTCCGCTCTATAAGATAAAATAAAAATAATTGCTGTTCCAATCTATCTACATGGTCAAAATTGCATTTTAAATATTGAATGATGTTTTTTGAGGTTATGTTGACCTCTGATTACTTAGAAAAAAATACACTTTAAAGTAATGAGATAAACTATACTCATATAAATTTTCAAGTCGTTTCGTTAATTAGAGCGCGAGATATAAAATAAAATGTGAAAAATGGGGTTTTTAGGGTCCCTAGCTAGGGGAAAAATTATTTAGATTCGCGGATTACCCTGATTCTTCATTTTGTGCCTGAACAAATGCTTTTATCGTATTTTGGAGCAAAAAAAATTGGGGGCATTTTGCCTATCTTAACCCAGGATACCTTTTTAACTAAAATTCTCAATAAATCAGCTAAAATTAGCTAAAAAATGAAATTTTTATCTAAAATTCTCAATAAATTAGCTGAATTTTACGATAAATTGGGTAAAATTTACCACAAATTAGCTAAATTTATTAGTAAAAAGGAGGAGTTAAGGGAGGATTTTGAGAGACTGACAGCAGCAGCGGTTAGAATCTTTTATAATATAGGAAGATATTTTATTTGACGCACTTGGCGGTTCATAAACACAATTTTAAACACTGTATTTATTATAAGCCCTTTAAATATATTTTTATGCACTTTATATATAAAAAGGTAGAGAATTATAAATTTTCTGCGATTATCCTTCAATATATCCAACACGATCCTTCAATCAAAAATTTGTACCGGAACCAAAATGTTAGGTCCTGGCTTTCACCAGGACTAAATAAAATGAATTATTTAGTAAATATATATATTGAGTTGATCGATCATTTATAGAGAGATTGAATGATTTAGATTTGTATATATTAAATTAAATATTAAACTTAATATGTTTGATTAGGTGAATTTGATTTATTTTAAAATGCTCAAGTTAAAAATAACATAACTATAATAATATGTATGTAATCTAGTGGTAGAAAAAGCTCCACGAATATTTGACTGAGACGGATTGCTCTCACTATTGGACAACTATTAAAGATAATTTAATGATTTGAATAAATATATATTATAAATTATTCTTACCCTTTAGTGCTCTTTTAAGTAGATTGATACTGGGTACGGGCAGAAAAATGAAATAGGCACGATATGTAAATATATAAATATCCCCGAGGTTTATTGATATCTTTTTTAACACTTTTAATACAATAGATTTTTATACGCGTATATATTTTAATAAGAGATATATGTATATGTAATATTAGCAATTGCTTTTAAAATATAAGAGCTTACGGGCAGTGTAAACTTATTACCAATAAGAAGCCTGGGGTAATATCCTAATGTCATTTGTTTCATTCGGATTTTATACTCATATTTATTTATAAGATTTATTGTCTTTTACATCAATTTTTATTTATAAATTTTCTTAAATTTCGATCATATGTTTCGTAATGGTTTTTTAGGATTCATTTGGTAATTTCGAAATATACGTTTTGATTCTTTTTTTATGATCTACTTAATTTAGCTTAAGGGCACAAAACACCTTTTCCACCTGCAAGTAAAAAAGTTTTGTATTAATTAGATTTGACTTAATTCTTTGTAAATAAAAATAGTATTTAAAAGTAGACTAAAATACCTTTATTTTAAGCCTCTATAAGCTCATATTGCTGTAGCCATAGTCCCATAATCATTCGATCAATTCTTGTTCTTATAATTGCTTCCCCGTAAGGTTTAAGCTGAACCGCTAGCTAAAAATGACTTTTCTAAACATATAAGAGGAGGTCACGTATCTCTGTCTTTTTCTAATCAAAGAAATGATTTTTTTACAAAAAATAATAACTTTATCAAAAAATGAAGAGAAAGCCGCATCGTGTATCAAAAAAAGCAATATTTTCTTTGATAACAAAAAATTAATTTTATTGCTTCGTTTTCAAAAAAACCTTGAAAAACCAAATTGTCCTCCCTAACCTCTATGATTTAAGTTTTTCAAGGTTTTCTTGAAAATAAAGCAATAAAATTAATTCTTTCTTATCAAAGAAAATATTGCTTTTTTGATTACGAGCTGCGGCTTTCTCTTCATTCTTTGCTGAAGTTATTAGTTTCTGTAAAAAACTCAATTCTTTGATTAGAAAAGGACAGAGATACGTGACCTCCTCTTAACTTCAGTATTCTTGCAATTCTCGCGTGAATGAGGAAATTCCGGAAACACGAAAATTTAATACATAAAATGAATTATATTATAAATATATAACATGAAATCATATGATCTTTAAAACAAAATGGTTTTTAGGGCTCCTGGCAAGGATTTCCACTAATAAAAAAATCTAAAGCACCGTAACGGTACTTCTATATTTTACACATTTAAAATGTATTAGTTAAATTAAAAATTATATTGAAAAATTGAGTAAATTTATAAAATTAAATTAAATACATAAATTCAATTCATCATAATATTAATTACAGTTTGAAATGTAAGGTGGTGTGGAAAGTCGTTACTCAAGACTATATGTCTTGTCGTTTGTATAGATAAACAATCAAATGTAAAATTACATTTTTAAAAATAAAATTAAGTATAAAATGTTAAAAAAAATTGTATTGTATAACATAACATTTCTAGTTAATCTATAACATTAAGCAATATATAACATATATATAATAAATATTTATAATAAAATAATTACAAAATTAAAAAAAGAAATTATTGATTTTTTTGTTATATATAGAAAAAAATATAAAATACATATTTTTTGTGTTTTTTTTCTGTAGAATGTAATGGGACCATAAGTCTCACTTCCACTGCCTTAGGGAAGTGTCCAAAAAGCAGAAAAAAGTCTTTTTTGCTTGTTCAACCGACTTCAAAAAAAGGAGAAGGTTCTCAATTCGATTAAATTGAAAAAAAATTTTTTTTTGTTTGTTTCCTTAGCACTCCGTCATTTCTGAACCGATCTTAAAAATCTTTTTCTATCTGATAGAGGATGTCTCCAGAAAGGTCCCATACGCTTCTTATTAGTAGTGTGCTAATACTGAGTTAGTACAAGCAAATTATTTGAAAATAAAAAAATTCCTCAAAAAAAACAATTACTATATCCATGCAGAACTCTCAAAGGGATTGCTCGATTTATATAAAAATTATTTTATATATGAAGAGGGCTGAGTCAAAAAAATATTTGATAATTATTCGAAAAAAAATTTTGAAAGTAAATAAAGGAAGCGATAGACACCTAATGAAACGTTAAAAAATATTAAAAAAACTATTTATAAAAATATTTTTTATCATATTCTTTTTAGATTTGGGACAATTTTTTTAGGCTGACGTTAAATATTTGATGAGTAGGTCTACTCATATTTGTTCTTTTAGTAAAGAGCTTCACTGAAGAATAGAAAATAATAAATTTAAAAAAAGCCGTCTTGAAAAACATTGCACTAAAAAATAACAAATAATATATCATCCGTAGGAATTATACGCATACTACGCATCTTACATATATGTGGCGAACGTATAGATTATCTAATTATTTGCAAGAGCACAAACAAATAATTTATTTTATTAGGCTGCTAACAAAGAAATTAACTAATAGGGAACACAATATATACAAAAAAATATTAGAATTTTCGGAGTCGGTGCAAGCTTAAAAAAATTGCCTTAAGAGCAGGCCGGATTCGCTCTCCTTGTCTAATTGAGATTTTTGTTATTTACTCAAGTATTAATCGGTGTATCTGCAAATTGAAGGTTAAGCGCAATAGATATTATAATTACAAATATGTATGCACAAGGAAAAAAAATCTACCCCTTTGTTTTTCTTGTGTATAAATGTTTATAATAATAATGTCTATTGCGCTCAACCTTTAATTTAAAAATACACCGATTAATACTTGAGTTAATAACAACAAACTCGATTTTTACTTGGTCGGTATCAGATTCTACTCCAGCCTGCTCTTAAAGTAAAAAAAATATGGTGAAAAATATTTTTATAAATAGTTTTCTTAATATCTTTTAAAAATGTAATTCCACCAAATTTTAATTTTTAAATCACTTAGTTTTATTAATATACTATCATATTTTTCAAAACTTGCATAAGAAAAAAAACATTAATCTGAACGGCATTTCAACCGACGTCAAAAGGATTGTCATGCGATTAACTTATCCATTATGCCATTGCTGAGTACAAATATTATAAAAAGAATGTAATATATGAATTGTTCGCCTTTTGGAGTTTAAAAATAACATTTTAAGTTTATCTTAAATTGTTTTTCATTATTTCATTCTCTTAATTTTTTTAAAAATAATCATGTATTGGGTTTGATCATATATTTTTAATTTTATTATAGTTTCCAAATCTACTCGGAATAAATAGCAATGATGACTGCCGTTTAGTTATCGATAGGTTGTTATCATTTACCGACTGGAAACGATGTTAAAACCACACTTGATCGCGGTATCAATTACGTATTTATAGCTTCAAAGCACCTTGGGGTTCTGCGCTTCTAGTACGATCAACTTGAAAATATAAAGTAGTGGTAGAACGATCAACTTAAAAAATAAAATAGTAGTAGTATGATTAACTTAAAAAAATATAGTAGTATCTTTTAGATTTTTCAATCGCTGGATTTACCAGTGTACTTTAGTGAAGGTCATTATACTATTTTTACAGTGTAGACTCTACCTAAAATTCATTTTCTACCATTAGGTACATACATATTAATTTTTTTTTATTTTACGTTGACTACTCGATAAATTTGCTCCGAAATTTGTATAGAATTAATTTGCTACTGTTTAAAGTAAACAAGCTTTCGAAAATTAATTACCTTAGCATAGTTAAAATTTTAGAGCATTTTAAAAGTTTTGATAATAACTTTAATTAAAAATAATAATAATTTTTCATTTTTTTTCATTTTTATTAGATTTAAAAAGAGATTTTAATGTTCTTCAGCTTAAGAAAAGATAGTATTTTGTTTGATCTAATTTTTTAAATTGTATTTCGCGCCTCCTCCTCGAGATCAAATGGTAGTCTCTCTACTTAACGCCAGTGTTACCACAATTTTAAAGAAAAAAACAGCCTGATGAGACCGGTGTATTGCCGCGCTCTTCATTCTCTTTCTTTGTGCTGGTAGAATCACACAGAACTTTACGAAGAGGAAAAATCGTGATGGGAAAAAGATCTAGACGCCGAAGTATTTCTTCATCTGAAGATGAAAAATTGGTTAAACGCATAAAGAAAATCATGAGGAAGCATAAAAAGAAAAAGTCTCATCGTCTCAGAAGATCGAGTTCATCAGAATCTAGTTCGTCAAGTAATGAATATGAAAGTAAGTTAAATTAAAAATGGCGACCTATTCGTTCATATCAAACATTTATCGTTATAAAAACAATAAAAACATTTTAAAATGTTCAACGTACAAATATATTAATAGACCTATTCTGTTAATTAAAAATTAAAAATTAATATTTTTTCCGTCATAACCTAGAAATGTACTGATAGACCTATTCTATCTTGTTTAATACAACATAATAATATAACGATAAACCTAATCTATCGGGTTTGACGGAAAATAACTTATAAAAATGTAATGATAGACCTATTCTATCAGCGAACTGATTCTAATATTAAAATATATGAACAGACCTATTCTGTCAAAAAGTAATAAAATTTTATAAAATAATTAATCTTATTATGAGTAGTATATTACTCAAAGAGAAAAAATATTTCAACCTATTTGAAATAAAAAGGTTCTAAACCATTATTGTCTTCAATTAGGAAGACGGAGGGAATCAAGCTCTGAGAGTCATTCGCAAACAAGCGACAAGGATGGAAGAATCTCGCCATCGAAAAACAGAGCGTCGTCGAAAAGCAGAACATCGCTAGACAAAGAAGCACGACACACCTCAAATACAGAACAGTCCGACAATAGTTCGACACTTAATACACAGAGTGCGCCTATAAACACTGATATACGAAAATCTAATCACACAGGCGATCAAAAACAATCAACAGAAAAAGATCTTAGTAAAGATATAAAAAATGTTATTGGCCAACGTTTAGCGGAAGAACGTAATTTTGCAGCACCAATGCATTCTGATTTTGTTGTACATTGGGCAGATATTTTGAAATTAGGTTTACCATAAGAGGAAAAATCAGAGTTGATAAAAAAGTACCCTCCACCAGAAAATTGTAAGTTTCTTGATCCTCCAAAATTAAACGTTGAGGTTAAGCAGGCTATAAGTGAAACCTCTCGTACAAGAGATAAAAGAATTGTTGAGAAACATATTAAAACGGTAGCCTGTATGTCAGGCATTGGAAAAATTATTTCTAATCTTCTAAATCGAAAAGCTCTTGAAGACATTCCAATTATAGAATGTTTGAGTGACGTTTGTCGATTAATGGCTGATTCATTACACGAAGAAACAAAAATTCGTAGAAGCTTAGTTCTAGCTAATGTAAATAGTTCAATGAAAGAAACTCTAAATACAACACCTGCAGATGAATATCTCTTTGGAGAAAAACTGACAGATAATTTAAAATCAGCAAAAATAATTGAACAGTCAGCTGCAGAACTAAAAGTACCTAAAATGAATTAGACCAAAGATTCAAAAAACTTCAAGAGCCTGCCTCGACAGCAGAATAAAACGAAATCAACGATGTCGGGTAGGCAGAAACAAACAGTTACATCGACACAACGAAGCCATCACTCACGCCATCAAGATCGGCCATACAGATCGCAACAAAGCACTTACAAAACTTCTCACAAGAAATTTTACTCAAAGAAACATTAGAGGACAATGTAAGTTACAGGGCGGGACGCCTGAAATATTTTTATGAAAAATGGAAACTACTCACCTCAGATCCAAAAATATTGTCGTGGATAAAAGGGTATAAAATACCATTTAAAAATCCTCCTTATCAATGTTTGCCTGTACTTCAAAGAGAGTTTTCATACACTGAAAAATATGAAGTTTTAAAAATAATAAAATAACTTATAGAAAAAAGGGCTATTGAGGAATGCTCGTCGGTCCAAGACCAATTTATTTCAAAATTTTTTCTTGTACAGAAACCTGACAAAAGTTTTAGATTTATTTTAAATCTTAAAAAATTAAACGAATTTGTAGAGACAAATGATTTTAAAATAGAAGATAGCCATAAAAATGTTAGAACGCGATGATTTTATGACTACAATAGATCTAAAGGACGCGTATTATTTAATACCAATACATGAAAAACATAGGAAATATTTAAGATTTCAGTTTTGTAACAAAATTTATGAATTTACTTGTTTACCGTTTGGATTATTAACAGCACCTCAAATATTCACAAAATTAATGAAACCAATAATTTTTTATTTAAGAAAACTTGGTCTGCGGTCAGTTCTTTACTTAGACGATTTTCTATTAATTTCTAAAACTTATGGAGAGTGTAATATTAATGTTATGAAAACGAGAAACTTATTAGAAAATTTAGGATTTGTTATTAATTTTGATTAATCAAAAATCATCCCAAGTCAAACATGTAAATATTTAGGATTTATTTTTAACTCTTCATCTATGACTATAAATATAACTAACGAAAAAAGAAATGCTATAAAAGCTCTAGTGAAGAAATTTAGTAAAATAACTTATTGTAAAATCAGAGAGCTCGCTCAGTTTATTGGTTCGTTAATAGCATGTTGCCCAGCAATAAGATATAGTTGGATTTATACAAAAAATTTTGAGCGAGAAAAATTTTTAGCTTTAACTGAAAACAATAATAATTATAATACAAGAATTAATATACAATTAGACAAGGTGGACTTAAACTGGTGGTATATTCATATTAATGGATACAATTCAATAGAAAACGAGGGTTATTCCCTCGAAATCTATTCAGATGCATCCCTTACCGGTTGGGGTGCAGTGCATAAAAACAAAAAATGTCATGGTTTCTGGACAGAAAACGAAAGAAGGTTTCATATAAATTTTTTGGAGTTGAAAGCTGCTTATTTTGGACTTCAATGTTTTGCAAAAAATTTTTAAAATATAAATATTATATTAAGGATCGATAATACCACCGCCATCTCATATATAAACAGAATGGGAGGTATAAAATTTAAAAACCTTAATCAAATTACGAGAGAAATATGGCAATGGTGCGAAAAAAGAAAAATTTTCATCTTTGCCTCTTACATCAGTTCTAAAGATAATTTCAAAGCAGATTTAGAATCACGTAGAATAGAGCACGAAACAGAGTATGAAATATCAAACTTTGCTTTTCTAAGAATAGCTCTCTTTTTAGGCAGTCCAGATATTGACTTATTTGCCACTCAAGCAAATCATAAATGTAATCGATATGTTTCATGGAAAAAAGATCCTGGATCTGAGGCAGTAGACGCATTTACACTGAACTGGAAAGAATTTTACTTTTATGCCTTTCCACCTTTTAGTTTAATATTAAAAATCTTACGTAAAATTAAACATGATGAAAGTAAGAAAATAGTTGTGGTACCAGATTGGCCTGGTCAACCATGGTACCCACTTTTCCAGTCGCTACTTATAACTGAAACGATTAAATTTGAACCTAATAAAAAACTTTTAATGTCTTCTGACAGGAAACCGAACCCTCTGTGGAGAAGCCTTACCCTGGTGGCCGGACGATTATCAGGAACTCCTTGATAACGCAAGGAATCCCTTTGGCATTAATAGATATAATGATAGCATCGATTAGTGAATCAACGTTAAAGAATTATAATATTGCATTAAAAAAATGGTATAACTTTTGTAGTTTAAATGCAGTAGATCTAATAAAGCCACCTATGGCAAAATTTTTAACATTTTTAACAGAGCAATATAAAAAGGGATCATCGTATAGTACTTTAAATGTAATACGATCTACTGTATCGTTAATTGTTATCATAGATGTTGGATAAAACGAGCAGGTTAAACGCTTTTTTAAAGGTATTTCAAAGTTAAGACCACCACGACCAAAATACGATAACACTTGGGATCCTAAGATAGTTTTACAATATTTCACAAAACAAGACATAAATGAGAAACTCACACTAAAAGATTTATCAGGAAAACTTATTACATTTCTGGCTATAACTACAGGTCACCGGTTGCAAACATTTTCACTGATATTAGTAGAAAATATAAAAATTTCTTCAACAAAGATAGAAATAAAAATTCCTGGGCGCATTAAAACTTCTAAAGTAAACAGATCGCAACCACTGTTAATTTTACCGTTTTTTACAGATAAAAAATTATGTGTTGCTACTACATTATTAAGTTATTTAGATTTCACTAAAAATATTCGCCAAGACATTAAAAAATTATTTATTTCAATAAATAAACCTAGAAAATCAGTAGCAGCACAAACACTCGGTCACTGGGTTAAAGAAACCTTGAAAAATAGTGGTATTGATACAGAGATTTTCTCTGCGCATAGCACTCGTCATGCATCTACCTCTGCAGCAAAAAGATTAGGTGTAAGTATAGAAGTAATTAGAAAAACTGCTGGTTGGACGAAGGACTCTGAAACTTTCACAAGATTTTATAATAGAGATATCATACCTAATAGAGAAGAATATGCTTTAGCTATTTTAAATTGCTAACAAAAAAAAAAAAAGAAAAGTTGTCTTATAAGTTAAAAGCTTGTTTATAAATGAATAAAATAAAACAATAAAAATATCAAAATTAAAATTTTATATGTAAGTATATAAGGATTATATAGTTCTTTGCCGTAATTTTACTTTAAACATCTACCATTTGATCTCGAGGAGGAGGCGCGAAATACAATTGAATAATTAAATGAACTTACCTGTGAAATTCAATTACAATTGTATGAGCGCCTCCTCCGAAGAGATCAAAAACCCACCCATATAAAACCCAGATCCCAATAATTATATAATTACGGCAATACTTCAAAAGAATAAAGAGCGCGGCAATACATCGGTCGCATCAGGCTGTTTTTTTCTTTAAAATTGTGGTAACACTGTCGTAAAGTAGAGAGACTACCATTTGATCTCGAGGAGGAGGCGCTCATACAATTGTAATTGAATTTCACAGGTAAGTTCATTCAATTATTTAATTCATCAAAGCATTCCTGAGATATCACGATTTAAATTTAACTCTCTTGAAAAAAAATTTTTAATGAATTTTTAGCGGCATTGTATGTGTATACAGAGAGAGAGAGAGATCACAACCTTGAACGCTCTCCCTACTAGTAAATACTGATAGGAAAATTTTAATTAAATTAGGGAGGTTTTAATTAAAAACCATTCTTTTCAATAGTAACATTTTTTATTCCGGAACAACGATCAGTCGAGAACAATATTTGCTTGCAGCACAATATTCAGATAATAAGCAAAGAAAAAAAAAACAGGACAGCAATATGACAAGTGTAACTCATAGGATAGTTTTTTTTACCATAGGACAATATTAAAATAAAAATCATTCAATTTTTAAATTTTGTGCGATTGTTAAAATATAAGGTAAAGCAGATGAATACGCCAGCTTGGAGAAGATGACACTTTACTATATTTTTTTATTTGTAAACAGAAGGCAATGAATATATTATAGGAATTTACGATATAATAAACTGATAACATCGACACCGAATAACTGATTTCTCACTTCTATCACTAGTTGATTTTCAAGCATCAAAGAAATCAGTCCTGTCTCTTCGGAATTTTCCGATTATTTCAAAGTGCTATTGTTTACGTAATTTTTCATTTAATTTGAAAGTGTTTGTTGTTGATAATAATGGTTATATTCAAAATTATTTAGATCTCGTTTGATAATGGCTATTCATTTATTTTTTTGATTATGACATCTAAAAAAAAAGGTAAGCCTTAAGGGCAAGAAGCCAGTAGGAGCATTGGGGTAAAATGACAGTGGCATGTTATCCCCGTAACTGCAAAAGAAAATTTTAAAAAATTTTTTCAATATTTAATTATTTTCTTTGAAGATACAACGACTCGGTATTATAATAGTAAATTATACAATTAGAGAGGAAAATCGTATATTTTTCCAGAGGCTGGATTTGTGACCTTAGTTAGCGAAGCGAAGTAAGGGGTGCAAATACCCTAGGGATAAATAGATTGCTCCCAAATTTCATATAGTGCTTTATTTACTCCTCAGCCGTGGCCACTTTATTAACTTAAAAAAGGGGGGCTTGATTGAAAAAAATTGAAATTAATTTTTTTTTCTTTACAAATTTTCAATAATATATTCAATTTTATAAATTTTGATTTCCCATAGAGAATGCATTGTATCGGTAAAAAAATCATTTCCCTATTTTTCACATAATTGTGTAAATTTGGACTCGGGGACACTCTGTGTATATTTAGTAAGCTGACTGGATCTCAAAAACTACTCGATGGATCTGCTGCAAATTTTGCATAAAATTTCTTTTTTTTTCTATCTTGGTGGGAAATTATTGAGAATTGGGTTTCTTAAAAAAGTTTTAATTTCAGAGTCATTTATAAGAAAAAAATTTTTATTTAAAATTTTTTTGGTATTTTTTGTTTACTATCGGATGAATCTGTTTGAAAATTTGCATGGAAATACTTTTCGATCCCCGATATAAAATAAACTTCTGAAAATTGATTTTCTTAGCGTAGTTTTAATTTTTAAGCATTTTGAAATTTTGAAAAAAGTGTTTGTATTCATTTAGCCACTTGGATCGTAAAAGCTACTTGATGGATTCGCTTCAAATTTTCTATACAATCTATTTTTTTGATTAACTTTTTGTTTCTTTAACATTTATTTCTTTTTATATAATGTAAATTTTATTTTTAAGTACTAAAGTTTAATGAAATTAATTTTAATCTTTTTTATTTTATTAAAACCTTTCTTTATCAAATTTGCGTTAGCGTCTTTTTATGCGTAATTCATTGTTTCAACTTTTGCGTTATTTTATGTATATCTCTAGCGAATTAATATTTATTCCTTTAATATCTATACCATGTTATTCTTTTATTTTTATTTTCAAATGTAAACAAATTATTTCATTTATTAAGTAATTAAATTTATTCAAACTAGTTTCTTTCATTATAGATATGAATTGAAAAAATATTATATTATAAATTAAAAAACCTAGTGTCTAATTTTATTTATTGTATGGGGATATCTCTGGAACTTTTTAATTTTGAGATGTCGACCTGAAAACAATTGAAAAGTCTATAATATAAGTTTCTGGAGTGGCACACACTTCAATAAGGGTGTTACGTCATAAACGTATCTTTTCTATTAACATTGATAAATCAAAATTCCTCAGTTATTGAACAGTCGCATTATTTCATTATTAAGCGAAATTAAGTAGATCATAAGAAAAGAATCAAAATGTAAATATCGAAATTACCAAACGAATCCTAAAAAAACCATTACGAAACATATTATCAAACTTTAAGAAAATTTATGAATAAAAATTGATGTAAAAGATAATAAATCTTATAAACAAATATGAGTATAAAAGCCAAATGAAACAAATGACATTTGGGATATTACCCCGGATTTCTTATTGGTAACAAGTTTACACTGCCTGTAAAGTTCTATATTTCAAAAGCAACTGCCAATACTACATATACATATTCGATTATTAAAATATATACGCGTATAAAAATTTATTGTACTAAAAGTGTTAAAAAGATATTAATAAACCTCGAGGATCTATATATTTACATATCGTGCCTATTCATTTGTCTGCCCGTACCCAGCACAAATCTACTTAAGAAGTACTACAAGGTAAGAATATATAATTATTTAATAAAATTTTTATTTAAGAGTATTGAAATTATCCTTTAATAATTTTCAATAGTGAGAGCGATTTCGTTCAATCAAATATTGGTGGAGCTTTTCCACCACTAGAATTCATACATCTTTATCTTAATGACTACATTTTTATAAATAAGTCAAATATTTTAAAAGAACGCAATTTATATATAAATTTATATAAATTAAATAAATAACTTATTCACTTTTATTCAGTCCTGGTGCAAGCCAGGACTTGGGCTTAAATTACTCGTTTCTTGTAGTAGAATATGTAATTAAATTTTGGTATCGATTGGAAAATTGGTACTTACGGTACATAATTTTATACGTCAAAAATGATACTTTTTTTTATATTTTTCTACGTGTGTTTCTTGAGCTTTAAAAAAAGTACCATTCTTTCGATCATTCTAAGATTTTCTGAGCATAATGAAAATGGTAAAAACAACAGTTTAAGCCTACACTGGTGCATGTATCCCTCTTTAGGTAGCTGTTTGACTATTTTTAATGTAAGCGTTATTGTTAGGTGAAAATTATACCTAAAAATAACACTTAAGAGGAGGTCACGTATCTCTGTCCTTTTCTAATCAAAGAAATGATTTTTTTACAAAAATTAATAACTTTATTAAAAAATTAAGAGAAAGCCGCATCTCGTATAAAAAAAAGCAATATTTTCTTTGATAAGAAAATATTAATTTTATTGCTTCGTTCTCAAGAAAACCTTGAAAAACCAAATTGTCCACCCTAACCTCTATGATTTAAGTTTTTCAAGGTTTTCTTGAAAACGAAGCAATAAAATTAATTCTTTCTTATCAAAGAAAATATTGCTTTTTTTATTACGAGATGCGGCTTTCTCTTCATTTTTTGCTAAAGTTATTAGTTTCTGTAAAAAACTCAATTCTTTGATTAGCAAAGGACAGAGATACGTGACCTCCTCTTAATAACAGTGACTTGATATAAATCCCCGCATCTCAAGGGAAACCAAAGGCTGACTCTCGCCCCGCGCTAGAAAACACGTGGTCAAACTCGAAGATTATCAACTAAGTGCGACGCTGCGTAAAGAAATTTACGCATGTGTAGCGGCGATTAATAAGTTATTAATTTAATTCATTTCTCGACGTTACACTAGTGCAAAAGCTATTAAAAATTAATTAACTTAGCGTAGTTTTACTAGAATAGCCATTCAAACATTTTTTTTAATTTTAAATTTTTCATTTTTTTGATATTTTATGTAAATTACTTGATGAATTTGCTTAAAAACTTTAATAGAAATTACTTTCGATCGTCAAAATAAAAATAACTTTTGAAAACTAATTGTTAGTTTAATTATAGAACATTTTGAAGTCTTGGAAAAAATGTTCGTTTCTATTTTGTGACTTAGATCTCGAAAACTACTTGATACATTTGCATTCAATTTTCCATACTATTTATTTTTTTAATTGTTTAGTGCAGTAGCTATTAGAAATTGGTTTTCTTACTGTACTTATAATTTTAGAGCCTTGAGAAAACATAATCTGAACATTAATAATCCAAGTTGCAGCATATGGCCCTAAATTTATGATCACTGAAAGAGGATTAAAGTGTTTAATATTATAAAATTTATGTTTAGTATAGACCAGATTCGCTGTCACTGTTTAATTAAGTTTTGTTATTATAACAACTGCGTAAGCGCTAATTCAAGATAAAAAAAGTAACTTGAAAGTAAATCTTCATTGCTCAAGATTGAGATACATTTTTATATTACAAAAACTTGTTTGAGTAATAAGATTGATAAATTTTCATTTTCACCACTTTACAGAATTACTTTACCGACAGCATTTATAATAAAAAAATTTTTTAAATAAGTTTATAAATAAAATAATTGTTATAATACAGAATCTACATTAAAAATTGAAAGATAAAATTTAAAACAATGATTATTTTTTTCATAGTTATTATTTGAAGATTACAATTATTTTTCACAGAAATAAAAACTTTAAATATTGAAAAGAAGAGGAAAATATGACACAATTTATGGAAAAATATTTATAATGCAATTAAATAAACTATAAGCGTTCACACAGATTAATTATATTGAGTTTTTCGTCTCATGATAGATAATATGATCAATTTCGTAAGCTTAATATTTTATCATAGGGTAAATTTATCACTTGGATAAAAATTCCTTATTTTTATTTTAATATTGGAATTAAATTTTCCTCTTCCTTAACGAATCTACTTAAAAAAATTAAATAAAAAGATAATATATTCTTGACTAAACCCCTTTCTAGAATTCAGTATAATTTATTCAGTTTAATTTCCCATAAAGATTAAATGTGAATATAACTATCTGCTTTTCAAACCCTATTTTTTATCGCAAAAAAATAAATTCTAAATTTTTCACTTATCAACACTGATTTATTTGAAATCACTATAATTTTTTTTTTTTTTTTTTTTTTTTTTTTTTTTTAAGATTAATATATAAAGGATTTTGTCCACTATATGATTAACCTTTTTATATGGTGAAGACGAGGGAGTCAAGCCCGGTACCCGTTCAACACATTACATCAGGCTAGACTGTCAGACCCATCATACCGAAAATTTTGACTACCAATGGATGGTCAGCCACTTTTTGTGACCCACAATCAACCGATACTCAATGAGGTCGGATTTTTTAAGAGTCGCGATATGGGTAGCACATACACTAATTTTCTTTCAAAAAAAAGTCAGAGGTGCCTGGCCAAGATTCGAACCCATGCCCACCGCGTTGAAGGCAAGAGCTCTATTCGTTACGCCACCGCGCTCCTATAACCACCGCGCTCCTATAAAATCACTATAATAGAAATCTAAATTTATTAAGAGAAGAAATAACACAAAATTATGGAAAAAGCCTAAAAGGCACAAAACCCAGTTTATTAAAAATATACATGTGTGTTCTGCAGAACAATGACAATTTGATGAATTTAATTTGTAAAAATGCACGTTTTGTTTATAATAATGACGATTATTGTGTGCACAATATTCAAATGCTCACACACAAGTTTCAAACCACTCACCGCAAGCGGAACAGCTGAAATTATGAGTTTAGATTTATTTATTAATTTAGTTCAAGGCTCATTTGTTTAATGCCGAAAAGCCGTTGCGCAACGAATCGATCTAATCGATCAATGTAGACTTCAATTGAATTAATTAAAGTTGGGTCTAAAAAAATCTGATTTTAGGTTTGAAATTATTGAATTTATTTAGATTTGAAAGGATCTGATTGTTACGTTTCGCGGTTTTAGATACTATCAAGGGCGCCTTCACGAATAAGACTGCATGAATAATAAAAAAAAAATGTCATTACAGGAACTTTCCCCTCTCTTCGCTATATAAAGTAAAAGAGATGGCAAGACTGTCGCTTGCTGCCATCTACGATCGCTAATTCGAATTCAAATTTATCTTGGTATGTTACAACATAACATACTGCCGGCGCGAGCTGCAAAAGGAAGATGTGCTGACTGTGCTAGAATTTCAGCAAGATTCCATAAACATTCTGCTGAAAGATTCCAAGAAACTTTAAAATCGTACAGCGCAATATTACGAAAATCTTTCATAAATATTCCACGAAATATTTAACAGAAAGATTTGCAATCCTCCAGAAAAATATTGTCTAAAAAATTTCTGGAAGATTCCATAAATACTTCGCTAGAAGATCCCAAAAAACTTTAAAATTGCACAGCAAAATATTGCATAAATCTTCCAGTCATATTCCACGAAATATTTCACAGAAAGATTGAATTAATCTTACAGTGGAATATTTCATGAAAAATGTCAGGAAGATTCCATAATCATTATGCTGAAAGTTTTCAAAAAACTTTAAAACGTACAGCGAAATATTACATAAATCTTCCATAAATATTCCACGAAATATTTAACAGAAAGATTTGAGTAATCCTCCAGTGGAATATTGCATGAAAAATTTCTGGAAGATTCCATAAATATTTCGCTGGAAGATCCCGCAAAATTTTAAAATTGTACAGCAGAATAATACTTACAACTTCCAGTCATATGCCACGAAACATCTCACGAAAAGATTTAAGTAATCTTGCAGTGGAATATTTAATGAAAGAATTCAGGAAGATTTCATAAACATTTTGCTGGAAGATTTCCAGAAACTTTAAAATCGTACAGCGAAATATTACATAAATCTTTCAGAAATTTCCCACTTAATATTCAATAGAAAGATTTAAATAATCTTTCAGTAGAATATTTTATAAAAGATTTCAGGCAGATTCCATAAACATTTTGCTGGAAGATTCCGAAATACTTTAAAATGTACTGCGGAATATTACATGAATCTTCCAGTCATATTTCAAGAAATATCTTACATGAAGATTTAAGTAATCTTTCAGTAAAATATTTTATAAAAGATTTTAGTCAGATTCCATAAAAATTTTGCTGGAAGATTCCGAAAAACTTTAAAATGTAGTGCGGGATATTATATGAATCTTCCAGTCATATTTCAAGAAATATCTTACAGGAAGATTCAAGTACTTTTCCAGTAGAATATTTCATGAAAGATGTCCAAAAGATTCCATAAACAATTTGCTGAAATATTACGAAAAACTTTAAAATTGTACAGCAGAATATTTCATAAATTTCCCAGTCATAATATACAAAATATCTCACAGAGAGATCTAAGTAATATCAAAGTGAAATATTGTATTAAAAATTTCTGAAAAATTTCACAAATATTTTGTTGGATGATCCTAAGAAGCTCTGAAATTGTACAGCGGAATCTGACAAAAATCTTCCAGGAATATTTCACAAACTATCTCACAAAAAAATTCAAGTCATCTTCCAGTTCAATATTTCAGAAAAGTTTTTAAGAAGATTTCATGAATATTTTGCTGAAAGATCACGAGAAAAGTATTGTAATTGTACAGAAGAATATTACATAAATCTTACAGAAGTATTCAACGAAATATTTTACTGAAAGATTTAGTTAATCTTGCATAGGAATATTTTATGAAAGATTTCAGGAGGATTCCATAAACATTTCACTATAAAATCCCAAAAAGCTTTAAAATTGTACAGTGGAATATTACATAAATTTTCCAAAAATATTCCACGAAATACTTCACAAAAAAATTCAAGTAATCTTTTAGTTGGATATTTCATAAAAGATTTCGGAAAGATTTTATAAACATTATGCTGGAAGTGTTCGAAAAACTTTAAAATTGTACAGCGGAATATTAAATAAATCTTACAGAAATATTTCACAAAATATTCAACGAAAAAATTTAAGTAATCTCTTAGTGGACTATTTTATGTAAGATTTCAGGCTGATTTCATAAACATTTTGCTAAAAGATTCCGAATAACTCTATAATTCTACAGCATAAAATCACATAAATCTTCCAGAAATATTCCACGAAATATCTCATTAAACGATTTAAGTAATCTTCCATTGGAATATTTCATGTAAGATTTTAAGCAGATTGCATAAACATTTTGCTAGGAGATTACGAAAAACTTTAAAATCGTACAATGGTATAATACATAAATCTTCCGGGGATATTTTACAAAATATTCAATGGAAAGATATAAGTAATCTTTCAGTGAGATATTTTATAAAAGGTCTCAGGCAGTTTCCATGAATGTTTTGCTGGAAGATTCCAAAAACTTTAAAATCGCACATCGAAATTCTACATAAATCTTCGAATCATTTGCATATTCAATTGAAAGATTTAAATAATCCTTAAGAAGGGGCCGAACTATCTGTCTTTGTCTAATAGCGTTTTTCATCATTTATGTAAACACTATCCGGTATAACAAGAAAAAAATAGCAGCCCCCGCTAGATATTAGTATAATTAGTAAATTTTGTAATAACAACCAAATTTTTTCACTGCGTAGTTTTTAAATAATTAGAGACCTACCAAAAAAAAGATGGGTTATATTCTAGATTGCTAGTAGGTCTCTAATTAGTCAAAAACTATGCGGTAAAAAATTTGGTTGTTATTACAAAATTCACTAATTATACTAATATCTAGCGGGGGCTGCTATTTTTTTCTTGTTATACCGGATAGTGTTTACATAAATGATGAAAAACGCTATTAGACAAAGACAGATAGTTCGGCCCCTTCTTAAGAGCAGGCCAGATTCGCTGTCCTTGTCTAATTGGCATTTTTGTTATTTACTCAAGTTTTAATCGGTGTATCTTCAAATTAAAGGTCGAGCGCAATAGATATT
This sequence comes from Anastatus disparis, assembly GCA_017163975.1. Taxonomy (NCBI): domain Eukaryota; kingdom Metazoa; phylum Arthropoda; class Insecta; order Hymenoptera; family Eupelmidae; genus Anastatus; species Anastatus disparis. The sequence goes on from JAFFSR010000258.1 coordinate 1,836,411, forward strand.
ATTATTATGAACATCTATGCACAAGAAAAAAAATATCTACTGGTTTGTTTTTGAGAAAAGTAAGTAACGCCAAAGTAAAAGTTTATGTTTATAATATTTTCGCGTTACTTACTTTTCTCAAAAACAAACCGGTAGATATTTTTTTCTTGTGCATAGATGTTCATAATAATAATATCTATTGCGCTCGACCTTTAATTTGAAGATACACCGATTGAAACTTGAGTAAATAACAAACAACTCAATTGTTACTCGATCGGTATCAGGTTCTACTCCAGCCTACCGTTAAGTAGAATATTGTATAAAAAATTTCTGAGAGGTTTCATAAATATTTCGCTGGAGGATCCCGAAAAGCTTTAAAATTGCCCAGCAAAATATAACATAAATCTTCTAGGAATATTCCACTAAATATCTTACAGAAAGATTTAAGTAATTTTCCAGTTAAATATATCATAAAAGATTTGAGGAGGATTCCATAAACATTTCGCTAAAAGATCACGAAAAACTTTAAAACTGTACAGTGAAATATTACACAAATCTTTCAGAAATATTTTACGAAAAATTTCACAGACAAATTCAAGTAATTTTCTAGTAGATACTTATCTTATACTGAAAGTTTCCGAAAAATTTAAAAATTGTACAGCGGAATATTACATAAATTTTCCAAAAAAATTTCACGAAATATTTCATAAAAGGATTAAATTAATCTTGAAGTGAAATATTTCATAAAAGATGTCAGGAAGAATCCATAATCATTATGCTAAAAGTTTCCAAAAAACTTGAAAATCGTAGAGCGTAATATTACATAAATATTTCAAAAATATTCTACAAAACATTTACAGAGATATTTAAGTAATCCTGCAGTGGAATATTTCATGTAAGATTTTGGGAGGATGCCATAAACATTTCGCTAGAAATTCTTAAGAAACTTTAAAATTGTACAGCAGAATATTACTTGAATGTTCCAAAAATATTATACAAAATATTTCACAAAAAGATTCGAGTAATATTCCAGTGGAATATTTCATGGAAGATGTTAGTAAAATTCCATAAACATTATGCTGGAATTTTTCGAAAAACTTGAAAATCGATAAAAACTTGATTTTTAGTGACTCCGATAGGGAGCTGGTCTTTATATGGAAGTACAGTACAGCGAAATATTACATAAATTATTCAGAAGTATTCCACGAAATATTTCACAGAAAGATTTAAGTAATTCTCATGTGGAATATTTCATGGAAGATTTTAGGAGGATTTTATAAATATTTCGCTGGATAATCCCGAAAAACTCTAACATTGTACAGCGAAATATTACACAAATCTTCTAGAAAAATTAGACGAAATATTTCACAAAAAGATTGAATTAATCTTACAGTGGTATATTTCATGAAAGATGTCAGAAAGATTCCATAATTATTATGCTGGAAGATTCTGCATAACTTGAAAATTGTGCAGCAGAATATTACTTAAATGTTCCAAAAATATTATACGAAATATTTTACAGAAAGATAGAAGTAATCTTCTAGTCGAATATTTAATGGAAGATGTAAGTAAGATTCCATAAACATTATGCTGGAATTTCTCGAAAAACTTGAAAATCGATAGAAACTTGATTTTTAGTGACTCTGATAGAGGGATGGTCATTATATGGCAGTACAGTACAGCGGAATATTACATAAATTATTCAGAAGTATTTCACGAAATATTTCACAAAAAGATTCAAGTAATTTTTCTGTGGAATATTTCATGGAAGATTTTAGGATGATTTTATAAATATTTCGCTGGATAATCCCAAAAAACTTTAACATTGTACAGCGAAATATTACATAAATCTTCCAGAAATATTTGACGAAATATTTCACAGAAAGATTGAATTAATCTTATAGTGGAATATTTCATGAAAGATGGCAGGAAGATTTCATAATCATTATGCTGGAAGTTTCTGCAAAACTTGAAAATTGTACAGCGGAATATTACTTAAATGTTCTAAAAATATTATACGAAATATTTTACAGAAAGTCTCAAGTGATCTCCCAGTCAAATATTTAATGGAAGATGTTAGTAAGATTCCATAAACATTATGCTGAAATTTTTCGAAAAACTTGAAAATCGATAGAAACTTGATTTTTAGTGACTCTGATAGAGGGATGGTCATTATATATCAGTACAGTACAGCGGAATATTACATAAATTATTTAGAAGTATTCCACGACATCTTTCACAAAAAGATTTAAGTAATTTTCCTGTGAAATATTTCATCGAAGATTTTAGGATGATTTTATAAATATTTCGCTGGATAATCCCGAAAAACTTTAACATTGTACAGCGAAATATTACATACATTTTCCAGAAATATTTTACGAAATATTTTACAGAAAGATTGAATTAATCTTATAGTGGAATATTTCATGAAAGATGGCAGGAAGATTCCATAATTATTATGCTGGAAGTTTCTACAAAACTTGAAAATTGTACAGCGGAATATTACTTAAATGTTCTAAAAATATTATACGAAATATTTTACAGAAAGTTTCAAGTGATCTCCCAGTCAAATATTTAATGGAAGATGTTAGTAAGATTCCATAAACATTATGCTGGAATTTTTCAAAAAACTTGAAAATCGATAGAAACTTGATTTTTAGTGACTCTGATAGAGGGATGGTCATTATATGGCAGTACAGTACAGCGGAATATTACATAAATTATTTAGAAATATTCCACGACATCTTTCACAAAAAGATTTAAGTAATTTTCCTGTGAAATATTTCATCAAAGATTTTAGGATGATTTTATAAATATTTCGCTGGATAATCCCGAAAAACTTTAACATTGTTCAGCGAAATATTACACAAATCTTCTAGAAAAATTAGACGAAATATTTCACAAAAAGATTGAATTAATCTTACAGTGGTATATTTCATGAAAGATGTCAGAAAGATTCCATAATTATTATGCTGGAAGATTCTGCATAACTTGAAAATTGTACAGCGGAATATTACTTAAATGTTCTAAAAATATTTTACGAAATATTTTACAGAAAGTCTCAAGTAATCTTCCAGTGGAATATTTCATGAAAGATGTTAGTAAGATTTCATAAACATTATGCTGGAGGTTTTTGATAAACTTGAAAATCGATAGAAACTTGATTTTTAGGGACTCTGATAGGGGGATGGTCTTTATATGAGAGTTTTATCCCCAAGCGGTTGGAAGGTACCTTAATTACTATATAAACGCATAGGTCGGCGTTTTGTTATGTACAGTCGAAATGAATATGTAAACGCGATTTTATAACTTAAGAAGAGGTCACGTATCTCTATCCTTTTCTAATCAGATAATTGAGTTTTTTACAGAAACTAATAACTTTAGTTAAAAATGAAGAGAAAGCCGCATCTCGTATCAAAAAAGCAATATTTTCTTTGATAAGAAAGAATTAATTTTATTGCTTTGTTTTTAAGAAAACCTTGAAAAACTTAAATCATAGAGGTTAGGGTGGACAATTTGGTTTTTTAAGGTTTACTTGAGAACGAAGCAATAAAACTAATTTTTTCTTATTTAAGAAAATATTGCTTTTTTGATACAAGATGCGGCTTTCTCTTTTTATTGAAAAAAGAATATTTGAGTGCGTTGAATAGATGTTCTTGGTGTGCGTATTTTTATTTTGATGTCATGACTGCGAATGTTTTACCTTATTGCTTTCTCATAGAGAAAACATTGTATCGATAAAAAAATTTTTTTCTATCATTTTATTGATTTGTACATATTTGGACTCAGGAAGTCGAAAAAAGTGGTTTCCAAAAAATGTCTGTATGTATGTGTATGTGTATGTGTGTGTGTGTGGGCGTGGGTGTGTATGTGTGTGTGTCTGTGTGTATAAATTCAGTTCGTTAATTAGATCTCGAAAACTACTCGATGGATTTGCTTCAAATTTTGCATACAATTTATTTTTTTGTCTAATTTGGCGGAAAGCTATTAGAAACTGGTTTTCTTGGCGTAGTTTTTTTAGAGCCATTATAAGAATTTTTAAAAAATTTCAATTTTTCATTTTTTTTTTGTATTTTACATAAACTACTCGAAGAATTCGCTTGAGAATTTGTATGGAACTTATTTTTGACTGCCAAAAGAAGAAAAACTTTTGAAAACTGATTTTCTTAGAGTACTTTTAATTTTAGAGCATTTTCGAAATTGTTTGAAAAATTCTTATTTTTTATTTTTTTTTTTGTATTTTACATAAACCATTCAATAGATTTACTCCAAAATTTGTATGCAAGTTATTTGCTACTGTCTGAAGAGAACAAGCTTTGAAAAACTTATTTTCTTAGAGCAGTTTTAATTTTATAAAATTTTGAAAATTTTCAACAAAATTTTTATTTATTATTTATCTTCTATTTTGTGTAAACCATACTATGAATTTCCTCCAAAATTTTTATACAATCAATTCGCTATTGTCTAAAGAAAATAAGCTTTAAAAAACTAATTTTCTTATTGTGGTTTCAATTTTAGAGAATTTAAAAAATTAAAAAAAAAATTTTTATTCTTTTCTCATTTTTTTTTTATTTTACGTAAAGTACTCGATGGATTCGTTCTAAAATTTGCAGGGACATCATTTGCGACTGCCAAAAAAGGAAAATTTTTAAAAATTGATTTTCTTAGAGTAGTTTTGATTTTAGAGCATTATGAAAATTTCGGAAAAGAAATTTTGAAAAGCAAATGTTATTAATTTAGCCAATTAGATCTCGAAAATTACTCAATAGATTTGCTTCAAATTTTGCATACTATAAATTATTTTGTATCAGTTGGCGTGAAGATATTGAAAATTGCTTTTCATAGTGAAATTTTTTTATAGAACCATTTTAAGAATTTAAAATAAAATTTTGATTTTTTATATTTTTTATTATTTTACGTAAATTACTTGATGAATTCACTTTCAAATTTGCATGGGAATTATTTACAACTTTTAAAAAGAGGATGACTTTTAAAAACTGATTTCCTTAGCGTAGTTTTAATTTTAAAAAATTTTATAAATTTTTTAAAAAAATTTTTATTTTTTATTTTTTTTTTATTTTACGTAAACTACTCGATAGATTTGCTCTGAAATTTGTACACAAATTATTTGCTGCTGTCTTTATGAAACAAGCTTTTAAGAAATAATTTTCTTAGTGTAGCTCTTTGATCACTTCTTTTGATTTTTGATTTAACGCTTTTACTAACTCTTTTCTTACATCCTCACTTCCTCCCTGTCCTTCTATCTCAGATTGATCCTCATTTTTACCCTATTTTTATCCATCTTTGTCTCTCTCTTCCTATTTTCTAATCACTTTCTTATATTCACTAATTTTTCTTAAATGGAAATTGTATTTTACATTAAAATCACATTAAAAAAAATAAAATCTCATAACTCTAACTCAATGAGCTCTATGAGAAAGCATTGCGCCAAAGCACTTGGCAGCGTTTTATATTTTGTTTTAATCTTATGACTGATAGATATTTAAGATTGCTTTTTATTATAGTTTATGTTTTTATACTTTTCTGCGTGTATTCAGAATAGTCAGTGATATTGCTTTTAAATGGTGACTTACTGATACAGTATTATGTATTATTCTAAGTAATTAGACGGTGATATATCATTTTATGGGCAATTCTTTATATAGAAAGATTATTTATTATTAAATGTTTTACTTGCCTTTTTGTACTCCTATAACGAAGTAAATAAAATATCTATCCATCTATCTATCTATAATTAATATTTTATTGAGGACGTTGGATCCCTCTATCCTTTTCTAATTGAAAAATATAGGTTTTTGGAAAGACTAGTAACTATAGAAAGAAATAAGAGTTGTCCGCAACTTGTACAGTAAAAAACAATATTTTTTCTGGTGAGGAAAAATTAATTTTAATGCTTTGTTTTTAAGAAAAGTTCGACATACATTAGTTAGGCTAGAGAATATGATGTTTAAGTACGTCAAACTTTTCATGAAAACAAAGCATCAAAATTGATTCGTCTTTGTCAGAATAAATATTGTTTATTACTGTACAAGTTTGTCCGCAACTCTTAATTTATCAATAATCACTAATTTTTCCGTAACCTACCCTTTTTAAGTGAAAAAGGATAGAGAGATCCATCGTCCTCTTAAGAGGCGGCCGTATAGTTCTGTCCTTGCATAATCTAAATTTTTGTTATCATTAATAAATTAGATATTTTTATATATAAGTAAGGGCAGAGCCTAATAGATTTAAGGACAAGCAAACGATTCTATTCTAAGAAAATATATAAAATTTTCATTAGTTTTTCCGTTTCGAACTTAACTTAAAAACTAATAAAAAATTTTTATGTTCTTATAAAATGGAATTGTTTTTTCGTCCTTAAATCTATTGGGCTCTGCCCTTATATTTGTATGAAAATATTTGATTTATTAATAATAACGAAAATTTAGATTGGGCAAGGAAAGAGCTATACGGTTGCCTCTTTATGTATTTTAATCATTTACACATAATGCATTTAAATGTACACGTTCACGAGCGTCAAATCTTATTTATTATACTAAAAAGTATGTACGAATAGCGACAGTTGAATCACACGCTTAAGAAGGGGCCGAACTATCTGTCTTTGTCTAATAGCGTTTTTCATCATTTATGTAAACACTATCCGGTATAACAAGAAAAAAATAGCAGCCCCCGCTAGATATTAGTATAATAAGTAAATTTTGTAATAACAACCAAATTTTTTCACTGCGTAGTTTTTGACTAATTAGAGACCTACCAAAAAAAGATAGGTTATATTCTAGATTGCTAGTAGGTCTCTAATTAGTCAAAAACTACGCAGTGAAAAAATTTGGTTGTTATTACAAAATTTACTTATTATACTAATATCTAGCGGGGGCTGCTATTTTTTTCTTGTTATACCGGATAGTGTTTACATAAATGGTGAAAAACGCTATTAGACAAAGACAGATAGTTCGGCCCCTTCTTAAGTGTGTTATTTTAACACACTTAAATTTGCAGTGAAGATTTTCACAAAGAAAACAAATATAATTGAAAATCCACAAATCAACAGAAATTATAAAATATAACTTAAACATTGCTTAAAGTTGAAAAGGATTTGAATGTTTGAAAAAATGATCGATTTGAAGTTGTGACGTGGTATTTTCATGCCACATAATTTTTTTTCTTCTTTTTATTAATTTAAAATAATTTATTATTAAAAACCTGTTAAATAAAAAGCATACATAATTTCCCGAGCGTGCGAATTCATAAAATCATAATCACCGCATTCGTGACAGTAGCCAAGGCCACCGTGAGAAACCAACAGAGAAATAATTCTGTTGTGTTCTTGTTTTCAGTGCTGAGCCTTGGATATATACAGCTGATCATATGTCCTATTGCTAAGTAGCCATGTATGTTGGACTGCCGGCTGACGGCACTATCGAAGAAACAACTATGCACACACACACTCACTATGAACACACAATCAGCAAGCAGCGCGACCGATACCTGCTAGTAGAAGCCCATTTATAGGAAGCAGCAGAGCAGTTTCAACGGCGCAAAAAGAATGAACACGTGCTCGCACGAACATATTATTGTGGCGCTCGCGTAGTATAGGCAAAAGAAAGAAAGAGAGAGAGAAATAGACAGAAACAGAATGATGTAATAAGCGAAGTAAAGTCGATAACGTAGGATAGATACGTGAATGGTAAAAAGATATTAACTAGATTTTAAAAAAACTGAATTATATTGAAAAAAGGGGAAAATTAATTACGTATAGAATAGTGTAGGCATATATATATACGCCCTCTACACACACATATATATATATATATATATATATGTAGAGGGCGCTAGCGTACTAATAAGATTCGAACGTAAAGTCAAATAATAAATTTCGTTTTACATTGTTTTCTTTTAATTTTACAAGTGGTGCTGCTGTACTGTAAAGGAATTTTTTTTATAAATATCAGTAATAGCGTGAACTAATTAACTAATAATGAAATAAAAATAATTAAAATAATTTGATAAAATAATTAATTAAAAATTGAAATCAATTAGAAATAATATTTTTGATACTTACTAGGAGAGTGTCACACCTCCGGATCACGGATTTTGCTTAAACTTCAGGATAAGTTTTCAGATGATAAAATATGGAGAAAGCTATAGTCATAATCACAAATACTGAATATTTCCCTAGTTACAGGCAATTAAAGAAAATTACTAAAAAAGTTACTAGATTTTTAAACGCATATAGTTCTTTAACTTTGATAGCTAGAAGCTTGAAACTTTTTTTAAATTAAAGCTGAGCTTAAATCCTTTCGAAACAGTAGTTACAGCATATAAAAATATAATTTTTTCCAAAAGTGAAAGCGTAATAAGGATTGGACCTGAATTTTCTTTTTAAAACATTAATTAATAATAAAAGCTGAACTAGGTCCAATCTTTATTACGCTCTAACTTTGGGAAAAAATAATATTTTGATATGCTGTAACTACTGTTTCGAAAGGATTTGAGTTCAGCTTTAATTTAAAAAAAGTTTTAAGCTTCTAGCTATCAATACTAAAGAACTATATGCGTTTAAGAATCTAGTAATTTTTTTAGTGATTTTTTTTAATTGCTTGTAACTAGGGAAATATTGAGTATTTATGACTATAAATTTATTTTTTCCATATTTTATCATCTAAAAATTTATTCCGAAATTTGAACAAAATCCGTGATCCGGAGGTGTGACACTCTCCTAGTTAGATAGAGAATTAATTAATATTCAATGCTTCATTTTTATTTAATTAAATCACGCGCGCAGATGGCGTAATAAGCAAAACTTGAAAATACTAAACTAGTATCGGAAAATAAAATGTAAATTTGACTAGTGAGTAGTATACTACGCCAGTGTAATTAAGAAAATTTAGCAAAAAGAAACTGATTTGATTAAGGTGTCGCGAGTTAGGAAAGAGATAGTAGATAGAACGTAATGAGAGAAATAAAGAAAACAATAGGGAAGAAGAAGCAACCGACGCCCATCGTTCGTTCTTCACGAGTCATTACCGGTTAAAAAGTCGTGCAGCATAGTACCTTATATACTCGCTTTTCTTATTCACTATTGAAATTTGTTGAGTAGTTTTTTTTTCTTTGTTAAAGTTGGATTTTGTTTCTATTCCTTGTTATTATTGTTAAAGTGTTATAAAAGTTTATATTTTGGTTATTAATGTTTTTTCTGTCGCAAGGTACATTTTTTTTGTTTTTCTCTAATCCGGCTCTTACGGTTGGAGAAGAAGGCAACCTGATGATCACCACGTTGTCCAGCTAGTAACCAAAAAGGTGGCCATTTCTTTCGCAATAAAGAGTATTGTGAAGGAGAGAGCAGAAAAAGCATTATGGAGAATATTGTAAAGGTACATTGATTTAATAGTTGAGTAACGAATTCCTATAAAACTTTTTTTTTTGCCCTAGGCCGCAAAATGACTATTTTGCGTCCTACGGAAAAACTTTAAATGTCTCGGCCTCGGGACAAAAAAATAGTTTATTAGACCATGGATGCATATTGATCATCCTAGCTCGTGCAACTTTCGAGGCCTTGCTACGCTCGGCCCCGAAAGTTCGCACTCGCCGAGAATGATCAATATGCATCCTTGGTCAATAATGTACTATTCTTCTCTTTGAAATTAGACTTTCCTTTGTGTATAAAAAATTTTACAAGAGAAAGAATTAAACATAGAGTTGTCGATAAATAAAACAGTGTTAAATCGAAAGAATAGTGCTCGCGGTAAAATAAAACCTCTCTCTCTTTACTAAAAGGGAAAAATTGATTGGATTTGTATTAGAATCGATAGCGATAAATTAGCAGAGGTCCACGGTAGGCTATATGTATAGCCATGTGGATACATAACCTAAAATTCGTTTTTTTTTATTTATTGAAAGAAGTCCTTTTGGCGCTAAACTATGTAATATAGATTCATACGAATTTTGTGAGTAAAGTGAACAAAATGACGTTTAATTAGTGAATTTTTTTTCCTTCTACCTAACCTTAAAACACGTAGTTTAGAAATAAAAATTGGTGATTCAGTTATTGATTTCCTTTTATATCGATTACTAATTTAATTTTTTTTTTTTTCACTACATTTTACTAAAGTAAATCTTAACTATTTATAATAAAACATAGTTGTACATTTTTAAATAATTTTGTTTTCATTTTATTCAATTTTCTTTTCCTTTTATTTTGTCGAGTATATTGAATTTACAAAATTAATCAATTTGACCTTTCTTATTTGATAAAAATAAAAGTACGAGTAAAATAATGTAAAATCTTGAGAGTTGTTTAGATCATAAAGCTTGCATTCTAATTAAATGGAAAATTTATTAAATTAGATAGTGTTGAAAAGCCTCATAAAATCTATCTTTTATTATATTAAAAATACTATTGGAACGAGATAGCTAGTGAGTCTCATAGCGACTCTAAGAAGAAACACGATACTAGTGCCACCAACTGGAGAAATGCGTAGTCTGGAATACGCACTGCTGTTCGAGCTCCCACCCTTATATAACCTAAAATATATTGAGCACGTGTTGCATCCGTTACTCAATTTCTAAATTATTGAATTATAGTTAAATTATTAGAATTGCTTTATAGTTTAAAATTAAGAAGGGGCCGAACTATCTGTCTTTGTCTAATAGCGTTTTTCATCATCTATGTAAACACTATCCGGTATAACAAGAAAAAAATAGCAGCCCCCGCTAGATATTAGTATAATAAGTAAATTTTGTAATAACAACCAAATTTTTTCACTGCGTAGTTTTTGAATAATTAGAGACCTACCAAAAAAAGATAGGTTATATTCTAGATTGCTAGTAGGTCTCTAATTAGTCAAAAACTATGCAGTAAAAAATTTGGTTGTTATTACAAAATTTACTAATTATACTAATATCTAGCGGGGGCTGCTATTTTTTTCTTGTTATACCGGATAGTGTTTACATAAATGATGAAAAACGCTATTAGACAAAGACAGATAGTTCGGCCCCTTCTTAATAGTTTTCTTTTGTAATTTAATATCCTATCCTATATTATATCAAAGTGGAACCACTATTTTTTTCGTTTCTCCGGTTCTCCAGTTCTCCGGTTCTCCGGTTCTCCGCATCTCTTAACTTTATCTAATTTTTTGGTAATAAGAGTAGCAATTTTTTATTAGGTCCTATATAATTAGTACTCATTAGTCATAAGCTTTTTTTTGGACCATATTTTTTTGGGCCTTATATTATTTTGGGTATATATTTTTATTCGATGCCCACTTTTTGGGCCCTTCTTTTTTTCATCCTTATATTTTCTTGGACTATTTATTTTTTGAGCCTAATTTTTTTGGACCTTATATTTTTTTAGGTCCAATATTTTTTTGACTTTATATTTTTTTGGGTTTTATATTTTCTAGGACATCTTATTTTTTGGGCCCAATATTTTTTTTAAATTTATATTTTCTTGGGTTTTATAATTTTTTTACGTCCTACATATTTCTTAGCTTTATATTTTTTGGACCCTATATTTTTCTAAGTCCTATTTTCTTTAGACCTCTTATTTTTGTAGGTCCTATATTTTTTTGTTCTCTATACTTTTCTGGCCTTATATTTTTCGGGCCTTACTTTTTTCGAGTCCTATTTTCTTTGGGCCTTTTATTTTTATAGGCCTCATTTTTTTCAACCTTATATTTTCTCGGATCCTATATTTTTCTGGGCTCTATATTTTTCTACGGCTTATATTTTTCGGGCCCTACTCATTCTTGAGTCCTATTTTCATCGGGCCTTATATTTTTTTGGGTTTAATATATTTTTGATACTTATATTTTCTTAGGATCTATATTTTTTTGGGACCAATATTTTTTTGATTCTGATATTTTCTTGGGCTCTATATTTTTTGAGCCCAATATTTTTTGATTCTTATCATTTTTTTGAGACCAATATTTTTTTATTCTTATATTTTCTTGGGCTCTATATTTTTTGAGCCCAATATTTTTTATTCTCATATTTTCTTGGGCTCTATATTTATTTCAGCAAAATATTTTTTTGATTGTTATATTTTTTTGGGCTCTATATTTTTTGAGGCCCGATACTTATTTGTTTCTTCTACTTTTTGGGCTCTATATTTTTTTGGGTCCAATATTTTTTTAATTTTAATATTTTCTTGTGCTCGATGATTTTTTGGCCCAATACTTTTTTGATTCTTATCTTTTTTTGGGCTCTATACTTTTTTGGGCCCAACATTTTTTTGATTTTTATATTTTCTCGAACTTGATATTCTCTTGGGCCCATTGTTTTTTTGATTCTTATATTTTCTTGGGCTCTATATTTTTATGGGCCCAATGTTTTTCATTCTTATACTTTTTTGGACTCTATATTTTTTTGGGCATAGTATTTTTCGATTCTTATATTTTCTTAGGCTTTATATTTTTTTGGATCATATTTGTTTGGGCCCAATATTTTTTTGATTCTTTTATTTTCTTGGGCTCTGCTTTTTTGACACGCAATTTTTCTGATTCTTTAATTTTTTTGCGCCCAATATTTTTTTGATACTTATATTTTCTTGGGCTCTATATTTTTTCGGGCCCAATATTTTTTATTCTCATATTTTCTTGGGCTCTATATCTATTTCAGCAGAATATTTTTTTGATTGTTATATTTTCTTGGGCTCTATATGTTTTGAGGCCCGATATTTATTTGATTCTTCTACTTTTTGAGCTCTATATTTTTTTGGGGCCAATATTTTTTTAATCTTATATTTTCTTGGGCTCTATATTTATTTGGGCCCACTGTTTTTTTGATTCTTATACTTTCTTGGGATCTATATTTTTATGGGCCGAATGTTTTTCATTCTTATTTTTTCATGGTCTCAATATTTTTTCGGGCCCAATATTTTTTTGACTCTTACATTTTTTTGGGCTCTATGATTTTTTGGCCTAATGCTTTTTTGATTCTTATTTTTTTTGGGCTCTATATTTTTTTGGGCCCAACATTTTTTTGATTTTCATATTTTCTTGGGCTCGATATTCTCTTGGGCCCAACGTTTTTTTGATTCTTATATTTTCTTGGGCTCTATATTTTTATGGGCCCAATGTTTTTCATTCTTATACTTTTTTGGACTCTATATTTTTTTGGGCATAGTATTTTTCGATTCTTATATTTTCTTAGGCTTTATATTTTTTTGGATCATATTTGTTTGGGCCCAATATTTTTTTGATTCTTTTATTTTCTTGGGCTCTGCTTTTTTGACACGCAATTTTTCTGATTCTTTAATTTTTTTGCGCCCAATATTTTTTTGATACTTATATTTTCTTGGGCTCTATATTTTTTCGGGCCCAATATTTTTTATTCTCATATTTTCTTGGGCTCTATATCTATTTCAGCAGAATATTTTTTTGATTGTTATATTTTCTTGGGCTCTATATGTTTTGAGGCCCGATATTTATTTGATTCTTCTACTTTTTGAGCTCTATATTTTTTTGGGGCCAATATTTTTTTAATCTTATATTTTCTTGGGCTCTATATTTATTTGGGCCCACTGTTTTTTTGATTCTTATACTTTCTTGGGATCTATATTTTTATGGGCCGAATGTTTTTCATTCTTATTTTTTCATGGTCTCAATATTTTTTCGGGCCCAATATTTTTTTGACTCTTACATTTTTTTGGGCTCTATGATTTTTTGGTCTAATGCTTTTTTGATTCTTATTTTTTTTGGGCTCTATATTTTTTTGGGCCCAACATTTTTTTGATTTTCATATTTTCTTGGGCTCGATATTCTCTTGGGCCCAACGTTTTTTTGATTCTTATATTTTCTTGGGCTCTATATTTTTATGGGCCCAATGTTTTTCATTCTTATACTTTTTTGGGCACAGTATTTTTTCGCTTCTTATATTTTCTTTGGCTTTATATTTTTTTGGATCGTATTTGTTTGGGCCCAATATTTTTTCGGTTCTTTTATTTTCTTGGGCTCTGTTTTTTTGACACGCAATTTTTCCGATCCTTTAATTTTTTTGGGCCCAATATTTTTTTGATACTATATATACAATATTTTACTAACTGATTTTCTTAGCGCACTTCTAATTTTAGAGCAATTTAAAGATTTAAAAAAAATTTTTCCTAATTTTTCTTTTATTTTATGAAAATTATTCGATAGATTTGCTCCAAAATTTGTATGCAACTTATTCGCTATTGTCTGAGGAAAATTAGCTTTGGCAAACTCATTTCTTCAGCGCAGTTTTAATTTTAGGGCATTTAGAAAATTTTTGAAAAAATGTTTATTTTTCTTTTTTTTATTTATATCCACGGGCATTACTGCCCTTTTTAACACATAGAAATTCATTTTTAAAACAACACAATTTGACGTATTATTTAACGTGGTATCAGCCCACGGCAGAGACAGCGAAAAAGCGACCAGACGGGGAATTGATCCCGCGCCAACGGGAATACGAATCACGCGCCTTAGCCACTACTCCACTGAACTCCACATTTTTCATTTTTTTTATATTATACAAAAACTATTCGTTAAATTTGCTCTAAAATCATTATGCAAATTATTCGTTATTGCCTTAATAAAACAAGATTTGGAAAACTTATTTTCTTAGCGCAGTTCTAATTTGAGAGAATTAAAAAAATTTTTTAAAAAAATTTTCTGGGTTTTACGTAAACTACTCTAAGAATTTGTTTAAAAATTTGTATACTAATTATTTGCTACTGTTAAAATAATAAAAACATTTGAAAATTGATTTTCTTGGCATACTATTAATTTTAGAGCATTTTGAAAATTTTTAAAAAAGTTGTTATTTTTTATTATTTTTTATTTTACGAAAACCATTCGATAGATTTGCTTCAAAATTTGTATACAAGTTATTCGCTATTGTCTAAAAAAATAAGCTTTGAAAAACTTATTTTCTTAGCGCAGTTTTAATTTAAGAAAATTTTGAAAATTTTGAAAAACTGTTTATTTTTTATTTATTTTTTTTTTATTACACTAAAACCATTTGATAGATTTGCTATAAAATTATCATGAAAATCATTCGTTATTGCCTTAATGAAACAAGCTTTGGAAAACTTATTTTCTTAGCACAGTTATAATTTTAGAGCATTTTGAAAATTTTGAAAAAAATTTATTTTAAATTTTTCATTTTTTTGGATCTTACGTAAACTACTCTAAGAATTTGCTTTAAAATGTATATAGAAATTATTTGATACTGTTAAGATAATAAAAACATTTGAAAACTGATTTTTTTGGCATACTATTAATTTTATTATTTTTCTATTTCACGGACTTATTTTCTTAGCGTAGTTTTAATTTAAGAGAATTTTGAAAATTTTGAAAAATGTCTATTTTTTATTTTTTTTTATATTAGACTAAAACCATTCGATAGATTTGCTCTAAAATAATTATGCAAATTATTCGTTTGCTTAAAAATTGCTCAAAACGCCAAGAGACCCACAGTACAGCTGGCTGAATAAATAACTTCAAAAATAAAACATTAGAGATCAGCACGTGCAGATGTAAAAGAATTTTAAAAATTTTCATACAAATTTTTATTTTTCATTTATCTTGTTTCTTAGCGTGGTTACGATTAGAAATTTCATTGTAATCGTTCTTTTAAAGTACAAATTTATAAATAAATATTAATGTTAGACAATTTTTTCATATTAAAATCACATTTAAATAAATATAAAAAAATTAATGAAACTCAAAGAGCTCTATGAAAAAGCATTCCGCCAAAGCACTTGGCAGCGTTTTTAGTACCAATTTCATTTAAATTCTTATGTTTTCTTAGGCTCTATATTTTTTTTGGCCTCAAATTTGTTTTATTCCTTAATTTTTTTTGCCTCAATATTTTTTTAATACTCATATTTTTTTGGGCTTAATATTTTTTTGGCCTTAATATTTTTTTAATCATATTTTTTTTGGCCTGATATTCTTTTGATTCTTATATTTCCTTAAGAGGCGGTCGGAACCAAATCGGTGACTTGCGGTATATATCAAGTCAGCATTTTTGCTTTACGATAATATTTTGTATATTTTTATGGCTTAAACTATTTCAAATTATTCTTTATATACATGACTAGAGGAAATGACCTTATTTTTACCATATGAATAAGTAAATAAATTATTATAAGCATTTATTACAAATATCAAACTGACTTGACATATACCGCATGCAAAAAACTGTCGTGTCGATTGTTAGGTGCCATTTTTCGCTTTATAACGATATTTTGTATATTTTTGTGGCTTTAACTATTTTAAATTATTCTTTATATACATGACTAGAGGAAATGACTATATTTTTACCATATTAATAAATGAATAAATTATTATAAGCATTTATTACAAGCACCGAACTAAGTCACCGATTTGGTTCCGAGCGCCTCTTAAGCTTTTTATTATTTTGGGCCCAATATTTTTTTGATCCTAATATCTTCTAGGGCTCTATATTTTTTGTCCCAATACTTTTTTAATTCTTATATTTTTATGGTCTCTATATTTTTTTGGACTATATTTCTTTGATTCTTATATTTACTTAGGCTTTTTATTTTTTAGGGCCCAATATTTTTTTGATTCTTATATTTTCTATGGTTCTATATTTTTTTGGCCCAATACTTTTTGCATTCTTATATTTTCTTGAGCCCAACATTTTTATGGGCCCAATGTTTTTTATTCTTATATTTTCTTGGGCTCTATATTTTTTTGGGCAGAGTATTTTTTTGATTTTTATATTTTTTTGAACCATAATTTTTGTACTCAATATTGTTTTAATTCTCATATTTTCTTAGGCTCTATATTTTTGATTCTCATGTTTTCTTGGACTTCATATTTTTTTGGGACCAATATTTTTTTGATTCTTATATTTTCTTGGGCTCTATATTTTTTTGGGCCCAATTTTTTTTTTATTTTTATATTTTTTTGATTACACATTGCGAATCTGATAGCGCATTCCCATATTCACCTGTTTTTACAGCGCATCTCCATATGCAGCTGATTTAACAGATCATTCCAATATGCAACTGATTAAACAGCACATCCCTACATGCAGATGATTTAACAGCGTGTCCCAATATGCAGCTGATTCAACAGCGCATCCCCATATGCAGCCGATTTTTTAGCGCATCAATAAACTTAATTTAACTAAATTTTCAATAATGTTCATATGGCTTCCATGTCGAATAATTGGTAATGTTTACCTGAAATCTCCTGATACAATTACAGTTTTTTCACCGAAGGGTTGCTTTAAATCGCATAAATCTTGAAAAAGACAATCAACTGCTTCGAAAGCAAATTTTGAAGTCATGGATATTTTATCCCAAATAATTATTTGTGTTTCCTCTAATTGTTTACCTTCTGCAGAATTAGGCTTAACATTACAAGTTGTACATACTGTTATATTTAACGGTAGTTAAAATGTTGTATGCACTGTTTTTTCATCGACTAATGAATTTTCTGCTATATCTGTCCAAGTTACACGTAAATAATTTAAAGTGTGATTTTTAAAATAAGCTATTAAAACTTTAAGTAAATAACTTTTTCCACTTTCACCTGGTCCATTTATAAAAATATATTTTTATTTACTTTGTTTGTTTAAACTTTTTATAGTAGAGTTGAATATTTACTTTTGATTATTAACTAAAGAAGTACCACCTTCGCTCTCAAGAAACATCTTATTCAAGCATTGCTTTTTCCTCTTATAGACTACTGTTGTCTTGTTTATGGCGATCTTTCTGCTGAGCTTGATCTGAGACTTCAAAAAGTCATTAATGCTGGTATTCGTTACATCTATGGTGTTGGTAGGTGTAAGCACATTTCTGCTTATTGTTTCTCGATTGGCTGGTTGTCTACAGCGGGTAGAAGAAACTATTTTACAATCTCTTTCTTGTATAACATTTTCTCAACGCATATACCGTCTTATTTATATTCCAGATTTATATGGAACTAGCCAATGAGGGTGTTGAGAGGTGATGTGAGGCCTCTGACCATTCCTTTTGCATCTACAGAGTATTGTCAGGGATCATTCCTGGTCACATCATCGCAACTATAAAGTGGTCTCCCTGCACTGCTTCGCGATTTACCCTTACTTCATGTATTCAAATGATCTGCATTTGCTCATCACCTATCCTTGGAGAATGAGCCACCGCTGCCAGCATAATTTTAATTTTAATTTCTTGTATACTCTTGTTCATACATCTTGTTAAATTGTTATCTTATTAGCTTCTATTTTGTTATATTTTTAAATTCTTATACTCAGTTATCTTATTATGTTTATACATTTTTGTATTCTTTAATATTTGTAAAACATAATGTACATAAATAAATTAGGTATCTATCCATTTATCTTTTTCAGTTTTTCATCAAATTTATAAAAATTTGGTATTTCTAAATACAAGTAATTTTGTGCTCCAAAATCTTCTCTATTCAATTCAAAATATACTGTTAATGTTGTTCCCACATTTTTTGCATGATCATCTTCTTTTCTTACTTTAAAAAATACGTTTTGTTGATTTTCTTGATGAACGCTTAGACGTTTTATAGTATGTGAAATAACATGTAAAGGATATTCTGATTATCTGTGCATTGCTACAGATGGACATAAATATCTTGTATTAATGTATTGTTGGATTTCGTCATATTCATATTCAACATTTTTACGATTGTCATTTTGAAAAGTGTCTTTATTTTCTGATCGAAAATCGACATTTACGTAATGTATTTTAATGTATGCACAATCATGACCTTTATAACAGTATTTAAATAAATATTTTATGCATCGTACAGTGGAACATACTTCTACGTTTATGTGTACATTAAATTTCAATAATAAGTAAGAGTTATAAGAAACAACAAATCCATTATCTGCAACTCTTTTTGTAAATTTATTTTTGAAAATTATTTTGACACCATTATCTTTACGTTTGTATAGTGGATATCCATTTGATTTCAATGTTGTTGTATTATTAAATTTTTTCGGAAAATTTCAGTACATTGTTTCGAATTCTTATCCATACACGGACAATTTATATTTTGTATACCACAGGGACCGTGTATCATAAATTGTTTAATAATACTATAAAATTTTGGATAAATATCTCTATTTGGGATTTCTTCACTTATTATTTTATCAACTTTTTCGGCAATGTCAAATTTATCATTTTTATCTAAGAATAACAACATATGCATATGCGGTAATCCTCGTTTTTCAAATTCAATTACATAATCATATGCAATACATTTTCCTAATATTCCCTTTTTATCACTAAATTTTTTAATTCTTCTACTTTTTGATAAAATAATTTTGTTATAATATCTAGTCTATCTATTGCATTTAAATAAATTCGAAAGTTTTCAGTTATTTCTTTCCAATGTGGGTTACAGGTCATAGTTACAAAAAGGTCAGGTTTACCATGATAATTTACAAGTGTCATTGAGTTAATGTAATTTTGTTTTAAAATTCCTATACTTCCTGTAAAGTTTGATGGTAATATGACCATTTTTTCAATTTTTGAAGAATCTTATTCTTTTTTGTTATGCACATAGTCTATAACACCTTTGTAACTACGTTTTGGTTTTTTCGTATGAAATATAAACTGGAGGTTTCAACTTTGACAAACGCATCAACAATGAACTGTTGAGAAATTTTTCCTAAATTAACGTATGAATTAAATTCATTTCTAACACTAAATCTATAATTATTAAATTGCAAATTTAAAATATTTAATTTTACAAGTTTACTTTTCATATTTGGCATTCATCCAAAACCACCATTAGAATGAATAAGCGGATATGTCATAGGATCTGTATCTTTGCTAATTGTCGGTATACTAATTGGCTTACCATACTTAGAGTGAATGACAATATCACGTTCAATAGGAGGAAGATCGTCTTCTCCAACATATACTATTGCAACTTTATTACAGGTAGGTAGATTATATCTTTTTTTATCCAATTTATTATTGCGGACAATAGACATAGTAACAGTTCTAGGATGATAATAAATTTTTGCACATCGTTGTAGTTTTTCTTCTTCTACTTCATGCATCATTTATAGGCTTTAGCATGAGGTTCAATGTCTCTTCTTAAGATATCTAAATGTTCTAATAATGTTAAATTTGTATTCAACTTATTCCGTTTAATCGTTGCTATTTCACCTAAAATATATAATTGTCCATATTTACATGCTTCATTCGCACGTATTTGTTCCAGTTCATCAATATTCATTTTTTCCTTAATTTTGAAATTTGTTATCTTAGTATTTTCCAATTTTTCTTTATATTTTTTTAGTTGTTTCTTTTTAATTTATATGTAAGCTTCTTTCTTACATAAAGCCTCATTCATACGTACTCGTTCCAATTCATCAGAACTCATTTTTCCATTGAATTGCAATTTTGTTATCTTAGTATTCTCTAATTTCTGTTTATATTTATTTGGTTGTCCTTTTTTCATTTTCATATAAGCTTTTTCCTTTCGTAAAGCTTCTTAAACACGTCTTAGTTCTAATTTATCATTACTTTTTTTTCTTGCATTTACATAATAATGTCTTTTTCTGAATTTTCTTTATATTTATGTGATTGCCCTGTTACCATTTCCCTATTAAGTCCTGTTACAAATAAAGCTTCTTTTTTATCTATTTCTTTTAATTCTTTTTTTTCTTTATTTAATTAAATATCAACAGTCTTGATTTTATCATCGTTATAATTTGAGTGGATATCATCGATTTCCATTATATCATTATCTGGTTTTAAAAAACGCTGCTAAGTGCTTTCGCGCAATGCTTTCTCATAGAGCTTATTGAGTTAAAGTTATTTGATTTTATTTTTTAAATGTGATTTCAATATAAAATACAATTTCTATTTAAGAAAAAATAGTGAGTGTGAGACGATAATTAGTAAATAGGAAGAGAGAGACAAGGATGGATGCCAATAGGGTAGAAATGAGGATGAATCTGAGAAAAAAGGACAAAGAGGAAGTGAGAATGTAAGAAAAGAGTCAGTAAAAGCGTTAAATCAAAAATCAAAAGAAGTGATCAAAGTGCTACACTGAGAAAATTATTTCTTAAAAGCTTGTTTCATAAAGACAGCAGCAAATAATTTGTATACAAATTTTAGAGCAAATGTATCGAGTAGTTTACGTAAAATAAAAAAGAAAATAAAAAATGAAAAATTAAAAAAAAATTTTTAAAATTTTAAAAAATTAAAACTACGCTAAGGAAATCAGTTTTTAAAAATTATCATTATTTCGGCAGTTGCAAATAATTCCCAAGCAAATTTCAAAGCAAATTCATCAAGTAATTTACGTAAAATATAAAATAAATGAAAACTCGAAATTTTTTTTTAGATTCTTAACCCTTACAGTCACAGGAGCCGATATATCGGCTACCTAATTTTCTTTTTTTTTACCTCAATATTTTTGCAATATCATGCTTGATTCTTGGATTTTTTGTATTTTCAGATACACATAGCCTTACTATTTATAATGCTGATGATATTTTATAAATTTATAACTATTAATTATTATTATGAACAAATACATACGAGACTAGTGAATTGAATTGCATGACTAAAAGGGTTAAAATGGCTCTATAAAAAAAACTGCTTTACGAATACCAATTTTCGATAGCTTTCCGTCTACTTACACAAAAACATAGATGGTATGCAAAATTTGAAGCAAATCCATCGAGTAATTTCCGAGATCTAATGGGCTGAATAAATAACTTTTCTTTACAAAATTTCTTTTTCAAAATTTCAGAAATGCTCTAAAATTAAAACTCCCTTATAGGAATAAATTTTTTTAAATTTTCCATCTTTTGGCGATAGCAAATAATTTTCCTGCAAATTTTAGAACAAATCTATTAAGTACTTTACGTAAAATAAAAAAAATAAAAAATAAAGAATCGAAATTTTTTAAAAAATCTTTAAGATTTTCTAAAATCGTAACCACTCTAAGAAAATTATTTTTCAAAAGCTTATTTTTTTCAGACGATAGCGAATTGATTGTACAAAAATTCTGGAGAAAATTTATTGTATGGTTTACGCAAAATAGAAGATAAATTAAAAATAAAAATTTTGTTGAAAATTTTCAAAATGCTCTAAAATTAAAACTGCTCTGAGAAAATTAGTTTTCCAAAGCTTGTTTTCTTCAGACAGTAGCGAATAAGTAGCATACAAATTTCCGAGCAAATCTATTAAATGATTTTCGTAAAATATAAGTAAAATTATAAATAAAAATTTGAAAAAAAATTTTTTAAATGCTTTAAAAATTTTGTTATGCTTCTGGCAGTTGAAAATAAGTTCCATACAAATTTTCAAGCAAATTCTTCGAGTAGTTTACGTAAAATACAAAAAAAATGAAACATCGAAATTTTTTTAAAATTACTAAGATGGCTATAAAATTAAAACTACGCTATGAAAACCGATTCTCAATAGCTTCCGCACCAATTGATCGAAAAATTAATTTGTATAGAAAATTTGAAGTGAGAGAAATTCATCGAGTAGTTTTTCAGATTTTATTAGCTTAATAAATATAAACATTTTTTCAAAAATTTCAAAATGCTCTAAAATTAAAACTAATCTAAGAAAATCAGTTTTCAGAAATTTATTTTATTTGAGCAATTGAAAATAATTTCCATGCAAATTTTGAAGCAAAGTCATCGAGTAGTAAACGAAGAAAACCAAAAAAATGAAAAATCAAAATTTTTTTTTTATAAACGACTCTAAAATCAAAACTACGCTAGAAGAACCAATTATCAATAGCTTCCCAGCAAGTTAGACAAAAAAATAAATTTTATGCAAAATTAGAAGCACACACACACATACACATACACACACACACACACACACACACACACACACAATGGTTATTTTTCATACCCAGGACTTTCATATAAATTAAAAAGCTTAAAATTTTTATAACTTGTTTGCATAAAATTTTACATGAGATCTTACGTGAGATTTTACATGAGATCTTACGTAAGATTTAGCAAAAAAGTATTAGTTTTTAATGAACTAAATTATTGTAAAATGTCTAGAAACAAAAAAAAATATTAAATTAAAAAATTTTATTTCGATAGTAGGAACTTTTTAGTAATCATCGGAATTAGAATTTTCAGAAATATAGTTACATAAGAATTTGGCATGAGATCTCACATGAGATCTCACGTGAGATCTCACGTGAGATTTGTCAGTAGGGAATGAACTTTTCTCAAAGATATTCACAATAGAATTGCTTTTATATTAACTAATTTAATTTACTGTCTTTTTACTTTTAAAAGCTGAAAAATAAAACAAATTATGAAAAATGCAATGAATTAATTGTAATATGATAAAAAATAATATAATTTGTAAAAATAATATAACGATAAAAAAATGGTTACTTTTGGCAAGCATATATTTATATATATATATTTAATCATTAAGAAAAGTTTGTTATAAAAAGGAATGAAATAAAATTTTTTCTGAATCATTTCTAATAATTTTATTTTTCAATTTATTAACAGTTATTTACGACTATTTGCAGTACCTACATTTAGAAGATGTATAAATGATAATAAACAATTATTATTTATCTCCAGCCTAACACTTTTTTATTGTTATTTACAGTTTTCAATAATTTCTCATATTCATTTATTTATTCACAGTATTATTCTACTTTCACAAGATAATTTTCATACAAGGTGATAAAATATTTTACTATAAGATAATATATATACATGTTGCATATCACAAAAAAATTTCAACATACAAACTAATTTTCTAATGTATAGAATAAAAAATTAAATTAATAGAATTTGGAAATTTGGATATCGGAATACTTTGAATAATGTTAAATTTTTTAAATAACTTGTGGAAATGAAGGCTAATTACTTTTAGTTTTAATATGAAGTTAATTATTTAAATTGAAAATGTATTTAATAAAATAATATAACTATTTATAAGTTATTACTTAATAATAATTTCTCAAACTTTTTATTTATAGTTTAAAATAATATTAAATATATCATTATCATTTCAATAGTTTTTATAAAATATTACGTGAATTTTATAAATATTAATTATTTAAGGAAGTGTAAAATGGACACTACACTTGCACTTATAAGTAATGACTATATTCTAATTGTATTTCAAAATTTTGAATAAAGAGATGTAGTAACATATAGGATGTACCACAAAGATTATTTGGTTGAATTTTTAAATAAATATATTCATTGGTCATTGAAAAGTTTGGGTTCCAATATTGTTTATTAAAATTTTTCTATTTGGGATCAGAAATCTAAATATCTTGAAAACTAATAATTGGATTAGTTCGAAAATTCAAATAAATAATGATCATGGTACATACTACAATTTCATACATTCCTTTTATGGAAATTCAGCAATAAAATGGAAAGACAATCAAATATGATAGTTGAATGTTGTATTCAGTGACCGTTTTATATCTCCTTATAGTGAAATATAATTAAACTCTGACAACAAATTTAACATAATGAAATAATTATACTTTTAATTATCATATTTGCTACAAATTTTATAATGATATTACAGAATATTATTTTTTTTTCGCATGTATAATAAGTGTTTTGCAAATAATAAGTAAATTTTCTTCTGAAATGTTTACTTTTTTAGGGGAAATTTTACTTCCATCTGGACAGTTCATGAATATAAATTCATAATTATAGACATAATCAGAAAAATTTTTACATATTTCTTATATTTTTCTATCTTTATAATTGACTATTAAAAAAAATTTAATGTTAAATAAATAATTTTTCAAGATTTTATTTTACAAAATTTATGTTAAAACAATATTAATAAAAATATTTTCATATCATGTAATGATAATTTTTCAACTGAGGTAATTGATATATTTCAAAAATTAATATGTTTCTCTTAGTAAAAATATTATTGCTTTTATGAAATGAATTCCAATATATTTGATTGTTAACAATTTGTATATAAATGACAATTGATTTAAATACAAACACACGTACAAATGAAAATTTAATTAAGATTAAATGTATGTTATTTATAAACAATTGTTAACAAGTAACTTTTTTAATAATATATTTTCATAAAAACTAATGCAAATACTTTATTCTTCGAATGATAACTGAATAAAATTTTAATTGAATTGAATTATTACTTTTTTAATATATATATATATATAGTAAAAAAATAATTATTACAATAGATTGTAGCCCACATAGCACCGAAGCTTCCGGGAAGCCTTCAGGAAGCTTCCATAAAAGGTTCTGAAACTTCCCAGATGCTTCCACGTAAGCTTCCTGGAAGCGTAAAATGTCCCGCGCACTTTTCTTTCAGAAAGATTCCAGGAAGCTTCCGTGGAAGAAATCAGTAAGCTTTAACGGAAGCTAGCATAAATACCTTTTGAATCTTACAAGAAGCTTCCAGGGAAGATTGCCGTAAAATTCCAAGAGTACTTCATGAAAGCTTCCACGGAATAATGCAAAAAGCTTGCATGCAAGCTTCCGTGAAAGCTTTAATTAAATCTTTTTGGAAGCGTAAAATGTCTCGCGCACTTTTCTTTCAGAAAGATTCAATGGAAGATTCTAGGAAGCTTTCATGGAAGCTAGCATAAAGGCCTTTTGAATCTTACAAGAAGCTTTCAAGGAAGATTGCCGTAAGGTTCTAAAAATACTTCATGGAAGCTTCCATAAAACTAAAGTAATCTTCCAAATAACATTCGGATATAACTTTTCGGAAGCTTACTGGAAGCTATTTTGTAATATTCCATTCGGTCCTTATGGAATATTACATGTAAGCCTCCCTGAACCTTCTGTGAAGCTTACATAAAAAATTCCAATGGAATTTCCTCGAAACTTTTATTTAGCTTCCGGGAAGCTTACAGGAAATCTTCCTCATAAGTTACTGGTTACCTCCCGTGAAGATTAAAATATTCTTCCTGTAACATTCCGTGGAGAGCTGCAGGAAGTTTAAATGCAATTTTCCACAAAATATTACTGGAAGCTTTCTGCAAGATATAATGTGATCTTCCGAATAACGTTTATGTAATATTGCATGTAATCTTTTTGGAAGCTTACTGGAAGCTATTTCGTAGTGTTCCATTTAGCCTTCATGGAATATTACATGTTAGCTTTCCTGAACCTTCCGTAAAGCTTACATGAAAGATTGCAATAGAAACTTCCTAAAACTTTCATTTAGCTTTCGGGAAGCTTACCGGGAAACTTCCTGACAAGTTACTGGTAACCTTCCGTGAACATTGAAATATTCTTCCTGTAATATTTCGTGGAAAGCTGCAGAAAGTTTGAATGGAATCTCCAACAAAATATTACTGGAAGCTTCCTACAAGATATAATGCAATCTTCCAAATAACGTTTCTGTAATATTGCATGTAGTGTTTCCGGAAGCTTACTGGAAGCTATTTTGTAATGTTCCATTCAATCCTCATGAAATATTACCTGTAAGCTTCCCTGAACCTTCCGTAAAGCTTACATTGGAACCTTCCTCGAACCTTTCGATGAAAGCTTTCCGAATCTTTCGTGCTATGTGGGAGTTAGATGAAAATGTTATTCGATTGACATTTACAATATTATTTTAACTGTATTTGAAAAGTTACTTGTCATCAATGCAAAAATTTTTGAATTTTTGAATTAATAATCTATTAATATCAAGGATTTCCTAAATTTGTTTAAATATTTATGATATGCAAACCTTACTTGTGATACATACACTTTGTAATATTTGTATCTCATTAAAATTTCACATTAGATGCAAAAAAGATTGTTAAGTTATTAAAAATAGTTATTTTATTATTCTGAAATATTAGCATTTAAAATTAACCGAAAATGTGTATTTTAATCTTATGGTTTTTTCTATTGAAATTCTGTATTTCATATATATAAAAAAAATTTGTGAAGATATTTTTATTAGAAATAAACGCGAAATTTTTTAAGCATGTTTCATGTAAAATTTAATTTTATAATTCAAATTTATGGTCATATATTAAGGTCTGAAAATTATAGTTGTTACTCAGTTCCTAGTTTTCAGTTTATTTATATCAAATATCGTACTATCTTTTTTTTCTTACGGAACTAAAGTAAAAAATAGTCATTTGATGGAATTACTTAAACGCTTTTTTACTTTAAGCACATAAGTACCTATATTTATATATTATGTTTAATCGAATTATTTTTAATTTTGTTCAGTACTTAACATAGACATAGAAAGAATAGACTGCGTCTGCTATACGAAGTTTTTCAGCTCATTGCGAGAAGCTAACGTCAGTGCTATCTCTCTCTAAATGGCGTGCATGGCTCTGCCCATTTAGAGAGCGATAGCACTGACATTAGGTTCTCGCGATGAGCTGAAAAACTTTGTATAGCAGACGCAGTCTACCCTTTCTATGTCTATGGTACTTAAAATTAATTTAAATTAATTTTTATATAATTAAAATTAGTCATTTATACATAATATAATTGCCGTGGGAAGGCTGTGGGTGGTGTGGTGGGGTGCGGGGGATACTTAGACCAAAAGCAACAGTAAAAAATATAGTAATATTTTGAGCAATTCTACATTATTTTGTGGGTGGCTGTGGAGGGGCTATAGAGGGGTGTAGGAGGAGGGGTTTAGGGGGTCTAAGGGTAAATTTCTAATATAACTATACAATATAGGAAGATATATATATATATATATATATATATATATATATATCGCCCATTCTCTGGCAAATCGAAGTACGAAAAATTTTTTTTCGCTAAAAATTGGTATAATGGTTCTTTTCCATTTTATGGACCACTCAGAATTCTTATAGGTCTCTGTAGTACATATTTTCAGAGCTACAAAGCTTCAAAGTTGGGCTAAAACCATATTTTTGACATTTTTGACTAATTTTAGGCTTAAATTACTCAGTTGGGTTGCGTTTTAAGAATATATTACTGAGAACTTTTTTGTTCAGAACATTCTAAATTTTGAGAAAAAATTAATTTACAAGTGTTGATGTAGCCATTCACTGAGCTTAAGTCATTTAAAGCATTGGAATACTACTTTTTAATGTTTCAAATCATGATCTCATGTCCAAGAAAATCATCAAAGTAGGTAATATATGTATAAATATGGCCTACAAATTTCAGAGTGAAATGAATGAATTTAATATTAATATATACCAATGTCTGTGACATGCTAGTTTTAATTATTTGGTCAAATAGCTCCTAAGTTTTTATACATGATTAGATTCAATTATTGCTGTCACATCATTGGATAAATTCAAATTGAAATGAAAATCAATTTTCATAAAATAAGAATATTATTTACCAATGTGAATATAATAAGCTACTCTAAAAAAATACAGCAAGAATTAGAATCAATCATTTTCTAAAACTTAACTTAAGAATATAGACCAATAGGTACTTTAATTTTAACAAGACTCGAAAAATAAAATTCAAGTCAGTGTCATCCGCTAAGTCTATAAAAAAATATGATCATTTACCTGTTATTTACATTTATATTATTTATCTTCACTGCTATAAATAGAATGCTCACTCACCCTAAATCACACTATTTATAACTGGTAATAAAAAAAAAGTTATCACAAAGTATCAACCATTATTTCAAACAAAGGGTTTAGCCTATTAAGAGGATCAAAAACTACGATTATAAGATTTTTTACTTTATAGGTGTTAGTGCACAAACGAAATAAAATAAAATTTTATTAGTAATTAAATTCATTTTTCCAGAATATTACTTCAAAATGCATTCCTAAAAATGATTAATTATTCATTCTTGAAAATTAATAATACTATCTTTATGGAATTTTTTAATTTTATTTTGATAATCAGATTCATGTAAATTAATCGAAGATATTAAAAAAAAACCTTATTTGATTGTTTAAAAGAGAAAGTAATCGTACTTATTTTGTTCACTTATTACTTTATGAACAATTATTTCAATTTCACATTATTCTATTACAGTACCATTCTTGTTAAAAAAATTAAATATATTAATATATGTTGATAAATGGTTGACCTTCTTGAAATTGTAAAAAATTCGATTATAAAATAATGAATTAAACAATAGAACATTTTCCAAGATTAGGATTCACAAAAAGTAGTTCCAGATATCGCTATTGATGTTATTAATCTTTGATCCTGATGATCCTACTAAACACAAAGTAAGTATCTTCGATTTAATCTAAAAAAGATTTAATAAAAAGACCAAATTATGCTTACTAAAATTTAATACTGCAAATGCATATTATTAACGATTCACTAATTTGGTACTTCAATTTAGTAACTATAAAGGAGAATGCCTTCGGATTTAGGGCATTTATCACACTTTTTCGAGGCTGAAATTGAAGATTTTTTCACCCGATTCTAAATGATTATGTATAGGAAATAATTCTGGGGTATGTGAGATACTATAATCATATTTAGTGTACGGAAAGTAGGTAAAACTGCCCAAAAATCGAACTAAAAGTGGTTTTTCGCTTCTGTAGGCCATTGCACCATTTCTAACGATCTGGAAAAATTCATGGTTACAGTTTTTTTGTTGGAAAACAACATATTTTCTTTTGGTTATTTCTGTTGTCTTAGTTTTTTTTAAATTGAACTTTAAAAATTTCAAATGCTTATAAAATTTGAATTTGCGCCAAAACTATTTTTTACCAATGTCAAGTTGTAGGGCTTTCAAAAACCTACAATTTAAAAAAAAAACGTATTTTTCATCCACTAGAAGCCGAGGTATCGTCAAAAAACGAAAAAACACGTTTAAATTAATTTCGAGGTTATGATTCATTAAAAAAAGCTAAAAATTTTTTTGTGTGAGTATTTTTTAATGCAGAAAAAGATAGCATTTTTATTTTTTAAATTTTCGGTGGGGGCAATTTTGATCCTCTTAATACGCTAGACCCTTTGTCAGGATATACATTCATACATGTTTTAAAGTACCCGGTTAGAAAAATTCATATGAATTTTAATATGAATTTTGAATCTGAATTTTTATACGAATTTTTGATATAATTAATATATATTTTTGTTTCATTTTTTTTATATTAAAAAATTTATATAAAAAATTGCAGGTTGCATTTTGAAGTTTTTTCATGCTTTTCCCATATAAAAATAATGAAATGATCACCATAATTATTATTCATTTGAATTTTTTATATGAATTTTTTATATAAATTTTTTATATGTATTTTTCATATAAATTTTCATATGAATTTTTAATTTGAATTTTTTATGTAAATTTTTTATATAAATTTTTCAACCGGGTACTTTAAACTATGTATGAATGTATAACCTGACAAATTTGTTTGAAATAATGGCTGATACTTTTTAATAACTTTTTTTTATTACAAGTTATAAATAGTGTGATTCAGGGTGAGTGAATATTCTACTTATAACAGTACAGATAAATAATATAAATGTGAATAACAGGTAAATGATAATATTTTTTTATAGACTTAGCGGATGATGGACACTGACTTGAATTTTATTTTTCGAGTCTTGTTGAAATTAAAGTACCTATTGGTCTATATTCCTAAGTTAAGTTTTAGAAAATGATTGATTCTCATTATTGCTGTATTTTTTAGAGTAGCTTATTATATTCACATTGGTAAATAATATTCTCAATTTATGAAAATTGATTTTTATTTTTATTTGAATTTATCCAATGATGTGACAGCAATAATTGAATCTAATCATGTATAAATATTTAGGAGCTATTCGAACAAATAATTAAAGCCAGCATGTCACAGACATTGATATATATTAATATTAAATTAATTCATTATCATTGTCAGTGATATACGGTTAAACTCATGTCAGTTTTAGATGTATTAATATACCATATCTTTTGAGGTTGTACAAGTCGAAATCCCCATAAAATATATTTATCACTTCTACGTTCATCTATAACAATCTTCAAAATTATTTCCACTTTCATTGCAATAAATGTATAGTAAGAACATGGAAATGCACTTTCTTAAACAATCATAAGATTTTTTTAACTTATCATTGATACGATGATTCCATAAATAGACACATAAAGTGAATTTATTTATTTTTAACTCTTATCCCACTTCACAGTAACACAGATTTGATATTTCTGAAATGGAGTGATCAATTCTATAAAAAGAAAGTGAATTAACTAATTTCAATACAACTTGCGTAGTATCATTTTGCAAATTATTTTGAAATAATTTCAAGTTTGAAACTTAGGAAATTCATCTAAAGATCACATTTTTCATTATTTTTAATTACATTTTTATTTTTTTTAAAGGATCGCCAAGGATGTCCACTCTGAAATTTTTAGGCCTATATTTATATATATATATTACCTGCTTCGATGAGTTTTTTGGAGATAGGATTATGGTTCGAAACCTTGAAAAGTGGTATTTCAATGTTTAAAATATCTTTAGCTCAGCGGATGGTAACATTAGCACTTATTAATTACTTTTTTCTCAAAATTTAGAATATTTTGAACGAAAAAGTTCCTTAGTAATATATTCTTAAAATGCAACCCAACTGAGTAATTTAAGCCTAAAATTAATCAAAAATGTCAAAAATATGGTTTTAGCCCAACTTTCAAGCTTTGTAGCTCTGAAAATATGTACTAAAGAGACCTATAAAAATTCTGAGTGGTCCATAATATGAAAAAGAACTATTATACCAATTTTTAGCGAAAAAAAATTTTTCGTCCTTCGATTTAGCAGAGAATGGGCTATATATATATATATATATATATATATATATATATATATATATAATATACGTATACATCAATTTTAAATTACTCATAATTAATTTAAAACTTAAAAGTAACTATTTCAAAACGTAATATGGAAGATAAATATGTATCTTTTTATTCCTTAAATATCACGAATTAGAATATTAATTATTAGTAATTTAAAAGTGTTATATATTATATGAATAATTCTATATTAAATAATTTTTTATTTTAGCAATGGGAAAAGCTGCACGAAAAAAGATTAACAATCAGATTTTCTGCGAAATATTGCCCTCGAATCGAGTAGGTGAAATGTCAGTCTTAGTAACAAAAAAAGACACTAAGCATCGCAAATTTATGTTCTTACTTCATAATATAATAGTACCAACATTGGTCCCTAAAATTCAAGCTATAGTACTAATTGAAATTATCTCGTCACTTTTTTCTCAAATACCTTAGTACATAAATTAGATATACTATATTTGGAACATATTTCAACAATACTTACCTTTCTCCGTGCAGTTGTTAGTCCTAGCAAACGTCAAATACTGTTTTCGATTATTTCATGGTTCGTGATTGAAACCATTGATTAAAAAGAACGCATTCCTATCATATTTATTCATAGATTCAAATGTAATTTAGTAGAACAAATTCTTAATTCATCATGATATAATTTGTATTTAAAAAATTTTTATGCATACTGTAACTTTAATTAATCTTTTTTATAAAAATATAAGAATTTTATTTAGTACGAAACTAAAATATCAAAATTCATAAGTTGCGGTAATTCTTTTTCATTTTAAAATTGGCTAATTTATATATACTAATATAATATCTGAAAATTCAACCGAGCGACGTTAGGAGCGAGGTATTTTTTGCTAGTATTATAATTAAATTTAATATTTTTTTTCTCAACTTAACCTATAGTTACCCAAAGAACTTGCTTTATAAAAAAAACTTGTATATGGTTTAAACTTAAATTCTTTTAATTAATTTATTTAAAGTTTACTTAGTGGATTCTAGCCTGTACATTTATACGTTTGTTAGTTTATTTCTTGAATCGATCTTAAAATTGGTTGTTATATTAGAGTTAGAGTATTCAATTCCCTTATTTTATTATTATTATTATTATTTTTGTAGGTTGGGGAATCTCAGGATTTGGGGATTATAAGCAAATTTTTATTTCTTATTTAATTTAAGATTTTTATAATCTTCCAAATAGAACGCACCCTTACAAAGTCAAGAAAATATAAATATCATAATGAAGATATACATTGCGCAATCATAAAATTTAAAAAAATGTACTAAATATAATTTATGATGTTTCACTAATAGGGTTGATCGACAAAGCTGTTACATGGTTCGTGCTGATGAATTGTACAATGAAGTAACTCAAGATGCCTCTGGTAAAGGCGCCTCTCAGGGTATGTTTATTGGTTGTTTCGTAGATACAGCTACAGGTTGGGTATCTTTTACCTGTGAAGGTAAAGAGACTTACCATAAGTTTAAAATGGAACCAGATACCAAACTCTACCCAGCTATATTTGTTGAGGCTACTAGCAAAGAAATTTTACAAATCGAACTAGGTCGCACATCCACTACTCTACCCTTATCTGCAGCTGTACTGCAGAGTTCAGAGCGACACGTGATACCACAATTTCCACCAAGATTAAAAGTTCAATGTCTTAAGCCTCATCAATGGGCAAGAGTTCCTAATCAGTCTCTACAAGTTCATGCTCTCAAACTGTCTGATATTCGGGGCTGGTCAATGTTATGCGAAGATGCAGTCTCAATGCTGGCTCTACACATACCTGAAGAGGATAGATGTATTGATATTCTGGAACTTATCGAAATGGATAAATTATTAAGGTAAATATCCCTTATCTTGTGCTTTAGTAATATAGGCTTCCTTCCTGCAAATAAGAAAATATGTGATATTCACTCATTTTGAAAATACTTAATAATCTTCAAGAGTAGAACGGAGAAAATTTTATTATTAACCTGCAGGCGGCTGGAGTGATGCCGATCAGCATCATCTCAAGGTCGGCCCACATTGCTAGTCCATTGGGAACTTTTTGTATGGAAAAATTTTTCAAAGTATCACTTTTGGACATTCTGAAATGCCGGCCACCTGAAGGTTAAATGAGAAATAGAAATACAATGATATTATTGAGTGTAGTAGTTATACTATTTTCAGTAGAAATTGTTATCGAGTACAATTCTTTATATAGATCGGAAGCTGGGTATTGTTTATATGTTTTTTTTAAATGTATAAAAAGTATGTATCCCTATGTATACTCACCCTCTGTAACTGAAAAAAATTAGTCGAAAATCATGAAAAGTACAGCATTTTGTTAAAAAAGCCATTATTTAAATATAAAAATAAATTTTGTTTTAATTTGCAACAATTTTTTTTTATAAAATATAGCCTAAAACAAATAAAAAGTCTTTATCCTAACGTGGTAAACAAGATTCAATTTTCGAGGCCTATTTTAAATGAGAAAAATTTTATATTTCTTCACTAGTGAGCAAAATACTATTAATAGTGGGAGAATGTAATATTTTGCTTACGTGAAAATAAAAGATACAAAAATTACGAAAAGTCCATTATTTATAAAATTAATTTTATTTAATATGATTGAGAATTTATTAAATTTAAATACAATTATTTAATTTTTCTCGCTGTAATTATTAATAATAAGTATAACATATTCACAATAAAAACAAACAAATAAATAATGAATAAATAATTGATGATATATTTTAAATAATAATTTCTATTAATTATATTACGCTTTATTGTAAAAAAGCG
Source organism: Anastatus disparis (assembly GCA_017163975.1). Lineage (NCBI taxonomy): Eukaryota > Metazoa > Arthropoda > Insecta > Hymenoptera > Eupelmidae > Anastatus > Anastatus disparis. The sequence continues at coordinate 1,870,901 of JAFFSR010000258.1, forward strand.
GCAAACGTATTAATTACTAAAAGAGTAACCTTTGTTTGGGTCACGGATCTTCTTGTAACTAGCGGATATGTTTTTATCCATAAAATCATGAAAAAAGCCGCAAGCATCCTAACTAACGCTCGATCATTCCAAGATTATGAACTATTTTGTTCAATTTCTTTAAAAAATCATTGTTTATAACATTGAATATTCCTCTCCTATGGGAGCTTTCAAGTTCATTCTGCAAAATTCTAGTAAAAGCTGAGATTAACTTCTTTTACTTAAAAAAAAAAACACATTCAAAAGCTCAACTCGATCTAAACTTATAGCAAAATGAAAAACATGAAAAAAACAAGCACAGTAATTTTATGAAAATTTAAGTTTAATGTTATGTTGATTTTTATAGCAATTTTTACCTTTCCATAACTTTTAAATGGATTGAGCTTTTTGAACACGTTTTTTTTTTTTTAATCAAAAGAATTCAATCTCAACTTGTACTAGAATTTTGCAGAATAAACTTAAAAGCTCCCATTGATGAGTAATATTCAATAATATAAACAATGTTTTTTTAAAGAAATTGAACAATATAGTTCATCTTGGAATGATCGAGGGTTAGAGCGAATGCTCGCGGCTTTTTTCATGATTTTATAGATAAAATCATATCCGCAAGTTACAGCAAGATTGGTGACCCAAACAAGGGTTACTCTGCTAGTTAGTTAATAGTTGACACTATCCGCACTCCTTGTGCGACCTTTTCTTCAAGATTTTCATGCCATCACTCACGTTATTTGTTACCTTAGTCCACCAACAAAATAAATGAAGAATACTAGTCTAATACGAACTAGACAAAAAATACTAGTCGAATCAATAATAATTTAAATTAAATAAAAGTAATACTTTATAAAAAAAACATTAATTTAAAAACTGTTGTATGTACAATAAAAAAAGCATTTATAAATAACATGAATACCAGAGTTTTCTTACGTCTTGATGTCGAATTACTTTCACCTTATAATAAAAATACTATTCTTAGATCGAGACACCTCTTTAATTTTAAAAAGTATTACAGATATTAAGAAATTATTACTATATATTTTGCATTTTTTTCAATTATAAAAAAATATTAAAACTTTATTAATGAATATAATTTACGAGGAACTGATATTTTATATAAACGTATATACGAAAAAATGTATATAAGTTATTTGATGGAAAAATAAATATTTTGAATATACTACTTTCTTAAATAATTTAAATATTTTTTCAAAATAAATATGAAATTTTTTGAAATAATTCTTAATATTGATGAAAAAATGAAAGAATCTTTTGAAATCATTTGTGATTATTATATGATTTTTTAAATTATTTTTCTAAAGGCAGGGGGCTTTGCCCTCTGCACCCCTGGACCTGCCACTCTCCCTTATCCATGATAATATTTGAGTTTTATAGTGTTTAATGAGATTTAACTGTGAAAATAGTATTCATTAAAAAAAAAGACGCCAGGCTTTTTATTCGTCTTAAGAGCAGGTCGTATATCTCTGTTCTTTTCTAATCAAAGAATTAATTTTTTTGCAAAAATAAATAATTGTTGCAAAAAATAAGGAGATAACCCCATCTCGTATAATAAAAAGCCAGATTTTCTTTGATAAGGAAAAATTATTTTTATCGATTCTTTTTGAAGAAAAGCTTGAAAAACTTAAAAAATAGAGGTTAGGATGGACAATTCAGTTTTTCAAGGTTTTCTTAAAAACGAAGCGATAAAAATAATTTTTCCTCATAAAAAAAAATCTTGGTTCTTATTATACGAGATGAGGCTTTCTTCTTATTTTTTGCTACAGTTATTATTTTTTGTAAAAAAATCAATTCTTTGATTAGAAAAGGACAGATATACTCGACCTCCTCTTAGGTCGAATTTCTTTTACCTTGTCAGAAAAAATATACATACAAGTATTCGTGAACATAGGTCATCCAACGACTGGATGACAAAATCAAATCGTATGGGAATAACCTGTTTTACTCATTTGTAGTGCAATGTACTATCTCGCCATTCTACTTCAAAATTGCAAAATCATTATGTTCGTATGTGTCATATGGCTCTCATAGCAATAAATACAGATTGCAACTAGTATGAAAAGACTTCCTTACGAAACTCTCTACAACCTCCACCTTCAGCTCGGGCCGTGAACTTATCGTTTCGTAAATAAAGACTTTTTATACCCATTACGAAATGTACTATTTCTTGACTGAGTCAGCAAAATTCGGCCTTGCCTGTTAGTTTTCTACGAAATCGTTTGTAATTTTTTTTACATAAGAGAACATTTGTTTGATCGCACATCAATAATAATATAATATTTTAAACAACATCAATTAGCCAATGTTCTCTATACTAACGGTACAATCGAGCTACTCCATATTTTTGATGATTAAAAATTGATGAGATTTAATATTGTTGTTCTCATTAAAAGTAATTTTGCACGTATTATTTTTAAAACATCTATACTTGATGGAAAGGATATTTTTCCGAATGTTAACCTTAAATGGCAAGATCGCATATTTTACCACAGACATAAGACAATTCGAAATTATGGAGCTAATTTTGAATCATTGTTATTTATTACTTAATAACATAATTTTAGTAAGCAAACATTCTTACTAGTAGATAAGCAAAGGGGGTTCTGGCCCAAGTAGGTCAGAATCCCTTACCTTTCTGGGCCACCTGGCCGAGAACGCCCGTGCATTACTGGGCCAATACCCCTACTTGGCCAATAACCCAATAACTTGAGCTATATGCGCAAGCGCCTATCTACTGTTTAATATTTTTATATTATAATATTTTATATCATAATATTTTATATTATAATTTTACGGCTATTACTAGGTCGATATCCACTATGCCCTATTTGCTATTGGAATTTTATATTGTAATATTTGATATTATAATTTTTTATACTCAATATTCGATGATGGAGTTTTGAATAACGATTGCTTCATACTGGAATATTTTTCATCTACATATTCTTTCCAGTTTACATCTTTCTTTCGTCTGTGACGAAGAAGTGGGGTATACTCTGAACAATTTCGATCAGAGGAATTTTGATCCGAGGAATTAGGATCTGAGGAGTTGCCTCCTCCCATGCTTGTTGAAGCCTATCCCATTTTGGAATGAATGTGGAATTGGAAAGCATTTGCTATTTATAGCTACTCACAATCCATTTTCTCGGAAATACTCTCAGTGAGAAATTTTTTCATGAGTCTTACGTTGTGAAGCGCACAACTAGCTCTGTAAGCTCCATTATGGTGTGGGCAAGCAATGACAAGTTTGATCTTGTCTAGCGGTGAAAAGCCCATTTCTGCTATATCGTGGACTTTGAATTTGAATCGTTCCAACCACGCTTTCTTGATAGAGCCAATAACTAAGACTCTACTAGCATCGTGTAATGCCTCTCTGAGTAATTTTCCTACGTCTGTGTAGGGAATATTTCCTGAATCCCAAGATAGACCATGGAAATGTTCTTCTAAAAATATGTTTTCTCTCTTGTACTTATCCGATAATCGACGCCAAGGATAAGACTTCTCGAATAGAAGTACAACAGGGTCGAAATTATCGCTCAGAGGAACTATAGCTCATTCTTTGAGAATGTAGTTATTGCCTGGCTGTTTGAAGCCTTGCATATCTACCAAGCACTCCATCCTGAATGAAAGACTATTACTGACGAGTCAGCTTTTTATAATGATTTCTTCATACAAGTTTTCGTACGTTACCGCTCGTGGCGCTGTACTGAACTACGCGATCGTGTAAGATTAAGCAGTAAGCAGAAGTTCCGGCTGGAAAATTACCTCTCGATTCGAATTCCAGTCAAACGTCCACAGGGGCACTCTTTAACGATTCGTTTTGCTTAAAACAATCGATTACGATTAAAGGTAAGTACTCGATAAAATTTCGCTTTTTTAGTATAGGCTCGATAACTTTAAAATAGTAAGCACTTTGAAAGTTGGCGTACATATCGTATAGCATTGCGTATTGATTATGAGGAAAATCTAAATTAGGATTTCCATACGGATAGTATTGATAATTGAGAAACAGCTTTACATTACAGATATTGCAATGATCAAAGCGACTCGCGTTGATAGTTCTCTGACTTTTTCGATTCGTTTGAAAACCTAGTATTACGAATCGTGGCTTTTCCAGCTGATTGGAAGTTTTGACGGTCCAAACATGCATAGATGTTGTGGGAAGTAGTGGATACTCGTACAACTCCCAGCTACGAAAACTTATATCGATTGGTTTATCCTTTTCAACGTGATTTAATAGTTGGATCTTGTACGAGCTTGATACTACTACGTAAGGCATAAGCCACTCTATTCTATTCAATTCAATCTTGAAATTCTCAAACGCGTTAAGATCAGCAGGGTCTGGTGCTGTTTGTACGACAGCGTTTAAATCATTTCTCGATCTCGTTAGAATGAGCTCGTGTTTTACGTTAATCACGATTTTACGATAATCTTCAGCGAAGCCGAGAATCATAGCTAGAGGAATCGAAACATCGAAGTAACCTGCATCGTTAGTCAACTGCTGTGTTTCTTCGACACCGAACCAACCTGCATTTTCATTAGAGTGGTCAAACCTACATTCTTACACTTATCGATTTCTACTGCGTTGATCTCGTAATGTATTTCCTCAAACATATGACAGATGGCGTTGTTGACTAATTTAGTATTAGTTACAGCAGTTCCATCGGCTTTCACTAGTCTGCCACAAATATGTAGCGAACTACGCGATAGAAGAAGACACAAATCTTGATGTTGAATAGCTATACGGATCTCATCACTGTTGTTGAAGTTGGATGCTGAGTATGGTTGATGCTTAGTATTTCTTCCATTTTTCTGTGAACAACAAAAGAATAAACAAGTTATTTTCCACCAGGGGCGACTCGAAGGCCGAGACTCCTTAGAAACTGTATGTTTTGCCGTGTTAACACTTTGTCTGCTCTTGGCCGACTGATGGTTGGTCTCCATCTTGATCTGCTTTTATAGCCTTTTCCAACTTTGGAATTAAATACGATTCCCATTACGCTGGTTTCAGATGTAATCTGATGGTAATAATTTCTCCTCGAAAATTAACAAGTTGCCTGTCTTGATCAACTATGCGCAATTGAATGTGATCTATTCTCTTGACGACGATCGGAAGGTAAATGACCGGTGAAGGAACTTCAATGATCTTATATCCTGGCAGTGCTGCTGGGAAGAACTCGTGTAAAGTGTGCACTCGTTGACCGTTTATATACCCACCACAGGTAATATCGCACTCTATTCGTAGAGCGTTGACCTTCAAGATGGCTACTGGTAAATCAGGACTATGAGTGACGTCTGCTGCGAGAACGCGTTTAGCAAATCCTTATAAAGGTCCTATGGAATTTTTGGGTCAGAAATTTATGGAACGATTGCACTTTATTTCACTACGAAGAGTATTATAATTAGGTTTTATACTGATTGAGATATTTTTATAAGCCAATGTCTCGCTTAGAAAATTCTCTATAGCTTCGATCTCGTAACTACCTGTCGGTAAAGTGATTTCTTCTTTATCAACATAAAATAGACTGCTACCTTCGTCAATATTTGGTGTTGAATTAAAGGTCATAAAGACAACTAAACTAAGAACATAATTTTTATCAGGAGATAGTTCAATCGGTGGAAAATATTGTGCTTCGAGTACGGATGTTGTATCCGAAAGACTTAACGTCAACGATTCTTCCATGATGACTGTCAAACTTATAATAAGTTAATATTCACACACTTCTCTCCTTATATGCGAAGAGCTCTGCTTAGAAACTTTAGACAAAGATGACCACAGTTGAATGTATCAAAAACTTGGTATCTTTTATGATTGTATTTGATTTCATGGACACCTAGATACATCATCATTAAATCTAGAGGTGGTTGAAGATCTCCGAAAATATCGAAATATACTACGTTGTTTCCTTACTTGCGCTAAGCTACCCAATGAGTTCCTGGCATATCTGCGTCATCAAGATTGACTATAGCAGATTCACGATAATGAGGACCGCTTTTCGGTAATGCGTCGCACATAAATACCCCTCGAAAGTTTGGAATTTTCAAAATTCTCACATACTTGATGATATCAGCGTCAGTGAGAGCTCTATCGGGCAATCTTACTTCGTCGATCTTTTTTTTTTAAACCTTCACCATGGTAAGGTTTTAGACGAAGCCCGAGTTCACTCTTACTTGGCTGTAAATAAACCCTTTTACCGAGAGCTATATCTTCCATTTTCTTATTATATCTTTTCATCTCCCCCAATTGCGAATTAGCAGCTTTAGCATTGTTGACAGCTTTAGCCATACCAGCAGCGCCTCCTGCAATGCCACCGACTGCACTCAAACCGGCAAATAATGGTATAGGGAACGGTAAGAAGCCAACAACTTTCTTTGGAATTGAGAGTTCGCGTGGGATCTTAACGTTTTCCTTACCACCTGCCGCTCTAACGGCACTACGTGCACCCTTCAATGCTGATAAAATAACTTTGCGAGGACATTTGCTGGGAATTATTGATTTAGATGCAGCTTTTACTACATTATTAAATATAATGGCCGCTCCCTTCTTCTTTCTCATCTCTATGCCGAATCTAGATTTTAGTTTTATTGCTTTGCTAACAGCAAAAGCAGCTGCTTTCTCTTCTATGGATGCGTCCTTAGATTTCACTCGCTGCCAAGCTTTCTCTGCCAATACTTTGTCTGCAGCGTTTCTCGCTTCGATATTCTCACGATTTTGAGAATAAGCTATATCGTGGTCTTTACAAGCTTGATCAAGAAGATTGATTTCTGGGTCACCTCGAGCTAATCGTTTAGCTAATTTAGTACCTGGTCCGCAGTACTGATATCCTGGAATGTGAAGTTCGAATGGAAGACTGATGATGATTTTATTGATAAAATCTCTGCCGCGTCGGCGTTGTCGCTGTTGATAGTGTACGATCATCACCCTATGAAGGTTACGTGAAAACTGATGCTTGCGCAAGTATATAAGGCCTCTATTTATACTAAATTGATCACTCTTGTTTGAGATCTAATAGCATCAACATGAATTTCAAAGAGCATCCAGTTAAACTTCCGATCATGAATTTCGATACGATAGTCGAGCAAGAAAAAAAGATAAAGAGACATGGAGACTTACTTCCAGATAGTATTCGAGCTATATTTTGTGGGCCATCCAACTGTGATAAAACAAACAGTCTACTTGCAATGATTACACATCCTAATGGACTGAGATTCGAGAACGTATATGTATACTCAAAATGACTGAATCGATCAAAGTATAAGTATTTGAAGGAACTCTTCGAGCCTATAGAAGGTATACAATATTTTCCATTCAGCGAACACGAGTCAGTAGTATCACCTGACGATGCCTTACCTAATTCAATAATGATAATTAATGGTGTAGCTTGCGAGAAACAGGATAATGTGAGAGCATTTTTCTACATGGGAAGGCACAAGAATGTTGACTGTTTCTATTTGTGTCAATCTTATGCTCATGTACCGAAACATCTTGTAAGAGACAATGTAAATCTATTGATAATTTTTCGTCAAGATGAAGTTAACTTGAAACATTTGTACAATGATCACGTGAATTCGGACATGACTTAAACAATTCAAAAGTCTCTGTTCACGATGTTGGACAGATGATAAGTATGGTTTCTTGATGATCGACAAAGATAGTTCGATTAATAGCGGTCGGTATCGAAAGGGTTTCGACTGTTTTACTATAAATATAGCACACTCTTAGAGTAGTCAACACTCTGTGATTGAACGTCTAATCGTCAACATGGCCGACATTCGTCGAAGAAAAGATATATTACATTAACTTATCAAAGCGAGAAATGCAGTTAAGTATAAATACAATCTATTGAAATATGGAAAGGAGAATTTTGAGAAAGCAATTGGAGATACTTTTAAACCAATAGTTGATCCTCTACAGAAACTTATTAAGACATCTCGAAAAATTGAAACGAAGGAACAAGCTACTGATGTTATAAGCGTAAATAATGATAGCATTGCAGAGGGGTCCGATGAACCATCTTTGAATGAAACTGTTCGACTGCATACGGATACAGAGTTTGAATCAGCGCTCAGTGATGAAGATAGTGGTATAAATGATAATAAGTATATTTACGAACTCATGAAAAATGAAGCCAAGGAGTTGGATAAAATTTATGGTGTTCGTAAAGAGGATGAAAAATACGTAATAGGCGACTCACTTATTTACTTTGAAGATAGATGTGTGAAAGTTAAAGATGTGAAATATCCGAGAACTGATGGTTTATTAGAGTTACTACTAGCCAAAACAGCCTAATCAGAAAAACATTAGTTCTGATGATATGAAAAATTATCGAAAAATTCTTGTGGTTACCAGTGCTCACAAGAGACGTTACAGAAATGACGAACAGATTCGTGCTCATAAAAGCAAGAAATTTGATAAAATCATTGCTCCTATGTTAAAACGTGGCGGTGGATTATTACCTCGATACAAAATTGCTAAAAGGAATATGCTGATGGATTACGTATATTGGGATGATCCCAATGAACTTGTCGATTGATTACGATTACTTATGGCCGAGAGAGAAGCTGGAAATCCTAGTCACACGAACGAAATTCATTCATTTATCGAAAAACTACGTGAAGCTGGCTATATATACTGAGACGTAAGCGAATACTTACACATTATCAATATGAGTGTTGACGTATTCGGACGTAATCTTAAGCGTAGCGAGGGTGCTCGCGGTCCTCCAGGTGTTGGATACAAAATCACTCCTGATGGACAATATGACTTGGAAAATAAGAGGCTATGCAATCTCGCATCGCCTAATCAACTCAATGAAGCTGTAAATCTCGATACTTTACAACGTATCGTACGTTTGGAGGTTCAAAGATTATTAGATGCAATATCTAGTTTAAGAAGTGATCTCAATAACCTAGATAAAATTGTAGAGATGCGCAGAGACGAGCTGGATAAGACATTTGTACAAAGCGAGGTTGAGATCAAGACTATAAAAGAGGCGTTATCGCTGTTAGTACAAAACAGTCAATAGCCAACCATCGATGGAACAACGTCAGAGAGTAGTAGAAGAGCTTAACAAGCCAGCTTGACGTAATTATCTACATCGAAAGTTGGACGTGCGAGGTTTGGACGAGACGTGGCAAGCAGATCCAGTGGAAATGCAACCTTATTCTAGAGAGAATGAAGGTTTTAAATATATGTTTACAGTAATAGATGTATTTTCAAAGTATGTGTGGTCAGTTCCTGTTAAACGAAAAACTGGACAGGATGTCGCTGATGCTATGAAATCTATACTGCGCAAAGGCCGAGTGCCGAAAAATTTACAAACATATAAAGGCAAAGAGTTCTATAATACGAATTTCCAAAGTCTTATGGAAAAATACAAGATCAATCTATACTCCACGCATAGTAACCTTAAGGCATACATTTGTGAACGTTTCAATCGCACGCTGAAAAATAAGATGTGAATAGAGTTTAGTTTACATGGTAACTATAAGTGGCTTGATATCTTACCCAAGCTTACAGGCGCTTATAATGATAGAAAACATGGAACTATAGGTACGAAACCCGACGATGACACAGCTGCCAATGAAGCACAAGTTCTCAAACGTTTTAATAAAAAAATTGGTGTGATTAAAAAGCCAAAATTTAAAGTTGGTGATAAAGTTAGAGTTAGTAACGTTAAACAGTTATTTGAGAAGGGATATACACCCAACTGGTCTACAGAGATATTTACAATAGCTAAAGTGGCAGCTACAAATCGAGTGACTTATCATCTTGAAGATTATCACGATCAGCCAATCACTGGTGGCTTCTACGAGCAGGAAATTCAGAAAGCAATGTATCCTGATGTGTATCTTGTCGAAAAAGTTTTGAAAAAACGCGGTAATCAAGTTTATGTGGAATGGTTGGGTTTCGATAGTTCCCACAATAGTTGGATCAATAAGTTTGATGATTAAAAAGAAATAAGGAGAAAGTGGTAAGAGCCCCCACCTTCGCTCGTACCTGTGATGAACAACCAATAAATCGTCATTTGTTAGTCTTATGTAATGAACGAATTCACTATATAGGACTAACCCATGACTCGTTTTCCTCTCCGTTGACTTTCTCTTTATTTTTTTTTATTTTTTATTTTTTTTTTTTTTTTTTATTTACAATATATACAATTAAATAAATTCAAATTTATTATCACCAAGATATAACAAAAATAATTGGTATTTATTAGCTTTAGCCGCCATTTCTTCAAACAAACTTTCGTTTTTCTCCAATGCCTTGGATACACGGTCAGGTAGAAATATTTGAAACTCCTGTCTGATGGTAACTACAATCTTTAGGCCGAATTTAGTACTGTCACATCTCAGCTGGGTGATCATGTGATTTTCTCCCTTCTCCAATTTGGATAAATTCTTCTTTGGAAGATAGGCGTTTGCGCAGATTTTATTTAGCATGTTGAAGTCCATTCTGAAAAATCAAATAATGGTTTATTACATTGATAAAATATATTAAAGAGATATTTTATGAATACTTACTTAAGACGTTGCTTCTTAGATTCTAGGTTTCTTGCTGAGAGGCTCTCCGTTCTCTGACTCGTCGATTGAACGAATGTGGTGATCTTCGGTGTGGAGCTCCTTATGTTGGAGTCTTGGTGCCGTTCTCTTCTTGTCTATAACTATAGTAGCCACATCTTTCATAATCAAAACTACACTTAATATAGTAACCAATACTATAAGCTTGATGGCGTTGATAAACTCGCGTATCGTTATCCACAGGCTTTAACAGACACTCAAAGTTTGCATAAATAATAAACGGCACTTTCGTTTTATTGTTAAAGTTACGGAAAAGCAATATATTATTATTCTTCAGAGGCAGCTGGATTTTACACTTATTCATTTGTTGACAATCCAATTCGTGAGCCTTGAATTTTTCTTCGTTAGCGAAATAGTGTAAACATCTATCACAAATGTAATGATGTGTGTTATGTTTTATTGTTTGAGTTCTCACCAATCTTGATAAATTTTTAATCCACACATAGTTGAACTTAGGTGTAGAATCATCGTTATCTTCCTCTCCTTCTTCTTCATCATCAACATAAAAATCTTGGATGAGAAGTAAATTGACATGTCGCTCTTGCTTGAGAGAGGTGACGTGACATGGAAGGATAGTATACTTACTGCCAGATTTTTTTTAAATGTACACGTTTATAGATATATTATTCAGCTTCTCAAACTTAGCAACCTGTTTGATTGGAATAGGAAAATCTATTCCAGTGAAGTTGAGCTCACCTTCAAAATCCTGGTAATGACGCACACGATAAGAATGATGGTCAACTGGATGTAATGCGGATGATACCGCCCACTTAAAGCACTGCTTATCGTTATTTGAACATTCATGCACGCTTTTTTATCTCGAATAAACTTTGGCAGTTGAATATATGAGCTACCTCTTACAGGATTAAGCTTGTTGATATTGATAGCTAAATTCAATATCTGCCGTAAACTCCATCCGGAACCTTTCTGTTCAAATTCTTCCATTTCTCGAAGAATGGTTCGCTTGATATTCTCATCAAACCACTGCTTTACATCCGTTGTTTGATATATGGCCACATTTTCTGTATTGAAATATTTTATTTCTGCAACAACCGAGTCATTTTTCTAGACTGTATATTCAGCTGCCAATTTACCGTTTATTTTCAAAGCATTGTATTCATCAAGAGCACTGACAATCTTTGATTCAAAAACCTTCCGAGCATCGTCCATAAAAGCAACGACGTCTAGATGTCCCAGATTACTAATGATGCCGGATTGCACACGTTCCTCGAAGGCCGATTCAAAATCATCCCACTGAACACGTTCTTTCTCGTTGTTGTTGACTAGTTCCGACTCGTTTAGATTCCGTTGCAGGCGACCACCAGTTTTTAACTGATTATTTAACTTACACTGAATCGTAAATGGGTATGTCATCGATGTCTGACACTTCTTCTTTTGCGGGTTGGTTGATTCCATTGCCATGAGATTTTTCAATGCAGTAATGGCTCCAGTAAACAAATTTAGCCAAGATTCCAAATCACTAGCTGTTTACTTCTTTTCTTTCCATCCCACCCATCAATAGCTTCACAGTGTAAGTAAAATATTCGGGTGACTGCATGATGACCTCTCGTAGACTGATGAATCCAAGCTATCCAGAGCTCCTTATATAACCAGATTGAGTGGTGGTAGAAAAAGGTTCTTTCTCGATTTGCTCTAGCGAGCACCCAGTGGGAGAAAGTTCTCGATGCTTTCTCTCGTAATACTAAATTGTTCTAGCAAACTCCTTGTATAACCAGAGTGGTGGAAGAAAGTTCTCGATGGTTTCTCTTAATACTGATTGACTATAGTTAACTCCTTATATTCACTTGATGGTTGCAGAAAATTCTCGATGCTCTCTCTTAATTCTATACTAGCAAAAAATACCTCGCTTCTAACGTCGCTCGGTTGAATTTTCATATATTATATTATTATGTATATATTAGCCAACTTTAAAATAAAATAGAATTGCCGCAACTTATCAAGTGTTTCAATCACGAACCATAAAATAATCGAAAATGATATTTGACGTTTACTTGAACTAACAACTGCACGGAGAAAGGAAAGTATTGTTAAAATAGGTTCTAAATCAAGTATATCTATTTTATGTACTAAGGTACTTAAAAACAGAGTGGTGATATAATTTCAAGTAGTACTATAGCTTGTATTTTAGGGACCAATGCTGGTACTATTATATTATGAAGTAAGAGCGTAAATTTGCGATGCTTAGTGTCTTCTTTTGAAACTAAGACTGATATTTCACCTACTCGATTTAAGGGCAATATTTCGCAGAAAATGTAATTATTAATCTCTTTTCGGGCGGCTTTTCCTGTTACTAAAATTAAAAATTATTGAATATAGAATTATTTACATAATATATAACCCTTTAAAATTACTATTAATTAATATTTTAATTCGTGATATTTAAGGAATAAAACAATACATGTTTATCTTCCATATAACGTTTTAAAATAGTTACTTTTGAGTTTTAAATTAATTATTAGTAATTTAAAATTGATATATATATTATATGATTTACATTATATTTATCAACTGTTGAAAATTATTACACAATTTAATGGGTTTTACGTTGATAGGTATTAATTATATTGAAGTTTTTCGCTCCTATCGTCGCTCGGTTCAATTTTTTTTTATTATATTATTATGTATAAATGACTAATTTTAAGTAAATAAGAATTGATTAATTTAGGTTAATTTTGAGTACTAAATAAAATTAAAAATAATTTGATGAAACATAATATAAAAATATATGTACACATGTGCTTAAAGTAAAAAAGCGTATAATTTATTCCATCAAGTGACTATTTCTCAATCTACTTTCATAAGAAAAACAAAGATAGTACGATATTTGATATAAATAAACTGAGAACTGGGAACTGAGTAACAACTCTAATTTCCAGACCTTAATATATGACCATGAATTTGAATTATGAAATTAATTTTTACGTGAAACATGCTTTAAAAAAATTGTGTTTATTTTTAATAAAAATATCTTCACAAATGTATTTATGTATATGAAATACGAAATTTAAATCGAAAAACCATAAGATTAAAATAAAAATTTTTGGTTAATTTTAAATTTGAATATTTCAGAATAATAAAATAACTATTTGCAATTACTTAACAATCCTTTTTGCATCTAATATAAAATTTTAATGAAATACAAATACTACAAAGTGTATGTATCACAAGTAAGGTTTGCATATCGTAAATATTATAATTTTTAGAAAATTCTTGATATTAATAAATTATTAATTCAAATAATTAAATATTTTTTCATTGCTGACAAGTAACCTTTTAAATATAGTTAAAATAATACTGTAAATTTCAATCAAATAACATTTTCATCAAAGTAAATTTCAACGCTATAATTATTAAAATAAACATTTTTATTTAACTACAATCTATTGTAATAATTATTTTAATATATATATTAAAAAAAATAATAATTTTATTTGATGAACAGTTATATAAATATTATATATTTATAATTGTATGACTAAATTTATTAAATTAAAATTTTATTCAGTTATCATTCAGAGATGAAAGTATTTAAATTAGTTTTCATAAAAATATATTATTCAAAAAGTTACTTGTTAACAAGTTTTTATAGATAACATACATTTAACCTTAATTACATTTTCATTTGTACACGTGTTAGTATTTAAATAATTTGTCATTTATATAAAAATTGTTAACAATTAAATATATTAAAATTACATTTTATTAAAGCAATAATATTTTTAATAAGAGAAACATATTAATTTTTAAAATACATCAAATAACCTCATTTGAAAAATTATCATTACGTGATATAAAAATATTTTTTTTAATATCTTTTGAACATAATTTTTATGAAATATACTTTTAAAAAATTATTTATTTGATATTTAATTTTTTTCAATAGTCAATTATAAAGATAGGGAAATATATGAAATATGAATAATTTTTTCTTATTATGTCTATAATTATGAATTTATATTTATGAACTGTCTAGATAGAAGTAAAATTTCCCCTAAAAAAGTAAACATTTCAAAAGAAAATTTACTTATTATTTGCGAAACACTTATTATAAATGCGGAAAAAAATAATATTTTGTAATATCACTCTAAAATTTGGTTTAAATATGATCATTGAAAGTACAATTATTTTATTATGTTGAATCTGTTGCCAAAGTTCGATTATATTTCACTATGAGAAGATATAAAAATTAACTGTCATATTTAACTGATGTCTTTCTATTCTATTTCTGAATTTCCATAAAAGGAATGTATTAACAACAAAGATAGACGCTTATAGAAGCGTACTTTAAATGGGCGGACAGGGGCTCAAAATCTAAAGCTTATGTCCTCCAGCCACGTGGTGGCGCTACTAAAATGACATGTATTTCTATATCTATATAAACTGATGTTTTCATATATATAGATATACACGTAATGTTAAAGTGTCCTCCAAAAGCTGAACCGCCAAAGTTAACCCAGAAGTACTCTTCTATAAGCGTCTATATTCGTTGGTATTAACTCGTACACAGTATAAAAGTTTTCAGAACTCTACATCGCTGATCATGGTAAGTATCGGGACCCTTGCTAAGCGTGTTAAATACACATGAAAACCGGTAAAGTTACATAATCCATCGCTTCTAAATTGTATTCGATATAATTTAATAAAAAATATACGTTGAACGTTTATTACTCATGACACTATGAAATTTGAAAAGATTATTTAATAACTTTATGTTAAACATCAATTAATAAGGATAAAATATTTCTTATTGTGTTTGAAATGTGTTTCTATTGTCGCGAAAGTTCACGTATGTCATGTATTTTTACCGCACAGCCATGTTTATATTGACTGTAACATTACACTGCTAAGCGCGGGGAAAATACCGCGATCATAGTAGGACCTACGCTCAGCGATGTAAAGTTACATAAAAATGTAACTTCACGTCGCTAAAACATGTAATTATTTACAGAAAACTGGTATAGTTACCAGAAAATTTCAATGTGTAGTAGATACCATGATGATTATTTATTTAAATTTTCAAATTATTCTAATCATTAGTTTTCAAGAAATTTAGATTTCTGATTCCAGATAGAAAAATATTAGTAAATAATATTGGAACCTAAACTCCTCAATAACTAATGAATAAATTTATTTAAAAATTTAACTGAATAATCTTCGTGATACATATTATATGTTAATGCATCTCTTAATTCAAAATTTTGAAATACAATGGAAATATAGTCAATATTTATCGGCGCAAGTGTACTGTCTATTTTACATCTCCTTAAATAATATATACTTATAAAATTTACATAACATTTTATAAAAACTATTAAAATGATAATTATATATTTAATATTATTATAAACTATGAATAAAAAATTTAAAAAATTATTATTAAGGAGGTACCTTCGCTTTAGTATGACAAAACAGATTTGGTCGAAACTATGCAAAATTGTTTGTTTTTATGTCTAAAATGCACATATAAAATTTCATAAAGATTCGTTATCTCGTTAATGAGAAATTAGAATAATTATATAACATTGATTCTTATGGGCAACGTTAATATTGTAGTTGATCTTAAAATAAAAAAACAGAATAAAGTGAAATTTTTTGAGGATAAACATAATATTACTGGCAACGTATAAAATAATTTTCAGTTTTCATTACTTTTACACGGAAATATAAATGAATAAATTATTCATTTATGTACGAATCTAGTTACTTTTATTGTACATAGCGGATGGTGGCAAAAACACACCGTAACCTCAAATTTTCAAATTTCGTAAAAAGAGCATGTCGTCGGGTTGGCGGAACAAGGCGACACCTCGGTTTTTGGCGTGGAAAAGGATACACGTCGTTTTTTCTTTGGAAAAGGCGACACCTCGGTTTTGGGCGTGGAAAAGGATACACGTCGTTTTTCGTTTGGAAAAGGCGACACGTCGGTTTCCATTTGGAAAAGGCGACACGTCGGAGGAAAACTTCTTTTTCAAATGTTGAGTTATAAAAATAAATCATTTAATTCTTTATATAACTAGGAGCTAAACTAATTTTCAACTAGCAAAGTACTCACTAAAATTTATGAATGACTAAATTAAAATAATTTTTTACCAGGAAATTTTTCTTTGTTTTAATTTTTGAATAATTGGTAACTAAAATAAAGTATAATTAGTGGAAATATTATTTACATATATTATATGTTTTAAAAAATATTGTAATCTACAAAATGAAAAATTTGAATTGAAAATTCCGTTTATGGTACTCTTAAAGTTTATTAAATTTGTTACATAGTTTATATAATTAGTTCTTACAAGGAGAGTATTTGACCTCCAGGAAACGGATTTGGTTGAAACTGCTGGATATGATTTTTTGATTAAAAAAAAATGAACCCGTGTTTTTTCTTTTGTACTAATAGGCCCCATAGGCGGATATATAAACATTTTTTCGAAAATGTATGGAAAATAAGTCTTTATAAGAACTTGAATAATCAAACAACTGAAACTCTTACGGAAAATTGTATGAAAAATAAAAGAGAGTACAGGTTAAAAACTCTAATTTAAGCTTTGTTGCATTAAAAAATCTCATATGGTTCAAAAGTTACAGGCGATGAAAAAATGCTAATGAAATAGGGAAAGAATTTAATTGTATGTTACGTGCTAAAAATATTAATAAATATGTAGTAATTTTCAATTAGGCACAACTTTTGAACTACAGAAGTTATTTTGATGCGATAAAACTTAAATTGAAGCTCTTAACTTGTATTTTTTTTTATTTTTCATACATTTTTCTGTGAAATTTTTAGTGGTTTAGCTATTTAAGTTCTTATAAATGCTTCTTTTCTCTACATTTTCGAAGAAATGTCTATATCTTTGCCTATAGGGCCTATTAGCACAAAAGAAAAAACATGGGTTAATTTTTTTTCATCAAAGAATCATATCCTGCAATTTCAGCCAACTCCGGAGGTCAAATACTATCATTGTTAGTTACAAATAATCTATAGTTGCATTTTTGACATATTATAGTTTATACATAACATGCATTTATGTCTTATGTTAAGTACATATAAAAGAGTAAATATTTAAAAGAAAAATATTAAAATTTTTGGCAAGTATTTCGAGTAGTATCTTCTATACTCATGGTCACAAAGAAAGTATGAACTATTAAAGGTATTTCCTCGAGTTCATGAGTCTAGAAGATAGGACTTATAACACAAGAAAAGGATTAAACATTTCGAAAATTTAAAGTGATTATATTTTTATAATAATGATAACATACTTTTTGGCATTTTAACGGGTTTTGAAAAATAAATCAAATTCATCACAATAGCTTAATAAACGTATCACATAGTTACTATATAACATAAAATGTAAATGTATGTTATATATAAACTATTATATGTCAAATATGTAACCGTAAATTATATGTAACTAAGAACTAATAATATTGACTATGTAACAAATTCAATAAACTTTAAGAGTACCATAAACGGAATTTTCAATTCAAATTTTTGATTTTGTAGATTACAATATTTTTTAAAACATATAATATGTAAATAATATTGATACTAATTATACTTTATTTTAGTTGAGTTACCAATTATTCAAAAATTAAAAAAAAGAAAAATTTCCTGTTAAAAAATTATTTTAATTCAGTCATTCATAAATTTTAGTGAGTACTTTGCTAGTTAAAAATTAGTTTAGCTCCTAGTTAAACAAAAAATTAAATGATTTCTTTTTTTAACTCAACATTTGTAAAAAAAGTCCCCCTCCGACGTGTCGCCTTTCCCAAACGAAAAACGACGTGTATCCTTTCTCAAACAAAAAACGACGTGTATCCTTTTCCACGCCCAAAACCGAGGTGTCGCCTTTTCCAAACGAAAAACGACGTGTATCCTTTTCCATGCCAAAAACCGAGGTGTCGCCTTTTCCAAACAAAAAACGGTGTGTATCCTTGTTCCGACAACCAGACGATGTAAATAATTTGGACAGTGAAGATGATAATCTTAGCTCTTTAATTAATTTTAATTTTTTAGTTTTAAATAAAAATTATTTCTTTTTTTTATATTGATGCTAATTCTATCGAGTATGTGAAAATCACCATACAAAACATATATTCTTGGGGAGGGGAGATATCTAGTAACTTTTAATCAAATAAGCATATTGAAAATTTGACTCGAGTGGTGGACGAAGGTACCTCTTTAAGAGGCGGCCGTATCATTCTGTCCTTGTCTAATCTGAATTTTCGTTATTATAAATAAATAAAATATTTTCATAGAAAAGTAAGACAACCGCCCAATAGAGCAAAAGACAAGCAGACGATTCTTTTCTATGAAAAAATATGAAATTTTTATTATTTTTCGAGTGAAGTCTGAAACGAAAAAACAGTCCAATCAACTCAATCAAGTTCGATTGTTTTTTCGTTTCAGACTTCACTCGAAAAATAATAAAAATTTCATATTTTTTCATAGAAAAGAATCGTTTTCTTGTCTTTTGCTCTATTGGGCGGTTGTCTTACTTTTCTATGAAATTATTTTATTTATTTATAATAACGAAAATTTAGATTAGACAAGGACAGAATGATACAGCCTCCTCTTAAGTGATAACTTATAAATAATTATATTATTTTATTAAATACATTTCCAACTTGAATAATTATCTTCATGTTAAAACGAAATTTAATTAGCATTTAATACCACAAGTTATTTAAAAAATTTATCATTTTTCAAAGTTATTAAAAAGTTATTCATAAAAAGTATTCCCATATCAAAATTTCAAAATTTTATTAATTTAATTTTTTATTCTTTACATTAGAGAATTAGTTTTGATGTGTAAATTTTCTTGTGATATGCAACTTATATATATTATCTTATGGTTAAATATTTCATCACCTTGTATGAAAATTATTTTTTAAAAGTAGAATAATACTGTGAATAAACAAATGATTATAAGAAAATATTGAAAACTGTAAATAATAATGAAAAAGCGTTAGGCTGGAGATAAATAATGATTGTTTATTATTATTTATACATTTCTTAAATGTAGATACTGCAAATATCCGTAAATAACTGTAAATAAATCGAAGAATACAATTATTAGAAATAACTCAAAAGAATTTTCATTTTAGTTCTTTTTACAACAAACTTTTTTTAATGAATTAATATATATATATATATATATATATATATATATATATATATATATATATATATATATATATATATATATATATATATATATATAATGTTCTATTTGATATTCGAAATTTACAAAAAAAATTTTAGAGGTCCAGGTCAAAGGGGTCAGGATTTAAACGTGATGGAATTTTTCGAATTTTCCAAATTTTTTGCTAAATAAATATTTTAATGAATTTTTTCTAAAAAACTATCAATTTTTCGTTTGAACTTAATAGAATACTTGTTCTTGGAAATTAGATGTAGAATTCACCTGAATTTTCGCAAATTATAATATACTGATTTTTATGCTTACTTGATCGATTTAAACATACTATTTAGTATATCTAAAAATCGAGCGGGTTAAATTGGCTTTTTAAAGTCTTATTTTTTTCGTTTTTTTTATGAGAAAAAAATATACGAAGCCTCTAGTTGGGCAGCCTTCTCAAATTACTTAATTGTGCAAAAATATCTGAAAAAATCGTTATTTTGGATCAATAATGAGATTTGTGATTTTTTTCCTGAAAAAGTATTGATTTTTGGGACATATGTATGAAAATGTTTTTTATTGGAAATCATGTGTAGAATATGAACATATTTTTACAAATTGTAATTTAAGACATTATGAACCATATATACTAAAAATTTAACAAAAAATAAATTTTAAAATTTCAAAATTTCTTCTATAATTTGTGATGTTTAGCAAATAATGGTTTACAAAAATTTACATACATTTTACATACGATTTCCAATAAAAAACATTTTCATACATTTGTCCCAAAAATCAATACTTTTTCAGAAAAAAAATCACGAATCTCATCATTGATCCAAAATAACGATTTATTCAGACTTTTTGCACAGTTAAGTAACTTTCAGAAGGCTGCCCAACTGGAAGTTTCGTATATTTTTTCCTCATAAAAAAACGAAAAAAATAAGACTTTAAAAAGCCAATTTAACCTGCTCGATTTTTAGATATACTAAATAGTATGTTTTAATCGATCAAGTAAGCATAAAAATCAGTATATTATAATTTGCAAAAATTCAGGTTCATTCTACATCTAATTTCCAAGAACAAGTATTCTATTAAGTTTTAACGAAAAATTGATAGTTTTTGAGGAAAAAATTCATTAAAATATTTATTTAGCAAAAAATTTGGAAAATTCGAAAAATTCCATCACGTTTAAATCCTGACTCCTTTGACCTGGACCTCTAAAATTTTTTTTTTATATTTTAGGTATCAAATAGAACATTTTCACAGATTTTCGACGAATTGTATTTTTTTGTTAGGTGAGTTGAGGTGAAACGTCCCATATATATATATATATATATATATATATATATGTGGGACATTTCACACCAACTGGAAGAGCAAAAAAACAAAAATCTCTGAAACTCTAAGAATATATTCTTTTTGTTATCCAACAGATGTAAATAAATTTTCAAGGATTTAGATTAGAAGGATCAAGAGCTATAGATCCTTGAAATTAGAAAATTTTTCAAAATTTTTAGAAAAGTCCCAATTTAATTTTTTTTTTCCTGAAAATCTTGATATTTTAGAGAGAGATTCATAAGAATATTTCTTGTTGTAAATGAAGAGCAGAGTAAGCACGATTCTTTACAGAACCTGAATTTTGAAGTTTTCTATTGGTTCTTATATGTATTACATGGTAATTGAAATTATTCATGGTTCGCTACTTCAGAAATTACTTTTCGCGAGCTTATTTTTTTCTATTTTACATGAACTTTAAAATGAATTTTTTATCATGTAAGTCAGAGCCCACAATAAGGAGTTATGACAGTTTAAAATATACATTTTCATGTATAATTTATTTTCAATATAAAAATTAATCATAGATAATAATATACATTCATATTCAATATAAAAAATGAATGATACATTAAAATATATATTTCAAACTGTAATAACTTCTTATTGGTGGCTCTTTCTTACACAATTGAAAATTTATTCTTAAGTTAATAAAAAATAGAAAAAAGTAAGCCCTCAAAAAGCAATTTCTGAAGTGGCAAACAATGAGTAATTCCAATTACCATGTAATACGTGTAAGAGCCAATAGAAAACTTCGAAATTTGGGTCTGTAAGAAATCATGCTGACTCTCCTCTTCATTTACAACAAGAAGTATTTTCATGAATTTCTCTGTAAAACATCAGGATTTTCAGAAAAAAAATCAGTTGGTACTTTTTCAAAAATTTTGAAACATTCCCAAATTTCAAGGATCTATGGCTCTTGATTCTTCCAATCTAAATCCTTGAAAATTTTTGGGTAACAAACAGAATATATTCTCAGAGTTTCAGCGATTTTTATTTTTTTGCTCTTCCAGTTTGTGTGAAATGTCCCATATATATATATATATATATATATATATATATATATTGTAACGAGGATAGTAAATTATTTGTATGCTATGATATAGCTCTATCCTCGTTATCAGTCGCACGGCTCAACGTATGCTTGATACGCAAGTGTAAGAGTGAGATGGAGAGAGTCTGTCTCAGCGACTTGGATATAGTACTGTAGAGAGAGGCACGCGCAGGGCATGACGGGTAGGCTTAGGCAAGAGAGAGAAGCGAACGGGCGGTGTAGAGAGGCAGAAAGGATTTAGCAGCCATATTGTGCGTTGTGCGAGCTCGTGCTTTGGATAATTTTCCGTTCTTTAGATAGAAGCATTTTGGCTGATGTAATTAATTCGTGTGACTCTGCTTCGAATATTGGCTTATTGAGAGACATTGAAAAGCAGATCTTCTTGCGAATATAATCGTCGTGTCGTGTAAGAAAACTAAGTGGGTTTGCCGTAATTCTGCAGAGAGATCGAAGCATCCTTGTAACGAGTTTTTTTTTGCTACAAAGTAAAAATTCGTAAGATTAAACTCTAGTGCGGACAACTTAAGAAATCCACCAAAATACCATACATACAAAGTTATAATAAAAACTTTCAATGTATCGTATTCTATGGTTAGGTTTATCGAGTTTGATATCTAATTTCCAATCCAAGCTCATAAAAAAATAACAAGTCCAAATGAGTTTTTATATTTACAAAAATGATTGTATTAATATAGCTTTAGTGCGGATAAGTCATTATATTTGTTTAATTTATGAATTAAAAAAGATATTGATAAAATAAAAAAAGCAAAACTCAATTGTTGCAGCTCCGACAGATAGCCCCATCTCGTATAATAAAAAGCAAGATTTTCTTTGTTGAGGAAAAATTATTTTTATTGATTCGTTTTGAAGAAAACCTTGAAAAACTTAAAAAATAGAGGTTAGGATGGACGATTCAGTTTTTTAAGGTTTTCTTAAAAACAAAGCGATAAAAATAATTTTTCCCATAAAAGAGAATTTTGCTTTTTATTATACGAGATGGGGCTTTCTTCTTATTCTTTGCTACAATCATTAATTTTTGTGAAAAAATCAATCCTTTGATTAGAAAAGGACAGATATACTCGACCTTCTCTTAATAGGAAAATGGTAGCAGAACAATCACATAAATATAAAAAAATTTCAGAAAAAGACATTATTATAAAAATGCAAGAAAAAAAAAGTAATGATAAATTAGAACTAAGACATGTTCAAGAAATTTTACGTAAGAAAAAAGCTTTTATACAAATGAAAAAATGACAACCAAATAAATATAAACAGAAATTAAAAAATACTAGGATAACAAAATGGCAATTCAAGGAAACAATGAGTACTGATAAATTGGAACAAATACGTGCAAATGAGGCTTCATGTAAGAAAGAAGCTTATATAAAAATCAAAGAAAAAATTATAAATAAATATGAAGAGAAATAAGAAAATACTAAGATAACAAAATTAAAATTCAAGGAAAAAATCAGTACTGATAAATTGAAACAAACACGTGCGGATGAGGCTTTACGCAAGAAAGAAGCTTATATAAAAATTAAAAAAAAACAACTGAAAAAATATGAAGAAAAATTAAAAAATACTAAGACAATAAAATTGAAATTCAAGGAAACAATGAGTACTGATAAATTAGAACAAATACGTGCGAATGAGGCTTTACGAAAGAAAGAAGCTTTTATAAAAATTGAAGAAACGCAACCAGAAAAATATAAAGAAAAATTAGAAAATACTAAGATAAGAAATTGAAATTCAAGGAAAAAATGACTATTGATAAATTGGAACAAATACGTGCAAATGAGGCTTCACGTAAGAAAGAAGCTTATATAGAAATTAAAGAAAAAATTCTGAATAAATATAAAGAGAAATAAGAAAATACTAAGATAACAAAATTAAAATTCAAGGAAAAGATGAGTACTGATAAATTGGAACATATACGTTCGAATGAGGCTTTACGTAAGGAAGAAACTTATGTAAAAATTAAAGAAAAAAGACCAAAATGATATGAAGAAAAATTAGAAAATACTAAGAT
Organism: Anastatus disparis; assembly: GCA_017163975.1. Taxonomy (NCBI): domain Eukaryota; kingdom Metazoa; phylum Arthropoda; class Insecta; order Hymenoptera; family Eupelmidae; genus Anastatus; species Anastatus disparis. Next base: position 1,895,112 of record JAFFSR010000258.1, read on the forward strand.
AACAAAATTGAAATTCAAGGAAAAAATGACTATTGATAAATTGGAACAAATACGTGCAAATGAGGCTTCACGTAAGAAAGAAGCTTATATAGAAATTAAAGAAAAAATTCTGAATAAATATAAAGAGAAATAAGAAAATACTAAGATAACAAAATTAAAATTCAAGGAAAAGATGAGTACTGATAAATTGGAACATATACGTTCGAATGAGGCTTTACGTAAGGAAGAAACTTATATAAAAATTAAAAGAAAAAGACCAAAATGATATGAAGAAAAATTAGAAAATACTAAGATAACAAAATTGAAATTCAAGGAAAAAATGACTATTGATAAATTGGAACAAATACGTGCAAATGAGGCTTCACGTAAGAAAGAAGCTTATATAGAAATTAAAGAAAAAATTCTGAATAAATATAAAGAGAAATAAGAAAATACTAAGATAACAAAATTAAAATTCAAGGAAAAGATGAGTACTGATAAATTGGAACATATACGTTCGAATGAGGCTTTACGTAAGGAAGAAACTTATATAAAAATTGAAGAAACGCAACCTTATAGGTTGAGCGTTTATGGGTTTAGGGTTTAAGGTTTTAAGGTCTATCGGTTTAGGGTTTATGAATTGAAGGTTTATGGGATTGGGGTTTATAGGTTTAGAATTAACGGGCTCAGGGTTGATGGGTTAAAGTCTTATAAGTTCAGGGTTAAGAAGGGGCCGAACTAGCTGTCTTTGTCTAATAGCGTTTTTCATCATTTATGTAAACACTATCCGGTATAACAAGAAAAAAATAGCAGCCCCCGCTAGATATTAGTATAATTAGTAAATTTTGTAATAACAACCAAATTTTTTACCGCATAGTTTTTGACTAATTAGAGACCTACTAGCAATCTAGAATATAACCTATCTTTTTTTGGTAGGTCTCTAATTATTCAAAAACTATGCAGTGAAAAAATTTGGTTGTTATTACAAAATTTACTTATTATACTAATATCTAGCGGGGGCTGCTATTTTTTTCTTGTTATACCGGATAGTGTTTAAATAAATGATGAAAAACGCTATTAGACAAAGACAGATAGTTCGGCCCCTTCTTAAGGGGTGTAGGGTAGTTTAATTACGGGTTTATTGATTTAGAGTTGATAGAATCAGCATAGATGGGATTAGGGTTTTTAAGTTTTGGGTTCATGGGTTCAGAAATTATGGGTTCCACATTAATGAGTTTAGGGTTTATGGATTTAAGGTTCATGAGTCTAGGATTTATGAGTTCACAATTTATAGGTTTAGGGTTTATAGGCTAAGGATTCATTGTTTCAAGATTTATAGGTTTAGGATTCATGAGTTCACAATTTATAGGTTTAGGGTTTATAGGGTAAGGATTCATTGTTTCAAGGTTTATAGGTTTAAGAATTATAAGTTTGGAATCAATGATTTTTTGGTTTATGGGTTTAGGGTCCTTGGGTCTCAGGTTCATGGTTTTCTGCGTTTGAGATTTATGAAGTTTTGGATTAATGGGACTAGAGGTTAAGGCTTTATATGTATATGGTTTATAAAGTTAGAGTTTGTGGGCCTAGGCTTTTTGTGTCTAGGACTCATGGGTTAAGGGTTTAAATCTTTTAGATTTATAGGTTGAGGGTTTGTGAGTTCAGGGTTTATGAATTCACGCTTCATGGGTTTAGAGATTATAGTTTTCAGATATATTTTGTCCCTAGTTCTTAGGTTTATGAATTGATGGTCTATTGGTTTAGGATTTATGGTTTTAGAGTTTATAAGTTTAGGGCTTTTGGGGATAAGGGCTAATAAGTTGAGGTAATATAGGTTTAAGATTTATGGATTTAGGGTTTATAGGTTCAGGGTTTATAAACTTAGGGTTTATGAGGTAATGATATATGGGTTTAGGTCTTATTAGTTCAGGATTTGTGGGTCTAGGATTTATGGGTTAACGGTTCATGGGTTACGGGTTTATTGTTTTCTGGTTTTTTCAATTTAGGTTTTATGCATTTAAGGTTAATAAATTGTGCGTTTAAGGGTTCAGGATCTATGAGTTTAGGGTTTTCCGGTCTAGGGTCTATAAATTTAGAGTTTTTGCGATTAAGATTCATTAAACCAGGGGCTTTAGGTCTATAGGTTTGGAGTTTTTGCATTTAGGGTTTATGGACTTACGGTTTATGAGTTTAGAGTTTATAGGCTTAGAATTGATTGTTTCAAGGTTCAGGGTTTTGGGTTTCTGGGCTTGGGACTGATGGGTTTAGGGTTTATATGTTAAAGATTTATGGATTTAGGGCTTCTGGGTTAAGGGTTTTTGAATTCAGGATTTTTAGGTTAAGGGTTTATTGGTTCGGGGTCAATTAGTAGAGACTTTATATTTTTAAGGTTCATAAGTTTCGGGTTCACGGGATTAAGGTTAATGAATTCAGAGTCCATGGGGTAAGGAAGTATGTGTTCAGTTCTAATGAGTTTGGGGTTTATGAGTCAAGGATTTATGGGTTTAGGGTTTATATGTAAAGGGTTTATGAGTTTAAGGTTTATGGATTCAAAGCTTATGAGTTTAGGGTTTATGGACTTAGGGCTTATAGGTTTAAATCCTATGGGGCATAGTTTCTTAGTTTAGGATTGAAGAAGTAATGCCAAATAGGTTCAGAGTTTATAAGTTCTGTGATCATGAAATTTGGGACCATAGATTTTAGGGAATGTGTGTCAAGAATTAATGGGTTAAGGGTTCAAGAAATTGAAGTTTTCAAATTATGTTTCCAGGATTTATTAGTTCATGGTTTAGGCACTTGGTGTTTTTATCACGGGCTTATAAGCTTTAGGTTTCAGTGTTGAAGGTCTTTCTGCATAGAGTTCATTACTCTATGGTTAATGGGTACAAGACTAATGGGTCTAGGATCGTATTAGCACACAAGTCCAAGATCTATGGATCTATGGGTGAAGGATGAACTGAATCAGGACTTACGGATTTAGAGCTAATCGACTTACATTTTATGATTAAGGACTTAGAAGTCGATGGATTATATGTTAAGAATTTATGGGTTTGGGGTTCACGGGTTTAGAACTCATGGACTTAGTATTTACGAGTATAAAGGTTATACATTTGAAGTTCATGGGTTTGGAGTTTATAACTTTGAAATTCGGTGGGTGAAAAACTTATAACTATTGAACGTATGTGTTTTGAAATAATAAGTTCAGTGTTTATGGGTTGAGAGTTAATAGGCCAGGTATGCCATAGTTTTAAGGTTTATGGGTTAAGGGTTTATTTTTATATGGTTTATGGTTTATGAGTTCATGAATTCAAAGCGATTTAGTTCTGGCCTATAAGTTTCGCAATTATAGTTGCAGATTTATGGTTAAGGGGTTTAAAGGTATAGGGTTAACGGATTTAGGGATATCGGGTTCAGGGTCAATCTGCTTAGGGTTTATGGATTAAGGGTATTTTGGTTCGGGGATTGTGAGTTAATGGTTTAAAGATTATGTGTTCTAGTTTTCGAATTAAGGATTTATAAGTTAAGAGATTATAAGTTGTTCATTGGCTTGGAGTTTGTGAGTTTAAGGTTTATGAATTAATTCTATCAACGTCCATAACTTTAATTTTCCGAAGCGTTAGACCGCACCGCTGTGGCTTTATTTATCTTTTGGAATCTCGAAATATATCCCAAAGTTTGGAAATGATCTATTATGCAAAGGTCATACCTTCTCCTGGTTAGACTACTTTAATTTGTATGTCTGTTAATGTTATCATTTTTTTGTACTTATATTTCTTTAATTATTTTTAAAAAATCTTTTTTTCTATCTTAATTTTTTCTCACTTATTTGTAACTCCTTTTTCTCTGTAGTTAAAATAAATGGTTAGGCTAGCGGCCAGCTAATGTACTATACATATATTTAATAAATAACCTAGAAAGGTATATTATTATTAGCAGTATTTCTAAGTCTTAGGAGAGCTATTTTTAAAAAGACTTTTAATACTTACGAATTAAAAATAGTTTTATTCAAGTTTCATATTACTATTTACATAAAGCTTATAATTATTAATAATTTAATTATGATATGATAAAATACTCTTTATAGTTTACAATTTATCTTATTCTTATTAAGAGGCGGTCGGAACCAAATCGGTGACTTAGTTCGGTGCTTGTAATAAATGCTTATAATAATTTATTCATTTATTAATATGGTAAAAATATATAGTCATTTCCTCTAGCCATGTATATAAAGAATAATTTAAAATAGTTAAAGCCACAAAAATATACAAAATATTGTTATAAAGCGAAAAATGCCACCTAACAATCGACACGACAGTTTTTTGCATGCGGTATATGTCAAGTCAGTTTGATATTTGTAATAAATGCTTATAATAATTTATTTACTTATTCATATGGTAAAAATATAGTTATTTCCTCTAGTCATGTATATAAAGAATAATTTGAAATAGTTTAAGCCATAAAAATATACAAAATATTATCGTAAAGCGAAAAATGCTGACTTGATATATACCGCAAGTCACCGATTTGGTTCCGACCGCCTCTTAAGGGAAAATTTTCAAAATAATTTTTGTCTTAAAATTTTTCCTAATTGTAATTTTTTTTTTTTATTTTTATTTTATTTTTTTTACGAATTAAATTGAAATACGGTATGGAAATTTTTATGACTAATTGTAAGCTTTTTCTAAAAATTTTATTTGTTTGATCTTAATTATGAAATTTCCTTGTACATAATGATTTATTGCATGTAGGAATTGGAAATTTCTCTTTGAAATTAGTAGCTGGATTTAGAAAAAATTTAAATCAGATGAAAAACTAATTTTAATACCAACTAGTATTTTATTTCCATGTGAAGAGCCACTGTCCCAAGCACATCGGCAAATTATAAGACCTTCGTTAGTCAGAAAAAGCACAAAAAAAAGATGGATACTGGATAAAAGACTTGAACAGTGTTGTGAATATTTTATTGTAATTTCTTTTATATTATTTATTTTTCTAATGAACTTGAAAATTTTTTAAATTTAATAAAAAAAACCTTTATTAAAAATATATCATGGATACCATATCATATCATTGGCGGTCTTAAGGTTGTATGGGCTATACAGTCTGTGTCAAAAGTTAATTTCTTAGAAAATTGTCTATATTTTTTGGTAGAAAGTAATAATCTAATTTTTAGCTTTGTATTAGATAATATTAAAACAATCACTTTAAATTTTGTTTTATTTAAATATAATGAATTATTAAAGAGTTATAACATTTTAAAGTTTATAAATTTTACGAAAATCTAATGCAATTATGAATAGTAATGCCAAATTTTCAAAAATTATTTTATTTGACTGCAACAAAGTTTATTTTCTTCAGTTTAAAATTTAGAATCTATTGACGAGGATGGAATTCTGATTTTTATTTTTTATTAAAATTTATTGCCAATTTTCTGCGAAAAAATGTATATGTCTCAGACGGTACTTACTGTTTTATCATATAAAATCAGCAATAAATTTTAATAAAAAATAAAAATCAAAATTCCATCCTCGTCAATAGATTCTAAATTTTAAACTGAAGAAAATAAACTTTGTTGCAGTCAAATAAAATCATTTTTGAAAGTTTGGCATTATTATTTATGATTGCATTAGATTTGTGTAAAATTTATAAACTTTAAAATGTTATAACTCTTCAATAATACATTATATTTAAATGAAGCAAAGTTTAAAAAGATTGTTTTAATATTATCTAATAAGTTACTAAGCTAAAAATTGAATAATTACTTTCTACCGAAAAATATAGACGATTTTCTAAAAAACTAACTTTTGACACAGACTGTATAGCCCATACAACCTTAAATGCAAAAGTGTAAACATTTTGTATCAAATAAATCAATATAAGGGGAAATAGCACGTAAAGTGCGCAGTTAGGTACAACTTTCTTAGTTTCACACAAGGTTTAGCATATAAATTAATAGAATTTTTTAGAAATTGCCACAGAGATAGAGATTTTAGATATTTCACTTTCTCATAGAGAAAGCATTGTATTGTATTTTTTTTTTTTTTTTTATAATTTGTACATTTTTGGACTCAGGGAGTCGAAAAAAGTGGTTTCCAGAAAATGTCTGCATGTATGTGTGTGTGTGTGTGCGTGTGCGTGTGCGTATGCGTGTGCGTGTGTGAGTGTGTGTGTATGTGTGTGTGGGTGTGGATAGATGTGTGGGTGTGGGTGTGTGTGTGTGTGTGTGTATTTAAAGGAATATTTCATGACAGATTTCTTGAATCTTTCATGCATATTCCATGAATGGTTTGTGAAGTGTTTTAAATCTTCCGTTTTAATATTACGGAAATTTTCCGTGAATATTATATCGGAATATATCATGAAATATTCCTGCAAGATTCTTAAAATGTTTCAATGAAATATCTCAGATGACCCAAATCTTTCAATGAAACATTTTTACAATCTTTCAACAATATTCCATGGAATATTCCAATGTAAGAAGAATCAAGGACAAGAATATTACAAGAATATTCCATGGAAGATTCCTAAAATATTTTAAATCGTCTGTGACAATATTCCAGGAAGCTTCCATAAATATTCCATGCTTTGTCGGTCGCTTCGAGCGGATGGGGTTCGATTGCCGGTGAAAACACTTAAGATTTTTTTTCGGATCTTTTCATTAAAAAAAAAATTTTTGAGTGCGCTAGATAGATGTTCTTGGTGTGTGTATTTTTATTTTGATGTCATGACTGCGATTCTTTAACCTTATTGCTTTCTCATAGAAAAAGCATTGTATCGATATAGTACATTTCGGTACTAGTGCGATAAAGTGATTTTTTACTCGTGTGGCGGTTTGCGCCCGAGCGAAGCGAGGGTGAAAAGGTCACACGAGTAAGAAATCACTTTCTCGCACGAGTATCGAACACTATTCTTTGACACGACGTGTGAGAAGCTCCATTTTCGCACGTGTCACTTTGTACAGCGTGCGTGAAATCGAGCTTCTCGCACGGAGTGTCATAAAATTTTTTTTTTCTATTTTTTCATTGATTTCTACATATTAAGACTCAGAGAGTCGAAAAAAGTGGTTTCCAGAGAATGTATGTATGTATGTGTGTGTGTGTGTGTGTGTGTGTGTGTGTGTGTGTGTGTGTAGGTGTGTGTGTGTGTGTATGAATTCAGTTCGTTAGTTAGATCTGGAAAACTACTCGATGGATTAGCTTCAAATTTTGCATACAATTTATTTTTTCATCTCACTAGGTGATAGGTCATTGGTTTTCTTAGCATAGTTTTTTTTAGAGTCATTTTAGGAATTTTCAAAAAATTTCGATTTTTTATTTATTTATTTTTTTCGTATTTTACGTAAACTACTGAAAAAATTTGCTTGAAAATTTGTATGGAACTTATTTTTGACTTCCAAAAGTCTTTTGAAAAATAATTTTCTTAGAGCACTTTTAATTTTGGAGCATTTTTAAGATTTAAAAAAAAATTTTTACAAAAACCATTCCGTTGATTTGCTCCAAAATTTGTATGCGAGTTATTCGCTATTGTCTGCAGAAAACAAGCTTCTGATATCTAATTTCCTTAGTGTAGTTACAATATCAGAAAATTTTGAAAATTAAAAAAAATTTCTATTTTTTTTTTTTTAATTTTTTTTGTATTTTACGTAAATTATTTATTTATTATTTCAAGATCTATTAGAATTGTAGGTATATTTATTACGTTAAAAAAATTTCCAATAATATAAGCACTATGATTAAAAACTTTGCCAATCAAAACATTTATATTCTTAAAAAATTATTAAAAGATAATGTATTATACACGTCTACATTATGTAAAAACATCACAACAAAATCATTTTATGTAAAATATGTAACAGAAAAAATAGAATATTTTGGAGAGATTCAATTTTCTATAAGAATGTCATGTAACTGCAAAACTAATTGTAACTGTGCGCCCATGTTCAAAGCAATTGTGAAAAACTTCATTACAATCAACCCTTTTAAGGTAAATATTAGAAATACTAATATTTAATTTATACATCAAATTGTAGAAAAAAGTAATGCTGTTAAAGCTATTGATATTGAAACGTTACAATATTTTTTTATATGAAAATTGTAGATCGTGATGCCTGGTACATTGTAGAACCTGTAAATATGATATAAAATGAATAAAAAGGTTTTTACGAAATAACGTTATAATTGGAATTTATTTAAATTTATTTATTATTACATTTAAATAATAGCAGCAATTATTGATCTAATACTTCGGGCACATAGCGACACAGCAATATCAAATGTATTAGCAACATCCAATATATTTCCAATATGTGGGAATGATGTGGGTTTTGGCCCTAGGGATTCATAAATAATAGATGTTGGCGAAATATTAAAAAATTTCGCCAATAGCTTCTTAAATAAATGCAAAATATTTGATATTGTTTCACTAATATCTTGGCAATACGAATTTTTTTCACGCGGGATATTGAAAATGTGTGGATTTCGGCATATACATGAATACGCATACTTAAATATTTTTTGATAAATTTTATCATAAAAGAAAAATTATTTTTTTATAATTTACAGTTTTCATTCACATACGTTGACGCTGTATGCTGCATTATGTTATCAATCTAACTATAGAGCTGCCCACGCTCTTTGCTTACATGTTGATCAGAAACAACTGTTGTATGCTATTAGAGCTGAGTACATGTCAGGACCACTGAGGCAAGGATTTTACGATCTATTAATAGCACTTCATCTAGAATCACACGCAACTACAATGGAAGTTTGCAAAAATGAATATATTATTCCATTAGGTATTGTTTTAACTGTACATAATTTATTATAAAATACAATCATTTATATATATATATATATATATATATATATATATATATATATATATATATATATATTATATAGACGTAAGCCTCAATATTAGGCATTCTTGTAGCCTCTCCTATCCTCTGTCTTCCTCCCCCCTCCTTTCCCATCTTCCCCCTTCCTCTCCCAACCTCACGATCTCCTATTTTTTAAACGTAAATTACTGTTTTTTCAGCCTCATTGAATACCTCCTCCTCCCTCCCCTCTCCTCTTCCATCCTCATATTGCCTCCTCCCTCCTTACTCTGTCTCCCTTTCCTCTTGTATCGCCTTGACGTTTGTCGCCTTTTACAACGTCTCATATATCACCTCATACATTGCTTAAAAGACGCCTCAGAAATGCCTTAAAATACCTCTAGAATGCCTCAAGTTTTAAGGAGGTATTTTTATATAAATCTAATAAAAATAGTAAAACTGATTGCGAACGCATCTGAATCGCCACATCCTTTCCTTATTGCTCGCTCTTACAACGCCTCATACTTCGCCTCACAATGAGGAATTTATTCTGTATTCCTCTTACATCTGCTCATGCCTCGCCTCATACTACGCCTCGTTGAACTTCTACATATTGATTTTGATTATCGTCTCACATTAACATGTTAAAATTGTTGACTATGAATCTATAAAAAATATATATTTTCTTATTTGTATTCTACTTTTAATATTAATATTTTTATATTTAGTTTTGTTGTTCTCATATTTTTATTTTTTTATAAACGTTATTAATATTACGTTAATTAATAAATTCATTAATATTAAAAAAAAAAAATTCATATTTAAGAAATATAATTTTTAGTTAATGAATTTTAGTGTACATGTCTATTCTTTCCACACCACCCGTGAGGTAAATAGTAAGGGCGCGCTTTTTTTTATACGGTGTCCCCATTTTTCGAACATAAAACAGAATATTTTTTAAAATTATTATAATATATTGAAAATTATTTTTTCTAGGGGAAGGTACAGGTGAAATCTTGTTTTTCGATGAATAAATGACGTTTTTTATTTTTAATTTTTGACCCATAGCACCTACAACATAATCCTTATTTACCTCTAAACCAAGCAGCAGTTGAAATGCTACTAGTCCCACAGTTTTTAATTTTTCGTGCTGAAAATTTTTTTATAGATTCTTTAGATGATTTTGAACAACACGTATGGATTATGTTGTAGGTGCTATGGGTCAAAAATTAAAAATAAAAAACGTCATTTTTTTTATTGAAAAACAAGATTTCACCTATACCCCCTCCCTTAATAAATTATAATTAATTAATAAAAAAAATATTCTAAGAAATATTAAGTAATCAGGCCTAGTCCATAAAACTAAAATTTATACATTAAAAAATTTTATTTTGTCCTTAAAAAAAAGATGTTTTTTGTTTAGTTTTAATATAAATATACGAAAAATATTTTCCACATGATACGTTATTAAATTTGTTTTAATTTTTAAGAATTTATCCGCATTTTCCCAAAAGGAAAAATAATTACTATAGTTTATAAAATCAAAATTTTCTATCAGTTTAATGATTTTTTAAAATTTTTATATCATTTTCATAATTGTTTATACTTTCCTGAAAATTTTCTTCTTCTGCATCTGCTGCATTTATTATATTTGAAACATTTTTCAATGATCGTAATAAATACATGTAATGTTCTTCGCTTAGAACTTGTACATATCGATTTTGATTAACATCCCACATTAACATGTTGATAATGTTGATTATTAATCTATAACAAATATATAATTTTTATTTATATTATACTTTTAATATTAATATTTTTATATTTAGTTTTTTTATATTTAATTTTGTATTATTTTTTAATATTATTTTTTTGTATATATTTATATAATGTAATGTTTCTTTAGAATTATATAATGCAATATTTTTTTGAATTATAAAATATAATGTTATTTTTTTAATTATACATATACTTTAAATTTTGTTTACATATTACTATAATCTTTATTTTAATATTTATATTTTTATATGCATATTAATAATCATTTTTATGTATTTTTTTATAATAATTTATCATATTAATTTTATTATTTTTATTTTTATATTTAATATATATATTTTTTATATTTTGATGATTATCTATATTTTAATTAACTTTAAAATAAAAAAAATATAGAAAATATCTTTATTAATATATATTATATTAGGTGTATTTACCTACTTCTTTTTAGCCTAATAGTTGCATGATTTTTTATTTCAGATCAGATTATCTTTTAATTTAAACTTTATATATCGATACGTATTTCATAAAAAGATATCTTAGAAGTAGCCGTCATTGATTATTGCTTAGTTACACATGGGAAGTAATGTCTTTATTTTCACATTCGTTTTGAATATATATATTTTTTTAATCTTTACATCAATTAAAATCAGAGACCTTATACAAAACAAAGTCAGAGAAACAGTATGAAACGAAATAAAAAGCGTACTATAAGGCGAAGCATGAGACAGAGTGAGAGGCGTAGTATGAGGCTGTTAATGATGATAAAGCGCAGGTAGATTTTTTTCAAAAAAGCTCACGAACTTGCAATCATTAGTGATATGAACGCTGATTTTTACAATATTCTGTTAACGAATTAATATAAAAACGTTGTAGAACTATATCGTTGTAAATTGACGATATTATATAATAAATACAAGTTTATGTAAACTTGCAATGAAGAACGAGAAATTGTTAATTTACTTTCTTGTAAGCAGATTATAATAATTAATTTAGAATGCTACAAATATATATTTGATTTAACAGGGGTTGGGAAGCGGGGCGAGCAGGGGGGTAATCCGCTAGTATATATATACAGTATCGCTCAAAAGTTCGGAAACATTTTTATTGAAATTAGTCAAACTTTAAGAGGTCATAAATCCAAAACGACTTGATCAATTAAACAAAATAAAAAAGATTTTGAAAGATCTCGATAAATACTATCGATATGTGTCAGGTGTATTGCCATTTTTTTCTGAAAAATATAATATTTTGATGAAATAAAAAATTTTTTTCTTGATGCCCTGGTGGAAATTACACGGTTTTGCTTTTGTTTTTGATGTCGAAAGTCAACCTTTTACTCATTGCAGGCAACTTCGAAGTTTTTTGATCGATTGTTTATTATTTTAGTAGGTTTATATATCTATATATACGAGAAACAGATGCGTTGCCTCATGTACTTTTTGTATATAGATATACTAACCAATATAATTTTGCATCTGTCATTTGTATCTTTTTGAACGTAACAGGTTTTAACCTAAATATGTACAAAAAAAAAAAGAAAATCGCATCAATTTATAAGCTGTTGATAATACTTTAATGTTATTTATATGACAAATTTATTTCTAGCGTACTTTAAAAAAATGAAAAAAATAAATAATTTTTTCATGTGGTTTTTTAGGAATTAATCGTAAAATAAATATTTATATTCTTTATCCCTCTCTGATTTGTATGTCATTAAATCTGTCGTACAAATAACTTTACATTTTTTATGTATTTTGTTTATGTATGTGTGTGATGTTTTCGATGCCCGCCCCCGACCAGCGATATACGCTAATGCTCGAGCCGCAAATGTCGGGACGGGCATCGAAAACATCACAAATTTCACGACATTACAGCTTTATCATTTTCAGTGGTAAAATGTTAATTGGACTTTCAATACAATAGTAATTTCCACCAGGCATCAAGAAAAGAAGTATGCGGTACACAAGACGAAATTTGAAGGCCTGCCACTGCGTGATATTGCACCCTCAAGTTTCGTCTTTTGTACCGTAATATACTATTTTGTTTTTTTTATTTTTTTTTCAATCATCTGTAACTTTTGAGGAGATTGATGGATCAAAAAAATACGCAAAGCGTTTTAAAGAAGAGCAAATTTCCTGAAAGTTTGACGAATAGCAACTTTTTTCTACATTTCGCATGTGCGGAGCTATAAACGTTCGAAAAATAAGCGTAGATAAAATCAACTTTTACAAAAACAGATCTGTATATAATTTATATTCAAACGTCAATGTTTCGATAATATATAGACATACACGAATATATATTTATATATATATATACTTATACACACACACACACGCACAATTCCCTGACAAATTTGTTTATTGTTTCTGACGTGTTAAACTAAAAAAATTATTTAAAAATTAATCTAAAAAATTCAAAATTTTTAAAAAGAATTTAATTAAGACATTGTTGATTTAAAAATAAATGTTATAAGGCCAGTCAAAATAACGATTTGTTCTGCCAAAATTAGTAACTGGAAATGACCTGTACGATCATTCAAAAGATAGTCCGTAGATGTTCATTTATGTGTTTTGGACTAGAAATTATGATTAATTATTAGCGATTAACAAATTAGTGCAAAAAAACGCGTTTTTGTTTGTTTGTTGCTAATGAAACGAGAACCATTGGACGAATTATCATGGTATTAACGGGAATGTTGTAGATAATTGAACTATCAACAAAACGAGAGGTCAAACGATCTGATCGGTTTATTAGAACCGAAGAAAATTCGGAAAAACCGGAAAATTTTTCTTTTTTTTTTTAAATTTATAACTCTATTGTTTATGAATATTAAAAGCTGAAATTTGGCACAAAAGTAGATAATTAAATCTTATTTTAACGTGCCAAAGGCAGATACTATCGGATAATTAGTTTCTGCGCAGTTGCAATTTTAATTTTTTTTTTGGTATTATTCCCTTCTTTATATTACGAATTGAGAACGTCGTACATACATTTTTAAAAGGGTTTTAAAAACTAGAAACAATATACTATTAAACGTATATTCTAAGTTTTCATTAAAATTATGTAAAAAGGGTGAAACATGCACTCGAACATTGACGCAAACGGTCGAGCGTGCGGTACACAACAAAGAGTGGAGATGGAGGAAAAACGATATATATAGATATACCAGCGCGTGGCGTGAAACGTTCAATTTTTTAACTGGCTTGTTTTTGGCGATTAATGCACTTATATTGAAGTGTTTTTATTATTTATGTATTAATCGCCAAAAACATGCCAGGTAAAAAATTGAGCGTTTCATGCCGTATGCTGGTATATATATATATATATATATATATATATATATATATATATATATATATATATATATATATATATATATATATATATATATATTTATAGTTTCTCCTCCATCCCCACTTTTTGCTGTGCACCGCGTGATTGACCATTTGCGTCAATGTTTAAGTGCATATTTCACCCTTTTTACACAATTCTAATGAAAACTTAGAATATACGGTTAATAGTATATTGTTTCTAGTTTTTAAAACCCTTTTAAAAATGTATGTACGACGTTCTTAATCGGTAATATAAATAAGAGAATAATACCTAAAAAAAATTAAAATTGCAATTGCGCAGAAACTAGTTATTCGATAGTATCTGCCTTTGATATGTTGAAAGTAGATATAATTATTTACTCTGTGCCGAATTTCAGCTCTTAATATTTATAAACATCAGAGTTATAAATTTAAAATATCAAAAAAAATTCCCGGTTTTTCCGAATTTTCTTCGGTTTTAATAAACCGATCGGATCGTTTGGCCTCTCGTTTTGTTGGCAATTCAATTTTCTATAACTTTCTCATTGACACACGATAATTCGTCGAATAGTTTTTGTTTTATTAGCAAAAAACAAAAGAAACGCGTTTTTTGCACTAATTTGTTAATAACTAACTGATAAATCATAGTTGCTAGTCCAAAACACATAAGTAAACATGTACGGACTATCTTTTGAATGATCGCACAGGTTATTTTCAGTCACTAATTTTGGCATAATAAGACATTTTTCGGTCTATTGACTGGCCTATATTAGTAGGTAGAAATTATTATTTATTTTAACTGTATAAAATGTTTATATTTTCTAAAATGTTAAATTTTTACAAAAATAAAGAAAATAAACTTAATAAACCAATAAAAAAGCAATTGTATAATTAGCTAGACACCTTACTAAAATGAATATGAAAAAAAAAGTTGATATTGAACGAGTTAATTTTTCGAACATTTATAACTCCACACATACGAAACGTAGGAGAAAGTTGCAGGATATCGAACTTTCAGAAAATTTGCTTTTCTTTGAAATGCTCTGCGTATTTTTTTGATCCATTAATTTTTCAAAAAGTTATAAATAATTAATTTAAAAAAAAAAAAAAATTTTTTATTTCTTTTGAATTTGTCAAAATATTATATTTTTTAATGAAAAATGGCAATACACCCGACATAAATCGACAGAATTTATCGAGATCTTGCAAAATCTTTTTTATTTTTTTCAATTAGTCAAGCCGTTTTGGAGTTATGACCATTTAAAGTTCGACTGGTTTCAATAAAAATCTTTCCGAACTTTTGAGCGGTACTGTATACATCTCGCTATATTATAAAAAGATTTTGCTGCTGCCGCTATGTATAAGAATTACTCAAGAACTTATATAGCTAGATTTCTAGCTGAAATTCAGCTAAATTTAACTTAATTTTAGCTAAAAGTCAGCTAAAATTACATTGATTTTAGCTAAAATTTAGATAAGTTTAACTTAATTTTAGCTAGGTTAGGTTGGGTTGTAAGGGTTTGGACGAATGCCCTTTCACGGGAGTCGCCCCAGCTCGGTGGCCAGTGGCCCATTGCTATACCCAAATTGAACAATAATAAGAGAGAAAGCAAAGCGAAAGAATACTAATTCTCCCCCCTTTCTCCACTGAAGCATTTCCAACCTCTAGTGAAGTTCATTAGCTTCCCTGGCCCCATCTCTGCTGCCTCTTTTAGTTCCTCTAGATAGCTATATCCCAAGTTCTTGAGTCTTTTGCTCTCTAGTGCCGGGCAGTGACATAGGAGATGTTCCAAGGTTTCCTTCTCCTCATTGCATTCTCTGCAGTAGTCGTCCTCGATATTACCCATTCGTTTGAGCCTGGCTTTAATAGCACAGTGACCTGTTATTACTCCTGTGATCATGCTGACTGAGGTTCTTTTGTAGCTTGAAAGCTCCTTTGTTTTCTTTTCATTAATTTTCGGCCACAATTTCCTGGCTTTTCTGCAATCATTGCGATTGTTCCAGTCCTTATTGTATCTCTCTTGTAGTATTTTGTCAATAGCTGTCTTAATCACTTCGATTGGTGGCTGTGGGTCCCTGCTCGCTTTTGCACTGTCTCTATTCGCTCCCAACTTCACCAGCTCATCCGCTTTTTGGTTACCTTCCACACCACTGTGTCCGGGAACCCAGCAGAGTTTGACTCCGCTCTCACGGATCCATGACAGCGCCTCCCGGCAGCTCATCACAGCCTTTGATCTGGTGACCTTGGACGCTAATGTTTTCAAGGCAGCTTGACTATCCGTGTAAATTGTGACTCTGCTAGAGCCTCCTTTACTCTGGGTGAGTCGGGCTGCTTTTTCGATAGCCAGGATTTCTGCTTGTAGGATACTGCAGTTATTTTTGAGTCTGTACGACTCCTCGACTCCCAGCTCCCTTGAGTAGATTCCTGCTCCTGTGCCGCTTAATGATTTGGAGCCATCAGTAAAAACAGCCGATTCATTACTTTTCATTACTTTGCCGTCGTCCCATTCTGTTTTCAACGGTATCCATAAATCAAGTTGTTTCTTGAACTTTGTCCATTTTTAGCATTTCTTTTATTATGCCTGTGTGTACACAGACATTATCCTGCTTCCATAGATTTGAGTCTCTTAATCTGATGGCTCCTTTTTAGCATTTCTTTTATTATGCCTGTGTGTACACAGTCATTATCCTGCTTCCATAGATTTGAGTCTCTTAATCTAATGGCTCCTTTTAAGGCAATTCCTTTAATAACTAGATCTAGCGGTTGTAGATTGAGCAATATTTCCATGGCTGCTTGTGGTGTACTCCTCATTGCCCCAGTTGTGCCTAAGGTAGTCACCCTCTGTACTTTGTTTAGGCTCTTTTTATTTATTTTCTTGTTCATAGCGCACCACCACACTAACGCTCCGTAAGTGACTATTGATTTAACAATCGCATTATGCATCCATTGTGTTATCTGCGGTTGCAGACCCCATCTCTTACCGAACATTTTTCTGCATGTGTAGTATGCGTTTATCCTTTTTTTCATTCTTTCTTCGACGTTCCGCTTCCAAAGCAGCTTCGAGTCAAGGACAACTCCCAGATATTTTGCTTCTTTGGACAGCACAAGTGTGTGCCCCCCAAGTTTTGGCAGTCTTATCTCTGGAGTTTTGTATCTTATTGTGAACAGAATCAGTTCCGTTTCATTAGGATTTACTCCCAATCCGTTTTTTTCTGCCCACTTAGTGATTTCTAATAGAGCTGACTCCATGATGTCATTAACCACAGTCGCATCTTTGCTCGTAATCAGTACCACCACGTCGTCAGCGTAGGCTAACACTTTTATTCTTTCTTCCTCAATTTTTTTGAGGATTTTATTTATTATCACTAACCACAGAAGGGGAAATAGAACTCCTCCCTGTGGTGTTCCTCTTGTGATTTTTCTTCTGGTAGTTCCGTTTCCTAGTTCCGAATTTATGATTCTACTTTCCAGCATAACCATGATCCAGTTGATAGTTATACGGTTTACTCCTATTTCCTCTAGTGCTTGTCTTATAGCCTCTGCTTTGACATTATTTAAAGCTCCTTCAATATCTAGGAAGGAGCCCAGTGTGTATTCCTTCCTTTGAAGGGTCTTTTCTATTGTCCTCGCTACTTCATGCAATGCACTATCCACTGATTTGCCTTTTAAGTAGGCATGTTGTGCCGTGCAGTTTAATTTTAGCTAAAATAAACATAAATTTTGTTAACTTTTAGCCAAAATTGAGCTATAATTAAGTTAAAATTAGCTATTTTACAGCTAAAATTAATGTAATTTTAGCTGACTTTTAGCTAAAATTAAGTTAAATTTAGCTGAATTCTGGCTCAAAATCTAACTATATCAGTCCTTGAGTAAGATTAAAGATTTGGAAAACTGCAATGTCGGCAGCTATGTATAAATCATTTACCTTATTAAATCCTCTTAAACAATCCCTGGTGAATAAAATCAAGTTACAAATCACCTGATTTCTCAGGTGATTTATCATGTCAAAACATCATGTTACGATATTTTTGGTTTTCACACATTCCGAACAATGCTTAGTCAATTTAAACCAATTTTTGGAAATTTTTGAAATTTTTGAACTTAGAAATTTTTTTGTAATTTTGTCAAAATTTTTTCCAAGACCAAACTATCTAAAAAATTTTCTAAGTTGAAAATTTTCAAAAATTGTTTTGATTTGACTAAGCATTGTTTGGAATGTGTGAAAACCAAAAAAATCGTTACATGATGTTTTGGCATGATAAATCATCTGATGAATCAGGTGATTTATCACCTGATTTTCTTTAACAGAGTGTTTTCGATGTTTTTTTTTTTTTTTTTTTTTTTAATAATAAACGGGCATTTTCTGCCCAATAGCAATTTACGTAAACAATTAAAGACAATACAGTTGACGTATTATTTAACGTGGTGTCAGCCCACGGCAGAGACAGCGAAAGAGCGACCAGACGGGGAATCAATCCCGCGCTAACGGGAATACGAGTCACGCGCCTTAGCCACTACACCACTGAACTCTACAATGTTATATATGTTTGGAAATTTTATGACATAATTTAAATGTATTCTTAATTTTGTTATAGAAACAATTAATATTAATATGTTTATCTAAAGACAAACAAATTTAATACTTTTTACATTGAAACGTCAATGAAAAAAAAATTTTTTAATAAAAGACATTAAAACATCAATAAAAAAAGCGAGAAAAAACAATGTTTGATTGATAGATTCATAGATTATTTTTACTTAATAATCTACGTATAAAAATAATAGTTATTTTTTCTGCAAATACATTTTTAGAAAATTGTGTAGATGATTAGATTCATTAAAAGATCATTGCAATTTTTTCAAGAGGAATCCTCATATCGACATAGAGTTTTACGTTATCCACATCTGAATTATACACTTCATCATAATTTAATAAAAATTTAACTAACACTTGTAGCAGAGGCACATTTTTAACATTTCAAATAATTTATTGCAATGCTGAAAGACTATGTAAGAGTGAAAATATAGACAGAAAGTGGTTAATACGATTAGCCATCCAATGTAGTCATAGATAATCTTATTAGGCAGTTTTCGTCTTTATTTTTATCTTTATACCGTCTTTTAGCATTATAATAAATTCTTTAGAATGTTAGGAAAGTGTCTCTTTTACGAATTCTATCCATAAATAGTTAAATTTTTATGAAAATGCATAATTCAAATATAGATAAGATAGAACTCTGTGCCGGTATAAGCATTTTAAATAAAACCCCACGTTTTATTTAAAATATTAAATGATTTCAATTATTTAAAAGTTCTTTTTAGATAAATGTTCAATGATCTTTTAATGAAACTAATAATCTACATAAATTTCTACAAATATATTTTTATACGTAGATTATTAAATAAAAGAAATGCCTACGTTTACTGTAAAATAATAAATTAAAAAATAATTCTATTAGTCTATAGTTCTATCAATCGAACGTTGTTTTTTTTTTGTTTTTTTATCGATGTTTTAATGTTTTTGATAAAATTTTTTTTTTTTAATGATGTTTTAACGTAAATAGTGTTAATTTTTTTGTCTCTAAATAAACATATTAATCGTTTCCATAACAAAATTAATAATACATGTGAATTATGTCATCAAATTTTCAAACATCAAAAACATTATTTAAGACATATACATGAACATATTAATAAGAATACATTATTATGTAAAATATATGATAAAAAATTTATAAGAATTTCCAAATATTATTTTACAAAATTAAATAAAAATAGAAATTAATTTATAAAGATTATATCCAAGTCTTTACGGCCGTATAGACCTCAACTTGAGATCTGGGTACGCCTTAAATAAATAAAAAAAAAAAAAAATATCCAAGTCTTTAATTTGAATTTTTATTTCAGAAAATTTTAATTTAATTATTTGATCTTTAAGTTTAAATTGAGCTTTTTCAAAATGATATTTTCAACCTTTTACTTTAAATAAAATTATAAAATTGATAATCATTGTATATGACCAAAATTTACAATGATTACAGGATAATAAACTGATTGTAAAATAGATATTATTACCTTTTTTTGATATTTATGATTTTTATACACGGCACCGGCGGCGGCGTTGGCGTTTTAAGCTAGAATTTAACTAAATTTAAGCTAACTTTCAGCTAAAATTTAACTAGAATTCAACTAGAATTTAGCTTACTTTAAACTAAATTTTAGCTGAATTTTAGTTAAATTCTAGCTAAGTTGGCACCTATTCAATTCTTATACACGGCGGCGTTAGCAACGTTGGCGCCGGCGGTGATATATATTTATTATGCAGAGATATATATCAGTTATTCTCTTCTAAATCGTGCGCGAAAAAAATTGATTTTTCTTAAACTCAAGGAATAAGTTCTAAATAATGTCACAAATTTCTTTAAAATTTTCATATTATTAGAAAGTTAACTCAGGGCTACAAGACTTGAAATTTAAGATTTTTTATATTTTTGGCGGTTTGATACGTTGTTTAGCTCTATTTTATTCCTAGAAGATCAAGTTATTCGTAAAAATGGTAAATACATAAAAAATCGGAAATTTCCTAAGTTTTCAGAAAAAGTTAGTCATGAGATTTAAAAATAATATCCCAATACCAAAAATCGGAAAATAAACTTTGAAAAATTGGAAAAAAAGGCTAAAGATCTAAGCTTTGGATTTTAAAAAAGTCATGGTTTTAGTTGTTTATGTTATAAATATGTTCTGATAAGTTCTATAATGGTATTTTTTGGAGTTAACGGCAGGCCAGAGTAGAACCTGATACCGACCAAGTAACGATTGAGTTGTTTGTTATTTACTCAAGTATTAATCGGTGTATCTTCAAATTAAAGGTTGAGCGCAATAGATATTATTATTATGAACATCTATGCACTAGAAAAAAAATTCTACCGTTTTGTTTTTGATAAAAGTAAGTAACGCCAAAGTAATAGTTTATGTTTATGATATTTTCGCGTTACTTACTTTTCTCAAAAACAAAGCAATGGATTTTTTTCTTCTTGTGCATTAATATTTGTAATAATAATATCTATTGCACTTAACCTTCAATCTGCAGATACACGGATTAATACTTGAGTAAATAACACAAATCTCAATTAGACAAGGACAGCGAATCCGGCTTGCTCCTAAGCTAAAAACAATTTTTTCAATCAAAACTAATGGTCAAAATCGCAATATTTTTATATTTTATCATTCATGATACCATCTGAAGATAAAAGATCCATGTCTAGCCCATACGTATACGTTACAGTGGCGAAAAACATTCATACAAACTCAATATTCTGACGTGGAAAATCAAAATATTGATTTTCCAGCAGTCTAAAGGTTAAGATTAATTTATTTGTTATTCATCAATTATAATATAACAAGCTTACAATGTACACATGTATGATTGTGTTTACGAGTCTATGAATGTATATTTATTGATGTTGCAGCAAGATAGAGTGAATAAGATAACAGAATTTATGGGCAATCTTTGTTCAATTTATATCTCCCATTTTAAGTCTTGACTTAGTTTTGACTTAAAATTAAAGATATAAATTGAACAGATATAGCCAGTAAATTCGTTCACCTTATATACTACAATTCCTATTATTGGAACCAAGCTGCGATTGTTTTGCACTAGAATTACAAGATATAGTAAAACATGTGCAAGACATTTGAAAGTAGTAACGGAAGAGCCCCTCCTCTAATACCAGCACGTCGCGAATGGTTGCACACAACTAAAGACTTATAAGATAATGTATGCATGTATACGTTTTCGTTTGAATAAAATCCTAATGCTCATTGCTATTAACGCGTTCCATGTAACGTGACAACACATTTCTGTTTCTACGTTATAAACTTAGCTGCAGAAAGTTATTTAAGAGCAGACCAGATTCGCTGTTCTTGTCTTATTGAGTGGTAAGTGACAGAATTTTGATTTTAAATTTTTAAAATAATTTTCAACTTAAATTATAACGTTATAAAAGTTAACTGCATTGACGATGTTACTTCTGCGTAAAAAAATATCGAGTAACACTTTCAAGGCTAAATGCTAACGTGACCATTGTGCTGACCAAGCAACACGTGCAGCTACCTGCAATACTTGTTGCTAGTGGCCAGACAATGATGCACCAATGACATAGCTTGACTCTCTTCTACTTTTAATTAAGTAATGGGATAAGCATAGCTACTCTGCCGTCCAAAGTAAGAAAACCTTAACTTCAATGGGATTCCAATGTAGTTAACCACTTTTATACTTTGGACGGCAGTACTGTCGTGATTTTTGCGCACGATGACAATGAGAAATGTACCGGCTTGATCTGCTCCAACATCTTTTAGACGATGGCATCTAAGCCTGCCGTCGCTTTGCAGGCACGAGGCGGGCGCATTTGGCAGTCACATTGACTAAGAATAAAATGATTTTTCTTCAAGTTTTCTTTTTAATTTGTTCACGGCTAATCGTCATTGAATTCAGTTTTAACGTAATTTAAAGCAGTACATTAAATCATCCATCGAATAATGAAGAGCGCCATTCAAGAAGCCAAGGAAATTCCACAGAGATAAGTTTAAATAATAATTAATTACATAATTAGTTGAAATTGCTTAATGGTAAACCATAATTATAATAATATCATTTTCTTATGACATGCAAAGTACTAATTGAAAATAGAGTGATACTTGCTATTTTTACATTCAATTTGCATAACTTTACATTCATAGTAATTAATTAAGTTGTTTTTGTAATTACTTTCATTTTGATTCCTGTAATATTTACTGAAGGTATCGATTTCTATTTTGAATTTATTGATAGAAGTGAATTAATTGAATATATCTAACTTAATATCTTATTTGCACAATGAATCATATCCTACCCTATTTACATTACATAGTTAGTAAAATATTGTGAAGGGTTTTTCCGGGGCTTTTCTAATCCAAAAAAGCCCTTAGCAAAATTTGGGCACCCTAACGTCAGGAACCGATTTCGGTAGAAAGATTATTAAAGGATTAACATCCTTTGATAATCCTGTGTACGACAGTACGCTGGCACGTATGCGCTTAGCGACTGTATGGAAGCGACGGCCTAGCTGTGAGTAAAAATGAGATATAAAAATTAGAAAAATTAGTGTAACAAGTGAAAAAAGTGAAAAAAAAATTTAAAATATTAAAGTGATTAACGAATAATAAATTTGTTTCAAAAGGGGAGATACCACGCGTAAAAATTCAAAATAAAAATGCCTTAAACCCGTGTTATAATTCATAAAAATTTTTGATAAATGCGACTTCAAAAGCTAAACAAATTTAAAATTAAGAAAAAAATCTTTTTGTTTAAAACAAAGTTCAAATAATCTTATCATAAGCCCAATGAGCTTCGCTATGGGCTCTTGCTATTAATGTTTTTCTAGTTTTTTCACAATCCACATGAGTCTGTGCTAGACTCTTGATTCGTATTCTTCTTGGAAAACGAGCAAGTTTTGATAACAAATCTTGAGCCGGAGCGTCGTCAAAATTTCTTAACTCTATAATTTCTCCTTTATAATTAGGGTAATGACTACGTAAATAAGTTATTGGTGTTCGTATTAATTCTTCATTTGGAGTTAGTATAATGTCTCCTTTACATGCTTGTTTTATTTCTATCTTTCCATATTTAGGTTTCTTTTCTGTCCGAAAGTATACAAGTGTTATCTCCTTTATACCTCTTTTGGCTGCTATAGTTTTTAAATGGTCTGTAGCATCGAAGAATTTCTTTTTGTTAAAACCTCTGAGTTCCAATATTTGTCCCTCTGTGTATTGAGACAGTATTTCTTTTAAAACTTGTTTTATGTCTTGATTATCAGTTAAAAGTATCTCATACCTCCCAATTAATCAAGGATCTCATTTATTGACGGCAATGAGTAGTTGTCTTGGAGTGTGTATTCATTTAATTTTCTGAAGTCTATTACGACTATATTTTTGTATTCCTGAAGCATTCATTTTTTTTGGGACACACCAAACAGGTGATACAAAAGGCGAATTTGACTTTGTTATAATACCTTCATTTTCAAATTTTTCTATTTGTCTGTCTATTTTCTTATGTAACGATAATGGGTGTCGGTATAATTTTGAAATTACTGGTTAATTTATTGTTAAATCTATACGGTGATACATATTCTTAAGTGATGGTGTATTTACTCCTTCTAGTTGAAAGATATCATTATATTCTTCAACTAATGTTTGTATTGCTAATGCCTGTTCTCTCGGTAAATGTGATGTACGCGTATTGTCTATAATAAGTTTGTCACGATGATACTTTTCTGTCATGAATGCTTGTTTGTTAAATACTTGTTCCTGTAGAAAAATTGTTTCATAAATATTTTGTTTCTGTCCTTGAAATTCTTCTATCTCTATCTCAGTATTTATTTTTATTTATTTTTCCGATTCATTAACGATGTTAAGCATCGTGGCTTTATTTCGTACCGTATATATTGCTGGTGTCATTATATCCTTTGGATCGGTTATTATGTATTCTCTATCTGGTATATCTATATCTATTTTTATAAGATTGACCCCTTGATTTACATAAACAGGTTTTTCATCAAACGTGAATTGTAAAGAATTATTTTCGGCATCGAAAATTCTTATATTTTGTTTTTCTGTATCTATCAATGCTTTATGATGTTGTAGCCATCCTTGGCCCGACAGCCCATCAGCATCGAGGGGTATTTTATTGCTTGAAACGTGATATATAAAATCTTTTCCAGAAACATTTAATTTGCATTTACCCAGCATTGTGTAATTTCCGTTGACTATCTGAATTGTTTGTCTTTTTTCTGGTCGTTGTTTTATAGGGTTACAAATTTTAAGATCCAATACTTTGTCTTTAATGAATGTTCTACCTGCTCCTGTGTCTACTAGGAATTTTAATAATTTTCCTCCTGTTCCTGAGGGTCGCATCCAAAGATGCCAGTGTTTTCCATCTATTGGAAAGATAGCGTCTTGCAATTCTGATCCTTCCAATATTTCTGACGGTCGGGTGGGGTCTTTGCGTGGTTGGTGACCATGGCGCCGAATCTTTTCGATACGTTTTGCTCTTTACGGCATTAAGGCGAAAATTTACTCTTTGCGCATTTTGATGTTTGAAACAATGTTCTTTATTATGGCCGTATGTATTACGATGAGAGCATGTAGGTTTACTTTTTTTTTATCCGATTGATAATTTTCTTGTCGATCACGCGAAAAACTTCTATCACGTGTGTAATTTTTATCGGGTGTCAAATGTTTCTCACGATTCCTTGAGTCATATTTAGAATGGCTTATATCTCTTGAATATTTTTCATATTTATCTCTTCTAGATCTCTCATCATGCTTGTTTTGACTTCTATTTTGAAGTTCTTTATCTTTTTTTCGGAGTTTTTCTTTGTATAAAGCTTGTTGATAAGCGATGGGTAAAGTGTGTGGTCGATTTTGTTAAACAGCTAAGTGCAAGCCTTCTGGATACAATCCTCTTATGAATTTTGGAATTGCGTTTTTATTTTCATAACTTCTATGCATGTCTCTAAAATCGTCATTTAAGCCATCTATTGAAATCTGTATACGCCGATTTATGTTATTATATCTTTGTATGTAGTCTGCTACCTTTTCATTTGTTCTCTGCCGCATAGAATTACGCATTTCAGCTAATTGGTCATACTCAAGTTCCAATTTTCCGAAATGTGTATTTAAACATTCTTTAAGTTTCACGGTTGTAGTGACTTGATTTCTCTCAACTATTTCTTATGCTTTTCCTTTCAAGTTAACGGTTATTATTTTGCGTATAAGCGCTGATATTTCTTTGCTCAGAGCTAAGTTGTCTAGATGCGCGAATAATTTGATCAATAAATGCGCTAACATCTGTTGATCCGTCATACTCTCGTATTTCTGTTAAAAGTTCGTGTATTAATAAGTGATGTTCCCGTGTTAGTCCTGGAAGTACATTTAATCTAGGGTTGTTGTCCCTAACTGCAGGTGGTCCACTTGGGAGCGGTGGTGGATTTTTGTTTTCCGTCATTTGAGTTGTTAATATTTGTAATTGTTCTGTCAACAAAATCAATTGTTTTTCTAAAGCATCGGCTTTTTTCTCTTGCCGTTGTGATTCCTGCACTAGATTTTGTTCTTCTTGGTCACATTGTGTTATATCTTGATTAGATTTAAATTTCTTTAAAAACTATCCATTTTACTGGGTTTTAATTTTATTTCCAATTTATATAGTCCATCAGTTGTATCGTAAAAATTATTAGATACGTCAGAGAGGGATGCAGGTGATCGTACGGTATTTTACGATCTCATGCTATCGTTATCGTCTTCACGATAATCACAATACATATGCGGGTGATGTTCCTATGTGTCAAACTCTCAAGCGTGTGTACTTTGGCTTGAGACGTTGTATGTCTTATAAATAACTTATAAATAAAATTTTACAGAAAGTTAGACACGCCTTTATTTTTCGGCTTGTCCCGCTGTGTGCTTAAAATTATTGTACGACTTACTTAAAGGTTTTAAGAAATGATGTTTTTGAAGATCTGGTTGTCTGCGTCTCTTTAACCGCTGGCGGTGCAGAAGTCCTCTTTTATTGTAGAGATGATCCTCTCTTTATCCCTGGGGATGCAGACGTAGCTTGATGAACCCTTTAACTACTGGTAGTCAACTTCTGAGAGTGTGGGCTATTGTCACCAGAATAAAGATAGGTTTTCTTGATTTTTGAAACTCTCTGTTTCCTCCTGATAGAAGATATCCTGAAATATCAGAGTTTTGTTTAATTGTCTTTTATCACTTGACTTTTTTTAATTTTTAAACTTCTTTGTTTTCTCCTGAGAGAAAATATTTTAAGAGATCGGAGTTTTATTTATTCACTTTTTATCACTTGACTTCACTATCCTCTTAAGTTGCCACCAATTTATGTTAACCGCTAGAACTGAATTTATTAATTTGTAGAGTTTAATTTATTAAACTTTATTTAATAAACTTGATTCATTATTTTTGTGAATTTTCAATTGTTATTGTAACTTATTTTTCCAATTTAAGACGTTGGTTCTTTAGGATAGGTACCCAAGAATAAAAGAATATGTGTCCCATATATATATATATATCTCCCTATATTATATAGTTATATAAACCAAAATTCAGTCGGTGCCCCCCACATCCCCCCCACGCCCCCCCACAGCCCCTCCACAGCCCCCCCACATGATTTTTATTAATTAAATAACGTAAATTTACGTTATTTTATGTTATCGATCATTACCCCCCTCCCACGTCCCCCCCACGTCTCCCCCACAGACCCCCCACAACCCCCCACACTCCCCCCCACAACCCCCCCACAATCCCCCTTACAACCTTTTAGAGCCATCAAATACTGGATAATATAGTTTATAATTTATGTATAATATTACATAAAAATATAAAAATTTTAATTTTTTTTTTGTTGAAAACTCGAAAGTAGTTGAATAAAATTACAATTTATAATATTTAAAATGAAAAACATGTGCCTCATCAGATATCTTATTACCATTTTTTACATAGTTTATCTGAAATTGATAAATATAAATTTAAATTAATTCTATTACTATTCCTCAACACTATAATTAATTCATTTGTTGAAAACATAATGATTTTTAATAATTTGTTCATATTATAAATATTTTATTGTATTAAAATAAAAATAAGCATATAGTGTTGAGGATTCAGATTTCCACACCATCTTACATTATAAACCTTTAATAGTATTGATTTATACAACTTTTAAAATTAATTGATATTAATATTTATGTTTAAATTTATATAACTTTCAAGATTAATAACTATTTATATTTGTTTTACAAAGGTGTAGATCAAACGGATGATAATATTCATTTGAATTATTCAATAGAAATGTTAAATAACATAAGAGAAGGATTACCTCCACAGGAACTGAAATTAAAAGTAAATACCATAATTATGTTAATTCGAAATTTAAGTATAAAAATGGATTATGTAATGAAACGCGATTAAAAATAACTAAATTATTCAAATATAACTTAGAAGCACAAATAACTCTTTCACGTTGTAAAAATGTAAATAAAATATATATTCAAAATGAATCGAAAAACAGAGATATTGTACCTAACATAGTTTGGAAAGAAATATTAAAAAAATAATTTTATTATAATTTAACAAAAATTTAATGTTATTTAAATAAATTTTTTATAAATTATTTTATTAATTAAACTTTATTTTTTTTCAGGTTATATTTATATTAATTATAAACATTAAAAATTTTTAATAATATATAAATAAAAAAAAAAAAATGGAATGGAATCCAATTAATAATGTTGAAATTGACAATGTTAATGATCAACAAATGATTAAATGAAATCCATTTTGATGGAAAATTTAAATGATCAAATTGAAGAACATTTAAATTTCCAAGAAGAATATGAATATTATTTAGAAAGTCTAGATAATAATAGTTCAATAAACAATACGATAATTTCTGAATTAAATAACATTATTAATTCATATATAGAGGAAAATAATGAACAATTTGAATTTAAAAATTGGAATGAAGTACCAGAGTATTATAAATATTATGCGAATGAAATTATAAAATATAAAATAAATATACGCGAACCAATAGCAGAATATTACTTTAATCAAAGTCATGAAATTTATTCTAAATATTTATTAAGATTAGCTAACATTATTAATAAAATATGAAAATTTAAAATAAATCATAAATATTTCAATATATAATAATAAATTTAAAAAAATTTTTAAACATTATCAATATTATTAAAAAAAAAAAAATAAAATATTTAAAAATTAACTAAAATATTTAAAAGTTATGATTATTTAAAATTTATAAATCGAAATTTTAATAAATAAATAATTTAACTACTAACAACAATAAATAAAAAAACATATTCATAACTTTTATACAGGTAAATGTAATATAAGTAAGTATAAAATAATTTAAAATTATTTTATTTATTTATTTGTTATATAAATAACTAAATTTTAAATAAAATATGATATAATGATCATGTAATAATTTCATTTACAATATCATAATAAATTTATAAATTTTAGTATGAATTTTTGATATATCTCATAAAATGTTTAAAATGAGAAAAAAGATATAAAAAGGAATTATAACAAAATAATCCTATAAATCTTATAAAACTCAAAATCATTACGATATATCAAATAATATACTAAATTATCAACGAAACTAAAAAAAAATGATTTAAAAATTTAAAAATGATTTAAATGTTTAATATATAATTATATTTATAGCACAACTGGGGGTTGCGAGAGCAGTGCGAGCAGGGGTACCCCTAGTATATATATATATATATATATATATATATATATATATATATATATGGGACGTTTTACGTCAACTCACCTAACAAGGAAATAGAATTCGTCGAAAATCTGTGAAAATGTTCTATTTGATACCCAAAATATACAAAAAAAATTTTAGAGGTCCAGGTCAAAGGGGCCAGGATTTAAACGTGATGAAATTTTTCGAATTTTCCAAATTTTTTGCTAAATAAATATTTTAATGAATTTTTTCCTCAAAAACTATCAATTTTTCGTTAAAACTTAATAGAATACTTGTTCTTGGAAATTAGATGTAGAATGAACCTGAATTTTTGCAAATTATAATATACTGATTTTTATGCTTACTTGATCGATTTAAACATACTATTTAGTATATCTAAAAATCGAGCAGGTTAAATTGGCTTTTTAAAGTCTTATTTTTTTCGTTTTTTTATGAGGAAAAAATATACGAAGCCTCCAGTTGGGCAGCCTTCTCAAAGTTACTAAATTGTGCAAAAAAGTCTGAATAAATCGTTATTTTGGATCAATGATGAGATTCGTGATTTTTTTTCTGAAAAAGTATTGATTTTTGGGACAAATGTATGAAAATGTTTTATTATTGGAAATTGTATGTAGAATGTATGTACATTTTTGTAAACCATTATTTGCTAAACATCACAAATTATAAATGAAATTTTAAAATTTTTAAATTTATTTTTTGTTAAATTTTTAGTATATATGGTTCATAATGTCTTAAATTACAATTTGTATAAATATGTTCATATTCTACACATGATTTCCAATAAAAAACATTTTAATACATGTGTCCCAAAAATCAATACTTTTTCAGAAAAAAAATCACGAATCTCATCATTGATCCAAAATAACGATTTTTTCAGACATTTTTGCACAATTAAGTAACTTTGAGAAGGCTGCCCAACTAGAGGCTATGTATATTTTCTCCTAATAAAAAAACAAAAAAAATAAGACTTTAAAAAGCCAATTTAACCTGCTCGATTTTTAGATATACTAAATAGTATGTTTAAATAGATCAAGTAAGCATAAAAATCAGTATATTATAATTTGCAGAAATTCAGGTGAATTCTACATCTAATTTTCAAGAAAAAGTATTCTATTAAGTTTTAACGAAAAATTGATAGTTTTTGAGGAGAAAATTCAGTAAAATATTTATTTAGCAAAAAATTTGGAAAATTCGAAAAATTCCATCACGTTTAAATCCTGACCCCTTTGACCTGGACCTCTAAATTTTTTTTTGTATATTTTGGGTATCAAATAGAACATTTTCACAGATTTTCGACGAATTCTATTTTTTTGTTAGGTGAGTTGACATGAAACGTCCCATATATATATATATATATATATATATATATATATATATATATATATACATATATATAGATATATAAATGTTGAATTGAACTTATCTTTATTTCTCCTTCTTAGCCTTCAGTACAATAATTTTAGGCGAAGCGTAGCCTTAGACGGTAAGTATGAAATTAAGTTTGCGAGCTAAAGACTCTTGGGTTTTTATACTATGGTAAAAGACAGTTGCATTCTTTCGCATGTATGATATTATTGATACTTTCATAATTTCGGTAGAAAGATTGATTGAATTTTGCATGGGATGCAGTTTAGAGTTCGATCGCCTCTTGTGCGTCGCATTCTCGTGTGTCGCATTCTCGCGAATGTATAACGATATCATTTGCTATTGCAGTCTCGAGGTAAAAGATATGTGATGCGTACGAAGTTTAATCACTCTTGAGTATAATGTGCAAGATAAATATAAGTATGAATGTGCCATGAATGTTTGTCTTTGCTTACACAAGGACAGCAAATCCGGCCTGCTCTTAGAATATTTATTTGACTTTTTCTGCAATTTAACTAGTTATTTAAAGAAGAAAAAATAGAGAAAAAACCGTGTTTAACAAAAAGAGAATTTAATTAATTAGAACAATTATCTGATTATATAAAAAAATAAAATTTACTATAAATTAGAGTCCCACACAGCATGGAATATTTATGGAAGCTTTCTGAAATATTGGCACGGAAGATTTGAAATATTTTAGGAATCTTCCATGGAATATTCCTGTTATATTCGTATGCCCTTGATTTTTCCTACATTGGAATATTCCATGGAATATTGTTGGAAGATTCCAAGAATATTTCATTGTAAGATTTGGAACATCTTAGATCTTTCATTGAAATATTTCAGAAATCTTGCAAGAATATTTCATGAAATATTCCGTTGAAACATTCATGGAAGATTTCCGGAATATTGGAACGCAAGATTTAAAACATTTCATGAACCTTTCGTGGAATATGCACGAAAGATTCAAGGAATCTTTCATGAAATATTCCATGAAATATTTTTGGAAGATTTTAGAAATCTATCGTAAAATATTCCGTGGAATATTTTAGAAATCTTCCATGAAACAATCCTTTAATATTCGTATGTCCTTGATTCTTCCTGCATTGGAATATTCCATGGAATATTCTTGAGAGATTTCAAGGATATGTCAATGGAAGGTTTGGGTAATCTCTCATCTTTCATGAAACGTTCCTGGAAGATTTCTGGAAGATGTAATATGCTGTAAGGGGGTAGTATATATATAATATAATAACACATTAAACTTATACATCAATACATATACGCATACATCAACATTTAGTTATAAAACCGCATATACATATTCGCTTCAACTGCACACATCAAAGCGCCGATACCCTTTCGCTTATATAGTAAGTGAGGTATCTTCCAACCGCTTGGGGATAAAACTCCTATTCAACGAACATCTTTCTATCGGCGTCACTGGAAAGCTTCCGTAATGTTCCACGCAACCTTCCAACGAAAACTTCATGGAATCATTCTAGAATCTTCTATGCAATATTCCACTAAAAGATTACTTAAATCACTCTGTAAAACATTTCGTGGAATATTTCTGGAAGTTTTATGTAATATTCCGCTGTACGATTTTAAAGTTCATCGGAGTCTTTCAGCGGAATGCTAATGGAATCTCCCTGAAATCTTTCATGAAATATTTCACCAGAAGATTACTATAATCTTTGCGTGAAATATTTCGTGGAATATTTATGGAAGATTTATGCAATATTCCGCTGTACGATTTAAAAGTTTTTTTGAATCTTCCAGTAAATTGTTTATGGAATCTTTCTGAAATCTTTCATCAAATATTTCACTGAAAGATTACTTAAATCTTCCTGTGGAATATTTCGTGGAATATTTCTGGAAGATTTATGTAATATTCCGCTGTACGATTTTAAAGTTTATCGGAATCTTTTAGCGAAATGTTTATGGAATATTCCTGAAGTCTTTCATGAAATATTTCTGGAAGATTTATGTAATATTCTGCTGTACGATTAAAAAGTTTTTTTGAGTCTCTCAGTGAAATGTTTATGGAATCTTTCTGAAATCTTTTATGGAATATTCCACTGGAAGATAACTTAAATCTTTGCGTGAAATATTCCACCGAAAGATTACTTAAATCTTTACGTGAAATATTTCGTGTAATATTTATGGAAGATTTATGTAATATTCTGCTGTACGATTTAAAAGTTTTTTGGAATCTTCCAGCGGAATGTTTATGGAATCTTCCTGGAATCTTCCATGAAATATTTCACTGGAATATTTCATAAACATTACATGGAATGTTTCATGAAATATTTCAGAAATCTTCCGTGAATATTCCGTGGAATATTTCAAAAAAGTTTTTGAACATTCCTTTAAAATATACCTGAAATATTCCTGGAAGCTTTCAATGGAAGATTCCAGTGGAATATTTTGAAATGTTTTGAGGAGACTTCCAATAATCTGCATGGAAGGTTCCATTGGAATATTCCAGTGGAATAATTCGTTATACTTCAGTGAAATCTTCCATGCTGTGTGGGGTGTCTCGATAACGGCATAAAAATATAAAATGGCTCCAAAATAAAAAAAATTTTTCGTTTTTAGTGTTAAAAGTTAAAAACGTCGAAATTTGTGAAAAATATAAATAAAATAAAATAAACAAGTAATATTAAAAAATTTTTTCTTGTTCTTTTAATAGAGGTGAAGTTTAAAATGTATTAACGTAATAGTAGTTGAATAATTTACAGTCGGGCATCTCGGAATAAAAGAACTTATAAAAGTAATTTGTAGACTGCGAAATGGAAATTTAGCCTAACGTCCGAAGTCGCTTTGAAGTAGAATTTTTTTGTATTTAAAGAAAAAGTAAAATAAAAATAATGATTCTTTCATTTTAGAAATTTCAACACAAATATAAAAAAAAATGGTTGAAATAAGGTAACTTTGTCAATTTTGATTAATTACGAATAAGATTAGAATATGAAAATTGAATGACTTTAATAAAGAAATAAAAATTAGCAATTGAATAAATTTTAAATTAAAAATTGATGGGTTTCGAATTTTGTGAAGTTTTAGTATTACCAAATCAACAATGCAGTTTTTTTTTGCAAAAAGGTTTTTATTTTAATCAAATGGCAATTAGAATAAATGAAAAAAAATTTCAAAACAAAATATTGGTAACTGATAAATATATTTTTCAAATCAATTATGATAAAAATATTTTATTTACAGATTGTCCTTTACTAAAATGCGTGATTCGTATAAACTTTTTAGAGTCTAAACATGCGGTGCTTAAAGAAAAATAACTTAGTATATTATTATATCAAAATTTTATAATGATAGTATCTTTTACAGTTATTGTTTTTGTTAAGTAGTAATTTTTTTTTTATTATTCTTCCCATCAGATTTGAACAAATTTTGTATAAAAATGAGAATTTTATTAACATTACTACACCCAATTTGCCTTTCGAATAGTTATATAATAATAAAAATTTGACTGATATTATTAGTCTAAGGTAGATAATTAACAGAACCTATAAGACATTGCAATAATTCGAGTAAATAAAGAATTAATTATTTTATTCATTAAATGGTATGTAACACAGGCACCGTGCGCCTATCTTCTTCAGTGAGGCTAGTACTACGTGACTTAGCTTCATTCAAGCTGGCTG
The DNA here is from genome assembly GCA_017163975.1 of Anastatus disparis. Lineage (NCBI taxonomy): Eukaryota > Metazoa > Arthropoda > Insecta > Hymenoptera > Eupelmidae > Anastatus > Anastatus disparis. Next base: position 1,929,385 of record JAFFSR010000258.1, read on the forward strand.
CAGTGAGAGCAAGCATGCCGTAATCGGGCTTGCTGTTTTCAAGACGACTTGAAATTTCTTGCAAGTAAAAATTAAAACTTCCATGCGTTTTTGAATGCATAATTTTATAAATTTGCTTAAATAACTATTAGAATCAGTTAAATTGCCATCCTTTTGACTAAATATAATAAAAAGTGAATATTTGTATATAGCATTTTAATATATTATTTAAGATATCAAAAGTTTATAAATTCAATATTGAAAACATTGATTAACAATCTCCAGAGTTGTAAATTTTCTTTGGAATAAGATAAATTTTTACTTTGCACACATATATATATACATAGCATAAAAATTTTTAAATCAAAAGAATATTGAAATCATCAAAATGTAAAGTCTAGCTTGAATTCTCATCGAAATTCACAGGTATATCTGTTAGACAGCAATATAAAAGAAAAATCTAAAATATTTTAATTAAATTAACACGTTTCCTTTTTGCATCTTTAGTTCAATATTTTGCCTATAAATATTATGTATATTTAGTAATTTTAAAGTTAATTTTAAAATTAAAATTAATTTTAATAATATTAATGGACACAAGTTTAACACCCAAGGCGTCACCTATTTTGCTATAAATCTAATTTTTTTTTTCTAGTTCAATATTTTCGCCAAAACATTTATTTTCATATTTATTTCATATAAAAATATATTTAAAATATTTTAATACATAACTAAACATGAAAAAATATTTTCCTGTTATAACATGTTTTCAGCCATACGGCTATTGTCGAACGCTAGGAAGAGGGATAAGTAGGCCCATCACTCAAGTACTAGCCGGAAGCAATAGTTCGTCAAGATTAGGCCGCGAAAAATACAAAGGAAAAAGAACAAATTGTAATTCTCCCTCGGTTTAAATATAAATATAAGAATATCAAGAAACCAAATAAGGATCAAGAAAAATTAGAAATTTGGATTATTAATGAGAAAACACGGCTTATTTTATTCAGATTTAAAGAAGAAACAAGAAGAATAATTTAGGAAACAAAGAAAATTCATAAATAAATCAATGCTAAGGAGACAAGTATTTACTATCGAAAAATAAAAAGATAGCAACACTAAATCAAAATTTTAATACGGGTAAAAAAAAATAATAGTTCCAGATATCAAATTTTTAATATCAAATTTACCTTAAATGAAACATAGAAATTTCTTAATAGATGAAATTAAACAAATTATTTTATTTAATTATTTTGTGTAAATTAGAAATTAAAATTTTTTCTCTTAATTAATAAAGCAAATAATGTCATAAAGGGGTTTTGTAAATTATCAAATCTTTATTTTCGTATCAAAAAACAAACATAAATACTAATTTTCTTTTTTATAGAAAAATGAATTTTATTATTTAATGAATATTAATGACTAGTTTTGATGAATTATAATTAATAAAAATTATTTAAGAAAGCAAAACAACGAAAATTTTATTTTTTCAAATATCTATTTTTATAAATTTTGCTTTTTCTTTCTTAATAAATCAAAATTTTATTTCACACGGTAATTTGTCGCCGAAAAATATATATAAAAATTTTTTTTAATAGCTTGCAATTTATAACGGGATGCGCATTTAATGTTCCGACTAGAAGAAATATTAGATTACATTAACTATAAAATTTGTAATATCAAATTAACAAAACTCAAAACCGAAAAGAATATCGTATAGACAACGCTAAAATTTATTTCTTTTGCTTTCTCACGTGCATCAGCATTTTATTGAAACACTGAAATATAACTCTTTTCAGCCGTGAACAAAATTTGCTAAGATTTTGACTTTTTTTGTGTACAATAAAAGAAACATGAATCTAATGGAAATAAGGAAATTAATTTTTTTTAAATAAAAGTAGCAATTTATTTTTTTCACTTCAATATTTAAGCTGAAGCACTTTGTAAAAAGTAATATTTTTCGCAATTGGATTAAAACTAAGTAATTAAAACAAAGATAAGTATAATATAGATCGATAAATTTACTACTAATACCGAAACTTAAGTGACGATATCAATGTGTAATGTAATCGAAAAATAATTCAAGTAAACTAAATGTTAATTAAAGAAAAATTGAAAAGAACTATATATATTTAAAAATTTATTCTTTGCTAAGGATAATATGCATAATTTAAAGGGTGGGGGACATAACCTAGAAAAACTTCTTAAGATCCTGGCAGGAAGTCTTAGGTTGAGATGGGTTGTGTGCCGTGTATAGTGCATGATATGCAGTATTAGATGCCAATTTTCGTTTATGATCCGATTTTGGGGAAATACGTGAATGAAAATAAAAATGGAATGAAAATAAAAATGAAATAAATATATAGGCAAATGAAAAAGTTTGAAAAATGCCACAATAATTGAAATAAAATGAATAATAAAAATAAAAGGGAAATCAGTTTTAAGTGGTGCAGTATTTCTCTAAAAAAGTAAAAGGCGGCATCGTCATATGCTATCACTGCATCGATGGGTTCAGGATCAAGCGAATTTTTGCGAAAAAGATGGCAATTGCTAGCGAGATATAGACAAACCAAAAATCTTATTAATGTAAACGAAGATGGAAACCTTTACATTTATACGCTATATTATCTAAAACGTTCCGAAAGGTAATAATATTGAAGTAATAAATCGGAACAAAACTTAAGAAAATATTGGTATAATACAGGATATTGGGTGTTTCTAGAGAAGCTACAAACCTCACCCACAAAACCAATGCATGATTATTTTTCTGATAGTGAAGAAGTTTCAATGTGACATCAAATGAAATTGAACGAGAAAGCAAAGCGATTAGGCATTTATGAATCACCAATAGTGTAAAGAAAGGGGCTTGCATCATTGATAAGATGTAACAGCGAACCTTTCTTAAATAAAGAATCACCAATCAAACCAACGACAGCAGAGCAGCAGCAGGACCAGACAATCACTACTCCTAGAAAAAAAACCTCTAAAAGACAGGATGCAATTAAACCTAGTAGGGAACAAGCTAATCATCTCTTAGGAATTGCTTGACCTATAAACAAGACAATTGGTTGCATTTTATGACCTGCGACTGCAATAAGCATGACCCCATTACATCTTTGCATAGTGACATTAATGCAATTAATATGATGGATGTAAAATAATTGAAACCAAAGGTTGGACAAATATTGGTAACTCCTTAAAGGAAGTATCATATAATGACTGTAATTCTTAAAAATAAACACCACACCACACTCTATTAGACACAGAGTTACTCAAACACACTTTAAGGAGACTAAAAGAACTTCTGGTTAGGAGAAATATCCATACTATAAGATTGTCTAGGCACAGTAAGCTTATAGAAAATTTAGAGCCTGGGACTTTGATAAATCAACTAAGGCAAGAATTCAATGGAACAAACATACAAGTAACTCTATGCTACGAAAAGACCGAGTGCCTAAGTGAAGACGAAAGAAGAAATGTACTGACTTACCTGCATACCAGTTTAATTAGAGGGCATAAGGATGTAAATAAAACCTATGCCAAGGGTCGAGAAAGGTACTTCTGGCCGGGAATGAGGAATGCTGTTCTAAACTTCATTAAAGACTGTTTCACCTGCCAGGAAAGAAAAATTGACCAAATCACTAAAAGCGCACCGATGGTTATTACTGAAACACCAATCGAAAGTGTCGATAATGTATTAATAGACACCGTGGGAAAATTGAGAATGACGCCATCAGGCCATTGCCACTTGCTAGCTATGCAATGCCATCTAACCAAATTGGACATAATGATTCCATTACGAAATCTAAGAGCGACTACCATAGCTGATGCTTTAGCCAGACACTTGATCTGCCAATTCGGAGCTTCTCGAGCCATACTTTCGGACAGAGGCACCAGTTTTATGTTAGAAATAATAGAAATGCTGCTAAAAATATTAAAGATAGTCCAGTTACATTCTTCAGGAAATCGACCGCAAACAACAGGGGCACTAGAACGCAGTCATGCTCCATTAGTAGACTTTATAAGGACATATTCCGATCAATATGATGATTGGGATCAATTAGCTCCTTTCGCCGCTTTTACGTACAACACTAATGTACATTCAGCTACAGGATATACTCTTTTCGAACTAGTGTATGCCAGAATTGCTCGATTCCCTCTTCACATACCCAAAGAAGAACGTCTGGCTATGTACAACTAATATTTACGAGACCTGATTACTAGACTACACGAGATGAAAATGGACACTGGACACAAACTCATTAAGACCAAAACTAGAACTGAAGACTACTATGACAAACGCGTGAAAGAGTTTAAACCCATTGTAGAAAACTATGCTTATGTTAAAAATGAACCTCGAAGATCAAAATTCGACGCTTACTATTTAAAACCTTTAAAAATTGTAAAAATGCTAGAGCATAATAATATTTTGTTAGAATTGCCGAACGGAAAATTAATGTGTAAACACGTGGATAAACTAAAAGCCGCGACTAGGGAACTTGATTAATGATCATACTGTTTTAGAAACTCAACTTCTACGCACTGCAAGGACCATTTGATGTATATGGAAAACTGAAAGCTGTAGCCTCATATTAAAAAAAAAAGAAAAAAATAATAATTTTTTTATTATAGTCATTGTTTGGCACTTGGATAGACTAATGTACTTATAAGTAAATACCAAAAAGGGTTCAAACTGACCATCCTACCTTACCCTTTTAAACACCACACAGGAACTTACTTAATCGTTATTTGACTTTTAAAAAAAATTTGTACTAGACTCAGCTCGACTTTATAGACTGCATTAACTAATGCACCTTTAACCCGCAACCACCTTATTCAGCTGTGATAGTTTTAGACTTATTAAACTCTACTAAACTATGTCAAAACGACTCATTGAAATTCCTTGGCCGAGGTATAGTTTCAACAATAGATAATTGGGAATTAGTAAACCGAAATCTGAATAAAACTGCATATTCCTTCCTTGTTTTTAGAAACAATTGCAAAACATAAAATTTGAATTCCACCACATAATTGGAAAAATCTTGTGATAAACAATTAAAAGTTGAGTGCGCACAGTTTGCTACCTCTCTACAAGAGTGTTTAACGTTAAAACTATGACTTTATGACCTTTTATTCCATCTACCATCCTTGACCTTTTTATTAACTATAAATTGGACTGGATTGATGACTAACGAGGACATGTAAATAGTTCGAGTTACTACAGAAATATAGACTTTATCTACATTCCAATCCTGATTTTAAGAAAATGAGTGTATGACCAAAGAATGATTGACAGCAATGATAATATACCAGGCTACCACCCCTGGTTAACCATGAATTCATAACCGATGCTTAGACCATCAGAGACGACAATTACTCTAAGTAAAAGAGGGTGTTAAGTGACAGAATTTCGATTTTAAATTTTAAAAATAATTTTCAACTTAAATTATAACGTTATAAAAGTTAACTGCATTGAAGATGTTACTGATGCGTAAAAAAATATCAAGTAACACTTTCAAGGCTAAATACTAACGTGATTATTGTGTTGACCATGCAAGACGTACAGCTACCTGCAGTACTTGTTGCTAGTGGCCAGACAATGATGCACCAATGACATAGTTTGACTCTGTCCTACTTTTAATTAAGTAGTGGGATAAGCACAGCTACTGTCGTGATTTTTGCGCACGATGACAATGAAAAGCGTGCCGGCTTGATCTGCTCCAACATCTTCTAGACGATGGCATCTGAGCCTGCCATGGCTTTGCAGACGTGAGGCGGGCGCATTTGGCAGTCACATTGACTGAGAATTATATGATTTTTCTTCAAGTTTTCTTTTTAATTTGTTCGCGGCTAATCGTTATTAAATTCAGTTTTAACGTAATTTAAAGCAGTACATTGAATCATCCATCAAATAATGAGGAGCGCTAAGAAAATTCCACAAAGATAAGTTTAAATAATAATTGATTCCATAATTAGATGAAATTGCTTAATGGTAGACCATAATTATAATAATATCATTCTCTTATGACATGCAAAGTACTAGTTGAAAATAGAGTGATGCTTGTTATTTTTACATTTAATTTGCATAACTTTATTTTTATTGTAATTAATTAAGTAGTTTTTGTAATAACTTTCATTTTAATTTCTGTAATAATTACTGAAGGTGTCAATTACTATTTTGAATTTATTAAAAGAAGTGAATCAATCGAATATATCCAACTGAATATCTTATTTGCACAATGAATCATATCCTACCCTATTTACATTACATAGTTTGTAGAAATATTGTAAAGGGTTTTTCCAGGGCTTTTCTAATCCGGAAAAGCCCCTCAAATTGAGATTTTCGTTATTTACTCAAGTAATAATCGGTGTATCTGTAAATTGATGGTTAAGCGCAATAGATATTATTATTACAAATATGTATGCACAAGAAAAAAAATCTATCGCTTTGTTTTTGAGAAAAGTAAGTAACGCGGAAATATTATAACATAAACTTCTACTTTGGCGTTACTAACTTTTCTCAAAAACAAAGCGGTAGAATTTTTTCTTCTTGTCCATAGATGTTCATAATAATAATAATACATATTGCGCTAAACCTTCAATTTGAAGATACAGTGATTAACACTTGAGTAAATAACAAAAAACTCAATTGTGTGGGTGAGAATGAGAGTAGCATAAGTCACATTTTAAAAAAAATTTAGTTAGTGGTATATTTTATTTCTTTAACATTAAAACAATTTATTTTTCAAAATAGAATGGCTTTTTTGTTTATTTTTCTTTAACATTATAAGCACTGTAAAAATGGCACTCAATAGAAATGTATATTAATTTAAAACTTTGATATCGAAAATCTCGAAATTAGAAGTATGTGACTTATGCCACTCTCATTCTAACCCTCACAATTGTTACTCGGTCGGTATCAGATTCTACTCCGGCCTGGTCTTAAGAAGAGAAATCATCTTTTATCTAGACTGTATAATGTATGTTATAGATTATACACAAGCCTTTACGCCACAGACTATGATTGTAGAACTCTCGCTATAACAGCCCTGTCCAAGATTGAAAAAAGATAAATAAGGTACATTAATTGTAAAGTAAGTAAAAACATCAAAAAAATATATGATTTATGGATAACAAATAAATTAATTTCAATAATAATTATTGAGCTTGTATAAATGTTTCAGCCACTGTAACGCATACGTATGGGTAAGAAATAGATCTTTTTGACACTCCGTGCGAGAAGCTCGATTTCACGCACGCTGTACAAAGTGACACGTGCGAAAATGGAGCTTCTTACACGTCGTGTCAAAAAATAGTGTTCGATACTCGTGCGAGAAAGTGATTTCTTACTCGTCTGACCTTTTCACCCTCGCTTCGCTCGGGCGCAAACCGCCACACGAGTAAGAAATCACTTTATCGCACTAGTACCGAAATATACTATTTATTTATTTACGATTATAAATCACAATTTGTTTTGTGAGCAATAAAAAATTACAATTTTTATCTTCAGACAGTATCATGATTGATAAAATACATAAAAATTGCAACTTTGTCCGATAACTTTGTTGAAAAAAATTGTTATTTTGCTCAACCAAAAAATGTTATCATAGAACTTATTGGAGCATATTTCTATTATTTAAAGCTAAAACCATAAACTTCTTAAAGTCTTAAACTTGGATTGCTAGCTTCGAAATTGGGATATTATTTTTTAACCTTGTAACTAATTTTTTCTAAAAATTCAGGAATTTTCCAAATTTTTATGAATTTATCATTTTTACGAATGATTTGATTTTATAGGAATAAAATAGAGCTGAAAAACGTATTAAATTGGAAAAAATATAAAAAAAGCGTAACTTGAAAGTCTTCTAGCTACCTTAGTTGACTTTTTAATTATCCGAAAATTTTCAAAATCACTTGTGATATCATTTGGAACTTATTCCTTGAGTATATGAAAAATTTATTTTTTTACGATTTGGTAGAAAATCACACATACAGTGGCGTGCATAAGTTTCTGGCCAAAAAAAAAATTAGTCAATTTTTAAAGTTTTATATCTTTGTAAAAAATTGAAATTTCTTTAAAAATCAAACGGCATTTTAAAGTACAATTGAAAATCTTTCAAATACCGGCGGGTTTGTTCAAAAATATTAAAAATTGGATTTTTTACATGAAAAAAAAAATTATTTTTTTTAAGGTTTTTTTTGGCCATGAAAAATTTGATATAATTTTTGAACCAATAGGCGGATTTGAAAACAACCTAAATAATAAAGATGCGTATTCATTCCCTCTTTAAAATGAGCATAGCTGGATCAATTTTTATTAAGCGGTTCAAAAGTTACATCATTTATCGCGAAAAATTTCGCTCTTTCTTCAAGCTTCATTATCTAAGTATCTATGCACCGCAGAGAAAAACTCATAAAAGAAAAAATGTTCGTTTTTTGAAGTAGAATAAGGGTACATTAAAAATTTATCATTTTAGAAAAAAAATTTTTTTTACTTTTTTCCACAGGTATGATGATATACAATTATATTTAATTTTTGTTTTAAATAATATTTAATACACTGTAGCTTACTACATTTGACGTATTATGATAAATTTTATTCAAATTATATTTTTAGAAAGCATATTAGAAGGAAATTATTAGTTAAATAAAAATAATTTAAGTCCATTGTAATGCATCGAAATCGATAAAAATATTATTTAAAGCAAAAATTAAATATAATTGTATATCATCATACCTGTGGAAAAAAGTAAAAAAATTTTTTTTTTCTGAAATGATAAATTTTTAATGTACCCTTATTCTACTTCAAAAAACGAATATTTTTTCTTTAATGAGTTTTTCTCTGCGGTGCATAGATACTTAGATAATGAAGCTTGAAGAAAGAGCGAAATTTTTCGCGATAAATGATGTAACTTTTGAACCGCTTAATAAAAATTGATTCAGCTATGCTCATTTTAAAGAGGGAATGAATACGCATCTTTATTATTTCGGTTGTTTTCAAATCCGCCTAGTGGTTCAAAAATTATATCAAATTTTTCATGGCCAAAAAAAACCTTAAAAAAAATAATTTTTTTTTTTCATGTAAAAAATCCAATTTTTAATATTTTTGAACAAACCCGCCGGTATTTAAAAGATTTTCAATTGTTCTTTAAAATGCCGTTTGATTTTTAAAGAAATTTCAATTTTTTACAAAGATATAAAACTTTAAAAATTGACTAATTTTTTTTTTTTGGCCAGAAACTTATGCACGCCACTGTATATGTATGTATATATATATATATATATACTAGGGGGGGTACCCCCCTGCTCGCGCTGCTCGCCAACCCCCAGTTATGCTATAAATATAATTATATATTAAACATTTATTATTAATATTATATTATATAATGTAATATTATTTAATTTATTATATAATATAATTTTTATCTAAACTCTAAATAAATATTTTTACTATTTCTATTAATATTAATTATTTATGTTACTTTATATAAAAATACCTCAACACTATTTTGTTCATTATATTTCAAAAAGAAGAGATATATATAATTATTATTAATTCATTATTTTTTTATTTTTATAAAAAAAGAAGAGATATATAGTGTTGAGGTTCGGCTTTCCACACCACCTTACATTTCAAACCTTTATCAATATAACTTATAAATATTTATTTTTTAAATCAATATTAATTTTGAATAAATTTGTAAAATTTTTTTGTTAATATAATTATATAATATATGAAGTTTTAAAAAAGGTGTGTAACATAGAGGTACCTTGATGGCGCGTTAGATTTTTTGATTAGTGGAAACCCTCGCCAGTAGCCCTAAAAACCACTTAGTCTTATAAAATATATTTTATTTTAAATATTTATAATATATTTAATTATATGTAGTATAACTTAAAAATAGTGTTATTATTGTTATGATATTAATGATCATTAGTTTAAAATATATTGAAAATTTTGTTGATAATTTAGTATATTATTTGATATATCGTAATGATTTTGAGTTTTATAAGATTTATAGGATTATTTTGTTATAATTCCTTTTTATATCTTTTTTCTCATTTTAAACATTTTATGAGATATATCAAAATTCATACTAAAATTTATAAATTTATTATGATATTGTAGATGAAATTATTACATGATCATTATATCATATTTTATTTAAAATTTAGTTATTTATATAACAAATAAATAAATAAAATAATTTTAAATTATTTTATACTTACTTATACTATATTTACCTGTATAAAAGTTATGAATATGAATTTTTTATTTATTGTTGTTATTAGTTAAATTATTTATTTATTAAAATTTCGTTTTATAAATTTTAAATAATCATAACTTTTAAATATTTTAGTTAATTTTTAAATATTCTAATTTTTTTGTTTTTAATAATATTAATAATTTAAAAATTTTTTTTTAAATTTATTATTATATATTTAAATATTTATGATTTATTTTAATTTTTTATATTTTATTAATAATGTTAGCTAATCTTAATAAATAATTAGAATAAATTTCATGACTTTGATTAAAGTAATATTCTGCTATTGGTTCGCTTATATTTATTTTATATTTTATAATTTCATTCGCATAATATTTATAATACTCTGGTACTTCATTCCAATTTTTAAATTCAAATTGTTCATTATTTTCCTCTATATACGAATTAATAATATTATTTAATTTAGAAATTATTGTATTGCTTATTGAACTATTATTATCTAGACTTTCTAAATAATATTCATATTCTTCTTGGAAATTTAAATGTTCTTCAATTTGATCATTTAAATTTTCCATCAATTGTTGATCATTGACATTGTTAATTTCAACATAATGACCTTCTATTGGATCCCATTCAATCATTTGTTGATCATTAACATTGTCAATTTCAACATCATTAATTGAATTCGATTCCATTATGTTTTTTTTATTTATATATTATTAAAAATTTTTAATGTTTATAATTATTATAAATATAACCTGAAAAAAAATAAAGTTTAATTAATAAAATAATTTATAAAAATTTATTTAAATAACATTAAATTTTTGTTAAATTATAATAAAATTATTTTTCTAATATTTCTTTCCAAACTATGTTAGGTATAATATCTTTGTTTTCCGATTCATTTTGAATATATATTTTATTTACATTTTTACAACGTGAAAGAGCAACATATAATTGCCCGTGAGAAAATAAAGGTTTTTTGATGAATATTCCTATATTTTCGAAACTTTGGCCTTGAGATTTATTAATTGTTATAGCAAAAGCTAATATAACAGGAAATTGTTTTCTATATAAAATAAATGGTAAAGATGATGATTCATTAGTGTTTAATGTAATACGTGGTATAAAAACTTTATTTCCTTTATTTTCTCCAGTAATTATTTGTGCTTCTATGTTATATTTGAATAATTTAGTTATTTTTAATCGCGTTCCATTACATAATCCATTTTTATACTTAAATTTCAAATTAACATAATTATGGTATTTACTTTTAATTTCAGTTCGTGTGGAGGTAATCCTTCTCTTATGTTATTTAACATTTCTATTGGATAATTCAAATGAATATTATCATCCGTTTGATCTACACCTTTGTATGTTGCATAGTCAATGCTATAATAAGTTTTTGTTTCATTCTTAATTAATTTTAAAATTCTGTTATTTAAAATATTTACATCTTCATTATGTGTACTCAAAATGACATTTTTTTAAAAACAATAATTTTCGTTAATGTTTTTATAAATTTTGGCACAGACGTCATTAGTTTTCCATTCTTCTGGAATAATAAATGGATTAATGTTTCTTTCTCCTATATTTAATAAAAATGAAGAGAAACTGTCATTATTAGATCTTATGTTTTTTTTTAATTTAAAAATATGGAATAAGGGCCAAAGATTTGAATATTTTATAGTCTCTTCAATTATAGTATTTCTTCTTCCATATTTTAATACTGGTAGAATTTGTCGAAAATCTCCACCTAAAATAATTATTTTTCCACCAAAACTTTTATCATTATGACAAACATCTTTTAAAGTTTTGTCTACGATTTCTAAAGCTTTTTTAGGAATCATAGATGCTTCATCCCATATAATTATATCTGTTTCTCTTAATTTTTTTTTATCTGAATTAAATTTTAAAAATGCGCTTTCAATGTTATTTAAATCCAATGGTAATCTAAAAGTTCTGTGACTTCTTAAACCTTTAGGTAATAAAATTGAAGCTATTCCGGTCCAAGCCATCGATAAAAATTTTTTTTTAATGCTTATATAATAATATATTAATGTTTTGTATAAGAAAGTTTTTCCGGAACCTCCTGGTCCATCTATGAAAAATATTTTTTGTTTATTATTTATTATTTTTTCAAAAATTTGTTTTTGATCATTATTTAATTGTTTATACATTTTATCAAATTTTTTTTTTACTAAAATTTATAATTTCATCATTAATTTCTTCATTTTCTTCAATGTATGTTTTATTTGGTTCTGGTAAACCAAAATTTTCACATGACATATCTTCTAAATTTAATATTTGATTAATATGTGATAAAGCTTTATTTTCTTTATTATCTTTAAAATCTTCTGTAAAAAATTTTTTATATTTGTTCCAAATAATTTTACCTTGAATATTTTCACATAGTAAAAAACATGCAAAAAATTTACGTAGTTGTATTGGTAACATAACTTGACATGCTTCTTCAAAAATATAATAAATTTCATTTTCGTGCTCAATTAAATTCATTGCTAAAGCTGTTTCTTTATAAGTATTATAAGTAATATTTTCGTGAGTTCGTAAATCTGTATAAGATGTTGCACCTTTTATTCTATTTAATATTAATTTTAAAAAAAAACGTTCACTATCTTTAGGAGATACTACATTTAATCTACCAATAGCTATGTTTTTTCTATTTTTTGATCGTTTTATCCAAGATTTTGTGTTAGAATTGAAAATATAATATTGTGGTATGTTAACATATTTAATTTTTTTAGCAAAATCATCTTTTTTTATTCAAAGTAAACCATGCGGTTAACGTTGTTTCGTATTTATTTAATGCTGAATCTTTATCATTTTCATTAAAAATTATTTTTTGTTGATTTTCTGTATGAATACTTAATCTTATTACAGAATGACTTCTGCCACATAATGGTAATTCTTGTAATCTCCATGCTGCTTCCATTGGACTTAAGTATCTACCATCTATATATTGTGTTATTTCATCATATACTTCTTCTTCATTTTCTTTTATTTTATTTTCTTTTATTTTGCAATATGCTTTATCGACTCCTTTATAAATATAGTCGTAAATATATTTAATACTTTGTATTGACATACAAAGTTCAGTATTAATATGAGCAGCATATTTTGCTAATAAAAAACTATTGTAAGGAATTACCATTGAATTATCAACTTTTATAATTTTTTTGTTATTTTTAAAATTGTAGATATAATTATCAGGAATATTATTTCGTCGTTTGTATTGTGGATATTTATTTTCTTCAATTTTAGTACATTCAGTAAATGGTTTTGGAAAATTTTTTTACATATATTTTTATTTTTATCATAACATGGAGATTTGCTAGTATGTGGTCCGTGTAACATATGTTTAATTACTAATTTTTGTAAATATATATTTTCCAATGATGGTATTTCAGCTGAAATATACTTATCAATAGATTCTACAGTAAATATTTTATGATTATGGTGTAATGTGATAATGATATGTGCATGAGGTAATCCTCTTTTTGAAATTCTATGGAAAATACATAAGCTATTACAGGACCAAAAATTTCATTTTTTATTATATCATTTAATAGCATTTTAAATTTTGCATAAAATAATCTTACTGTAATATTTGGTATATCATTAGGAGTTGTTCCTTCAGGAAAATTTTTTAAAATTTCTTTAAGTTCTTTCCATTTTGGGTTATTATAAATTGTAATTTTATGCAACTACTTTCGAGTTTTCAACAAAAAAAAAATTAAAATTTTTATATTTTTATGTAATATTATACATAAATAAAATATAATAAAAAAATATAAAACTATATTATGCAGTATTTGATGGTTCTAAAAAGTTGTGGGGGGGATTGTGGGGGGGGTTGTGGGGGACTGTGGGGGGGGTCTGTGGGGGGTTATTGGGGGTCTGTGGGGGGGGCGCGGGGGGGACGTGGGGGGGGTAATGATCGATAACATAAAATAACGTAAATTTACGTTATTTAATTAATAAAAATCATGTGGGGGGGCTGTGGGGGGGGCGTGGGGGGATGGGGGGCAACGACTGAATTTTGGTTCATATAACTATATAATATAGGTAGATATATATATATATATATATATATATATAAATATAAATTGTTGCCTAATAATCAAGTGGAGAGTCAGTCTGTGGCTCATTCAGTAGAGCGTTCGTTTCGTAACCTCGAGGTTTTGAGTTTGAATTTCGCTCTCGGCAGCCGACTGATGCAAGCACCACTGTAGGTAACATGTGCTTCGTTTACAAACACGCTTATGAGCTTCGTCGCTGATTATCATAGCAAAAATACTATAGCATAAATATAGCAACGTTGAAAAAAGAAAAATAAGAAGAATATATATATATATATCATCGCTTGCATATACACTTTTATATTATGTAATTTTCTGTAATCGATAAAACTTTAAGACTTATTAAATAAGAATATTAAAATTAATAATTTATTAATTTCTGAAGCCTCATACAGAGTACAGATAAATGAAAGAGTGCTATATAATTTTGCTTTTTCAAAGAGAAAACATTGTATCAATACAAATTTTTTTTCTATTTTTCATTAATTTGTACATATTTTTACTCAAGGAGTCGAGAAAAGTGGTTTGCAGAAAATATCTGTGTGCATGTGTGTGTGTGTGTATGGGTGTGTGTGGGTATGGGTGTGCGTGTGCATGCGCCCGTGTGTGTGTGTGTGTGTGTGTGTGTGTGTGTATGCGTGTGTGTGTGTATGAATTCAGTACGCCAGTTAGATCTCGAAAACTACTCGATAGATTTGCTTCAAATTTTGCATACAATTTATTTTTTCGTCTTACTGATGTGAAAGCTATTAAGAGTTTTTTTTCTTGGAGTAATTTTCATTTTAGAACCATTTTAAGAATTTTCGAAAATTTCTATTTTCTATTTTTTTTTGTATTTTACACAAACTACTCGGAGAATTTTCTTGAAAAGTGATATGGAAATGATTTGCGACTGCCAAAAAAAGAAAAACTTTTGAAAACTAATTTTTCTATTTTTAGAGAATTTTTTAGATTAAAAAAAAAAATTTTTGTCTTCAATTTTTTTTATTTTACGAAAATTATTTTATAGATTTGCTCTGAAACTTGTATGCAAGTTATTCGCTACCCTGGTGAAAAAAATCAGGTGACAAGTCACCTGATTTATCAGGTGATTTATCATGCCAAAATATCGATTTTGTTGTTTTTTACTCGTTTTAAACCATGCTTAGTCAATTTAGAACAATTTTTAAAAAATTTTGAAATTTTTGAACTTAGAAATTTTTCTGTAAAATTAGTCAAAATTTTTTCTAAGACTAAATTATCTAAAAAATTTTCTAAGTTCAAAATTTTTCAAAATTTTCAAAAATTGTTCTAAATTGACTAAGCATGGTTTAAAATGTGTAAAGACCAACAAAATCGATACATGATGTTTTGGCATGATAAATCACCTGATAAATCAGGTGATTTATCACCTGATTTTTTTAAATAGGGTATTGTCTGCAGAAAACAAGCTAAGACTTATTTCCTCAGTGCAGTTTTGAATTTAGAGCATTTTAAAAAAATTAAAAAAATTTTTATTTTTCATTTTTTTTCTATTTTACGGAAACCATTTGATAGATTTGCTCCAAAATTTGTATGCAAGTTATTTGCTATTGTCCGCAGAAAACAAGCTTTTGATATCTAATTTTCTTAGTGTGGTTACAATTTTAGAGAATTTTGAAAATTAAAAAAAAAATTCGATTCTTTTTTTTTATTTTTTTTTATTTTACGTAAAGTACTCGATAGATTTGTTCTAAATTTTGTAGGGAAATTATTTGCAACTGCCAAATGAAGGGAAATTTTTGAAAACTGATTTATCTTGCGTAATTTTAGTTTTTGAGTATTTTTAAAATTCTGTGAAAGAAATTTTGAAAAGAAAATGTTATTTGTTTAGCCAATTAGATCTCGAAAATTACTCGATAGATTTGTTTCAAATTTTGCATACTATCTATTTTTTGTCTACGTACGTGGGAAGCTATTGAAAATTGGTTTTCTTATCAGGAGAGGCTATGAGCTCCGGGTCACAGATCTTGATGAAACTTTGGGATATGCTTTTAGGTACCAAAATATGAGTAAAGATAGAGCGGTACGGTCTAGCGCTTCAAAAAACTGAAATTATAGAAATTTCTAGTCTCGTTTTGAGAAAAAAGTAAAAAAACTCCTAATTGAAGTTTGAATAATTCAGTCTAGAAATGTCTTTTATAAATTGACAGGTACTGAAATAAAAGTTGAAAAAAAGCTTTAATTTGCCGTTTTCAGAATTGAGAAATAATAATTAGAACCAGAGATTTGTTTGTTCAAAGTTAAGAGGAGGTCACGTATCTCTGTCCTTTTCTAATCAAAGAATTGAGTTTTTTACAGAAACTAATAACTTTAGCAAAAAATGAAGAGAAAGCCGCATCTCGTAATGAAAAAAGCTATATTTTCTTTGATAAGAAAGAATTAATTTTATTGCTTCGTTTTCAAGAAAACCTTGCAAAACTCAAATCATAGAGGTTAGGGTGGACAGTTTGGTTTTTTAAGGTTTTCTTGAGAACTTAATTAATTAATTTTTTCTTATCAAAGAAAATATTGCTTTTTCTGATACAAGATGCGGCTTTCTCTTCATTTTTTGATAAAGTTATTAGTTTTTGTAAAAAAATCATTTCTTTGATTAGAAAAGGACAGAGATACGTGACCTCCTCTTAAACAGCAAGAAATTACCAACAATCACTGTCCTCCAGAATTCAGATGATTTTTATATCCCAAAGTTTCTGGTTAATGTAATTTCAATTTTAGAACTATTTGAAAAATTTTTTAAAAATTGATATTTTCATATTTTTCTTTTATTCTACGTAAATTACTTGATAAATTTGCTTTGGATTTTACATGAGAATTATTTGTATCCGTCAAAAGAAGTATAACTTTTGAAAATTGATTTTCTTAGCATAGTTTTAATTTTAGAAAAATTTTAAAACTTTGAAAAAAATTTTCATTTTTTTCCATTTTATGTAAACTACTTAATAGATTTGCTTTAAAATTTGTATACAAGCTATTTGCTACTGTCTTTATAAAACAAACTCTTAACAAATAATTTTCTTAGGTTAGTTCTTTGTTCACTTTTTTTGATTTCTGATCCAACACTTTCACTAACTCTTTCTTTACTTCCTTACTTCCTCTCTGTCCTTCTTAGATTGATCCTCATTTTTACCCTATTTTTATCCATCTCTGACTCTCTCTTCCTATTTCCTAGTCACTTTCTCACACTGACTAATTTTTCTTGAATGTTTCTATTTATATGTAATTCTATTCATATCTATTTATATGTAATAATTTCTTATGTTTTTTACATTAAAATCACATTTAAAAAAATAAAATCAAATTACTCTAACTCAATGAGCTCTATGAGAAAGCATTGCACTTAAGTACTTGGCAGCGTTTTTAACACTTTCTTGAAAAAAAAAATGTTTATCTAAAATTAATCAATTAAGAAATACAATTATCTATTTATTTTAAAAATAATAAAAAATTACGTTAATTATAAGATATTCTAACATATTTTACTAAGAACGAGGTATTTTTCGCTAATGTGATATAAATTAGATTAGTAATAGTAATAGTATAGCAATTTTATCGATAGCGTAGAATTTTCTAAACATTAATTCACTGTATACTAGGGGTGTGCGAGTAGCTCGAACTACGAGTAACTCGATCAAATCACTCGACTCGACTTGAGCTCGTCCGAGTCGAGTATCAACTCGAACTTTTCGAGTTACTCGAATTAATCGAGTTACTCGAATAAATATAAACTACTCGAATAATTCGAGTTACTCGAAAAAATATAAACTACTTGAATAACTCGATTTACTCGAACAAGTCGAGTTACTCGAATGACTCGAGTTACTCGAATGACCCGAGTTACTCGAATGACCCGAGTTACTCGAATGACCCGAGTTACTCGAATGGCCCGAGTTATTCGAACGAATCGAGTTACTCGAATAACTCGAGTTACTCGGATAACTAGAGATACTCGACTAACTTAAAATAAGACACTATATGAATACTAGAAGTAGACTGCTATCTGATAATGTAGAAAAAATAAGTTTTCTTTATTCTAATATTAAGATAATCTAATAAAAAAGTGATTTTCTAATTATTATAATAAAATGTAATATTATTTTGTTTGTTACCTTACTTTTTGAAATAATTAATAATTTTTTCATCTTTGAAATGTTCGATTGAAATAACTCGACTCGACTCGAGCTCGAATATTCGAGTATTTGCACACCCCTACTGTATACTATAATGTAAACACTAGCTAGTAAAGAATTTTCTCAGACCTGTAAAAAAATATGCATAGTTGCTATTTTATACATGCTACATACACATCCGGAATAATATACTCAACGGAAAGTGTATATAAACAAAAAGCCTAGTACCCCTTTATTTACATTTTGTACCCTAAGACTGCCGTCATGTACATGTTTATCATTGTGTCAAAAACAACCTAACAAGCTTATGGTTAAGAAAAAAACTCTATGCTCGTGAAAAGCCGGAGAAAAAAGCTATTTTTAACGACTACTGAGCAGAAAGTAACACAAGTTCAGTTATATCTACAGCTAGATTAGTGTCTGAGGGAAAATGGAAGAACATTGTCGACCTGGATGATGTAGACCCTCAATCCCCTGGTGGCGCAATTCGTAGCACGACTGGTCGGTATGCAGGAGGTTGTGGGTTCAAATCCTATCTGGGGCATCAATTTTTTTCCATTTTTTCCACATTAGACACATTGCGCCCGGTGTAACCTGGGCATAAAAAACGGTGTTCTCGCCATTGAGAACCCGTTTAAAAAACTCTATGCTCGTGAAAAGCCGAAGGAAAAAGCAATTTTTAACGACTACCGAGCAGAAAGTAACACAGGTTAAGCTTAAATGGGTTATATAGGTTTAGTTCAATTTATTTTCATAAGAACAAAACCCATCTGCATAATTTGCTTTCAAATGTGAGAACATATTTTTTTTAATGTTTTAAAAAAATCAATTTTTTTGTATATGCTGGTTTAAATTTTTTTTTGTTATATTTTTGCATAAAATGAGTATCCTTTAAATAAAGACATTTTTTAAAAGCCTAATATGAAAATTAAATACAAAAAATTCTAAGGTATTTCTTAAAAACGCTTTTCTTTGAACACCAAAAAAACGAATCAGTTTCCTCCGTAAACATAAACAAAAAACTTATTATATTTTTCTATTGAAAAAGTAATCGCATTATTCTAATTATGTGAAGCAGTTTAATATTTGCTTTTCTATTCTATTAGTTTCTAACAAAATATGTTAATGTATTTATAATTTTAATATCTTTAGTTTTACAATAATAAATCTGATTCATATTATAATATGATTTTTATAATTTTTCATATTTAGGCCAAGAACTAAAAGATTCATATGAAAATGAAGAGATGCGCCATAGTTTAAGGTATCTTGAAACTGAATCTGTAAGACCACAAATGAAAATGACTGATATTAGGTAAGTTCAATTTTTTCATAGTAAATCAGAATTCTTTTAACTAATTAGTTGCCATCAAGGTTAATTCCTTCCAGTGAAACCCAGAGTATTGAGAACATTCGCAATCTTTACAGTCCATTTTTTCCTTTGAGTGTTGTTCGAGATTACGTAATGATGGCTTTGAATGAGGCTGTCGAAATTAATCAGGTGCATAATAGAGATCCAATAGGTGGAAGCAATGAAAATTTGTTTTTGTAAGTCACAGTGGCTCTGTTTTCAAAATAAATAAATAACTCTATTGATTTTTTTAATATATAATAGAATATTAAATTTCTAAAATTTTAGGCCTCTTATAAAACTTGTTGATAGACTATTTCTAGTAGGGATGCTTCGAAATGAAGATATTCAAAAATTGCTCATCATGATTCATCCAGAGACGTGGGATTCATCTTTTGACAAAGGTAACATACATCACTGATTTATTAGTTCTTATGCAACAATTTTTATTTTCCGATTAATTTCACAAAATAATTTTTGAATAATAGAAGGAAGAGATGAGCATAGAAAAGGTCTGTTGCATATGAAATTAGCCGAAGGTGCCAAACTACAAATGTGCTACTTATTACATCATTTGAATGACGTTCAGTTACGACATCGTGTTGAATCTATTATCGCTTTCAGTCATGATTTTGTCGGTGAACTACAAGCAGATCAGCTACGACGTTATATTGAAATTAAACAGTCAGATTTACCATCAGCAGTTGCTGCTAAAAAGACTCGTGAATTTCGCTGTCCACCACGTGAACAAATGAACGCCATTTTGAGTTTTAAGAATATGGAAGAGGATGATCCAGATAATTGTCCTTGTGGAGAAGATTTAATAATTAAAATGAATGAGTTTCATAACAATCTTATGTCTTACGTAAGTTTGCATGCCCTCCAAGAGGCTGAAGAAACGAGCGTAAACGAAACCGAAATTCAAATAGAACAGCCTGGAGCAATTAAAAAATTAATGAATTTTATTCATCATGTTAAAGAACTCGAAGAAGATATAAAACCTGAACCAGAATCTGAAAAAAAAACTCCTGAAGGTATGTATTTATAGTATATGTAGTCAAATGCAATTCATTATATATGAATATTATACAAATATTATATTTTAATAATTATATGCATAACGACTAACCTATGTCTTATTCTTAAAAATATTCCAATTTATATTTAAACTCAAATGTTATACCATTGAGAAAAATTTTACATTATTCTAGTTTGTGATGCATTATAACGATTCGAAATAGTTGCATAATTAGGCACTGTATTATAATTAGGTGCCCAGTGGGCCACCGTTACCTTTTCAATTCTGATGAGTCCACCAAAGCTTTTTTCATATATTTTTGGCTGCTGTTTATGAATATCGAAGATTTCGATCCAAGCGGTTATAAAATTTGTTATAAACAATTTAATTGTTTAAACTGAAACCTTAAGAGAGATACTAAATATTTTTTAAATACTTTTTATTCTTTATGAAAAAACGAAAAAATTAATTTTTTTAAAACGTAAAACCGTCAGTTAGAATTAGAAATTTGCTATTTATGTTTAAAATGATCGAAAATGGGCATGTCACTAGCGCTTAACGAATCATAACTGGGCTTCTCATAAAAAATAAAAGCTCTACGACCTCTTATTTTAAAGCTTTGATTATGAACTTCAAAAAAACTCAGTTACGAATAGTTACTTTAATTTATTACAAGTTTATGTTAATTTAAAATTGAAATTTTAGCCCAAAAATTGCAGGAGTATTTGTTTATAAGCATTTTTAACTTGCTTATAATTGAAATTGTTATATCAAAACCCCCTAGACATTATATTACAAATCAAGAGAAACAGTTTCAGCCATGCTAGATGTTTCCAAGTTTATTTTTAGCAAGATATAAAGCTTTTACTTGCATGCATCTGAGCGCGTGAACACGACCTAGCGAAGCGCCTTTTTCGCGCTACATTCAACAAGGCATTTTACAAGATTTTAAATTTGGATGAGTTTCTTTAAATTTTTATGTTTTCAATATACTGAATAAATTTATTATGTTTATATGTACATAAGTTCAATTATTAACTTGATCCAACTTTATACGGCTTTGTCAAAGAGAATGATGTACAATCCACTCTCTCAGTAGTTTCACTCTTAATATTACCAAAAGGTTTCGATAAAACAATTTCAATTGGAAGCAAGTTAAAAATGCATGTAAATATATACTTCTGCAATTTCTCGGCTAAAATTTCAATTTTAAATTAATATAAACTTGTATTAAATTGAAATAATTATTCGCAATTGAGCTTTTTTCAAGCTTATAATCCAAGCTTTAAAATGAGAGGTCGTAGAAATTTTATTTTTATCACAATCTAGTTATGATCCGTTAAGCGCTAGTGACCTGCTGATTTTCGAATATTTTAGAAAAAATAGTAATATTTCCGGTTTCGATTCATGGTTTTTCGTTAAAAATAATGAATTTCTTTGTTTTATCATAAAGAATGAAAAAGTATTTTAAAAAAATTTCAGTATCTCTCTTAAGTTTTCAGTTTTGTCAGTTTAAACAATTAAATTGTTTATAAAAAATTTTTGACTACTTGGATCGAGATCCCACATCGATATTTATTATCAGCATCCAAAAATATATGTCAAAAGCTTTGATGGACTTATTAAAATTAAAGAGGTATCGATGACCCACTAGACGCCTAGACTATTGATGGTGTATGTGTATACAGACACGTACACGTGTGTTTACGTGTTTGTACATGTGTGCACGTGTTTGTACGTGTCTGTACGTGTGTCTACATGTTTCTACGGGTGTGTATGTGTATGTACGTGTTTCTACGTGTTTGTACATGTTTATAACGTCTGTGTATGTTAGCACGTGTTTCTACATATGTGTACGTATTCGTACGTGTTTTTACGTGTTTGTACGTGTTTGTACGTGTTTGTACAATTAAGTACGTGTGTGCATGTATTTCCACGTGTGTTTACGTGTTTATACGTGCGTGTGCGAGTTTTTTCGTGTTTGTATGTGTGAGTGTAGATGTTTTCGCTTCTATACGTGTGTGTACATGTGTCTACGTGTGTGCAGATGTTTATCCGCGTGTGTACGTATGTGTATGGGTGTGTAAGTGTTTGTATGTGTGTGTACTTGTGTGTGCGTGTTTGTACGTGCGTGTACATATGCTTACATGTTTGTTCATGTGCGTATGTGTTTGTACATGTTTGTACGCGTGTGCACGTGTTTCTACGTGTGCGTTAGTGTTTGTACGAGTCTGTACATGTTCGTACGTGTGTGTACGTGTGTGCACGTGTTTCACATGCGATCACACACAATCGTTCATAGTCATACACCTTGACAGATAATAGCACACTCTAGCTCACGCTTACGCACAGACATTGATACACGCATACACACACATTGTTGATGATATTACTAATTATAATTGGGTTAATTATATCTATGATAGTAAGAATGTTGTAACGATGATGGTGATCGCAATGTTCATGATGATGTCAACGATTACGTTGAAAAGGGCGACTTCGTCTTTTTGTCTCGACGATTATGATATTTATTGAATTACAATAAATTTTTTGTTGAGAGTGATTTTAATGTTTTGTGAATCATGTGCATGTTTAAAAGCATATTCATACAAATCTCAGCTATGAGGACAACGTTTTGTATATCTCTTTATTTAGGGCTCATCAGTAAGGCTTTTAAAATTATTTAAAACAGACTGTGACTTAGACGCTTATAGTAGCTTTTTATTTATTGTCATTGATTATACAATATATTGATAAAATTCTGAAAGTTACTTCCAGCACATAAGCTTCGTGACTGTATAATTGTAATTATCTGTTAAATTTATAGTATATTTGTGAGCAGTCATACATAATGCTTTAATAAATCTTGATTCCTATCTCAAAATTTGAAATATCGAATTACCAATGATTGAAAATCATTAATTTTATGTTTATTTTCCTTTAACCCATTGAAACCCATGGCCTCACCAGTACGGATAGAGCCAAACTAACAGTTAGAAGTGTGCTATGGATGAAAAATAGGTTACAAGTGTTTTTTTTGTTCAGTTTATTAATTGTTTATTAACAAATTGTTTAAACAAACTATTGAAAAATTAAGTTTTTGCAAAATCTGGCAGCCGCAATCGATTCTATAGGAAAATTTACATAGAATACATGTATAACAGCATGTCCAAAGATGAATCGTCAATAAACAAATTCAACTAATTGTTTAATAAACAAATTATTTCAACATTGTTTTTACAAGAAAACATTTTATTTTTAACTATGGCACACATTCCGCAATTTGTTTTTTGACATTCCGCATTGTTTAGCCATGGACAGAGCCAGAGTACAGATATGCTAATTTTTTTATTTAAATTTTACCAACAAACAACTACTATTTTAACATGGTGTTATATATGTTGTCCATGTAATTTTTCCTGTAGAATCGATTGCCACTGCCAAATTTTGCAAAATCTCAATATTGCAATAATTTGTTTAAACAAATTGTTAATTAAAAATTAATAAATTAAACAAAAAAACACGTGTAATCTATTTTTTATCTATGGTACACTTCCAACTGTTAGTTTGGCTCTATCTGTACTGGTGTGGCCATGGGCTTTAATGGGTGAATCAAAAGTGATGTTTTAATAAATTGTGCTTTTTATATTAAATTTCACAGAATACAATTATTATTGATTGATTCTGATTAATTTAAAGTTTATTTGCGTGCAATTAAATAACATGCTTTAATAATTTTGATTTTTAAATCAAATTTGAAACATTGAATAATTTTGATTAAATTTCAATGTTTCAAATGTCTTCTGCGTTCAAATTCAAAATATAGCATAATTGTCGATTCAATTTATTCAGTTCGTGGTTTATTTGTGTTCAATCAAATAAGTTGCTTTAGTTAATTCTGTTTTTCACATCAAAATTTAAAATATTGAATGTCTATCGATTTAATTTGGTTAATATGGGATTTACTCGTGTGCAATTGAATATAATGTCTTAATAAATTCTACTTTTTTCATCAAAATTCGAAATATCAAATTTCCATCGATCTAATTTGGTCAATTTGGAGTTTTATTTATGTGCAATCAAATATGATGCTTCAATAAATTTTGATTTCTACATCAAATTTAAGATATTAAATTACTATCAATTTAATTATATCAATTAGATGTTTAAATCGTGCGACCAATTATAATTCTTCGATGAATTCTGATTTTTACACGAAAATTCGAAAGGTTAAATCACCATCAATTTCATTTATTCAATTTGAGGGTTTATTTGTGTGCCTTCGAATATATTACTTCAATAAATTTTTATTTCTACATCGAAATTCAAAATATTAAATTACCGTGGATTAAATTTGTTTAATTTTAAGTTTGATTGTGCGCAATTAAATATGATGCTTCGATAAAATTAGACTTCTATGAGGTTTATTTTCGTGTAATCAATTTTAATGATTGAATAAGTTTAAGTTTTATAACAAAATTTAAAGTATTGAATTATCCTTAATTGAATTTCATTAATTTGTGGTTTGTTTGTGTGTATTTGAATAAGATACTTCAATGGATTTTGATTCTCACATCAAAATCGAAATATTGAATTACCTTTGATTTTGTTTGTTTGATTTGATTTTTATTCGTGTGCAATCAAATATTGTGTTTTAAGGGGTGTCCTCATACCGGCACAGCAATCTACCTTATCTACATTCGAATTTTGCGTTCCAATAAAAATTTAACTATTTTTGACTAAAATTTATAGAAGAGGCACATTCTTAACATTCTAAAGAATTTATTGCAACGTCAAAAGACAAAATAAAAGTGAAAATGAAGACAAAAACTGCATAATACTATTATTCATAACTACATTGAAAAGTTAATCGTATTAAGCAGTTTTCGCCTTTATTTTTACCTTTATATTGTCTTTTAACGTTGCAATAAATTCTTTGGCATGTTAAGAATGTGCCTCTCCTACAAATTTCAGTCATGAATCGTTAAATTTTTAGTAAAATTCATTATTCAAATGTAGATAACGTAGAACTCTATGTCGGTATAAGAATTCCCCTTAATGAATTTTGATTTCTTCAAAATTCAAAATATAGACTTATCGTCAATTTAATTGGTTTATTTGTGGTTTATTGTTGTGCAATCAATTGCGATGCTTAAAAAGTTTTTTATGTCTATGTAAAAATTTAAAATATTGAATCGCCTTCAAATTAATTATATTAATTTGATGTTTTTTGTGAGCATTCAAATACAATGCTTCGATAAATTTTGATTTTCACATTAAATTCAAAATATTAAAATATAATTAATTTAATTTGATTAATTTAAGGCATATATATTATGGTAGGTATTTATATGTAATTGAATATGTTGCTATAATAAATCTTGATTCCTACCACAATATTTAGAACATTAAACTATCGTCATGTAATTTAAGTTAAAAAGCATCCTTAAGATTCTAATCTTTAAAGTTGAATTCCGAAAATTTATACTGACCATCATTTTACATTGCGAATTCCAAGTGTATGAAGAAATTTAACCGAGCGACGTTAGGAGTGAGATATTTTACGCCAGTTATATATTAACGTTTTTAGATTTTGTACAAGAAATCTAAAATTCTGAAAAAATAACGAATGAATGTATTTGAAAATTTAACAAAATTATCTTCATGGTGCATATTACCAGCTAATGCATTTCTTTTCTTAAAATTTTGCAATAAAATAAAAAGGTAGGTCAAATTCATGAGTACAGGTGTAGAGTCCATTTTACATCCCCTTAAGAGTAAAATTTATTAAAATAAAAAGAATATAATAAAATTATTGTTACAAAAGAAATGAAATTAGTAATACTATTTAAATTAATAATTGTTTGAATTTTTGAAAAAATTAAAATTATTCTCATTATGTGAAATTCAAATATAAAAATAAGTAAAATATCAGAAACAAATATTGTATACTCATTCATTACACACACTTGGATGAGCACATAAATTTCTGGGTAACGTTTTTTTTAGTATTTCTTAAAAGAATATTTGTTGGACAACACGAAGCTCTTTTAAGGCAAATGTATCGATGAGAAAAGAATTGGAAGAGGCAATTAATTTGAGCAGTAAAATAACAACAAGAAAAAAGTTGAACAAATATTCGTTATTATATATATATATATATATATATATATATATATATATATATATATATATATATATATATATATACGTTCTTGTACATGGTGCTCGTGGTGATCAGACGTGTGTTTACTCGTTCTGTAATAGAGTGTTCTGCTTACAAACATTGTAATTATATTCGGGCTTCGGCCCTACTTTGTAATTGTGCGAGTGTGTCAGATGCTTTCGCGGCTGAGTATTTTTTACTGTTGTAAAAATAAGAAGCATTTCGAACACCCGAAGAGTTTTCCTAGGGTTTGTCTGTGAAATCTGGATATGCTCAACAGACCGATATTCCAACGTTCTATTCAAAAGATTATAATACTTCAACCTACGCAAATGTCACTTAAAATGACAAAGTACTAATAAGAGAACAAGGTCTTATTATGATGTATGTTGATAATTTAATGCTCCCAGATTATACATGTACCGTAGTGGATATTGTTAAGAGCAGGCTGGAGCAGATTCGATACCGACTGAGAATCGAAAATCCGTTGTTTGATTTTCTCCTACTGTACGCAATTCGATCCATCTTTTAAATACGTGGAATCCATTTGTTTCCTACCTGATGAATAGAAGCTAATCTACTTGAGTGCAGCCCTGGAAAACTCCATCTCAGCCTCGCAAGTAGTTTGGGGTAAGAAATTGTGTCGAATGCCTTACTAAAGTCAAATAGAAGTAGTGACGTGACGAGTTTTTTTATCTAGACCTGATATTATGTCGTCTGTAAGTTTAAGTATAGCAGTCTGCGTTAAGTGATGCTTTCTAAAGCCAGTCTGCGTAGAGTCAAGTATCTTGTGTTGTAATGTACTCTTGTAATTGGTCATGGGCAATCTTCTCTAGGATATTTAAAAAAAGGTATAACATTGCTATGGGCCTAAAATCTTTAGGCAACGTAGGTACAGGACACTTTTTTAATGGCACAATGCGTGCATGCTTCTAAAGGCAAGGGAAGACCTTCCGTGCAAAAGAGAAATTGAACAGAGTCAGAAGATGTTCTTCGATAAACCGTAAAGCTTTGAGTATCACGCTCTGCGGGATGCCATTCTCGCCACAAGCCTGTGATGAAAAATGCGAAATTGCAAGAACTACATCATTTTCATTAATTGGCTTGAAGGCAAAGCCACTTTCACTACATTGAGAAAGAATTCTCTTACATTTCTTATTATCATTGTGTGACGAGACTGACACCCGCCACAAAATGCGCATTAAGCTCATCTGGAGTAAATCCATTCAAGTCTCCTTGAGGTCTGAACAGAAGCCCCAGGCCTTTTAACTCTGTCCAGACATCACCTCTGGCAAAACCTTCGTACAGTCTATTATGATAGTTAGCAGTCCTAGCTTGTTCAGTCTGTTCGTTTATCGTTTTACACAATTGCGGAAATTCGAAGAGATATCTCTCATCCTTCGTCCATTTGTATCTTCGATACGTGGCATCTATCTTGCACTGCATCAGCGACAATCTTTTGTCTATCCATGGAAATTTATTTTCATCAAGCTCAAGTGTTTTTAGCATCGCCAGATTTTGTATTGCTGCCGTAAGATTGTCACAGAGGCAGTTAAGTGCAGATTCCGGGTCGACTGTACCAACTGTAAATGGCGTCCAATCACAGTCGGCTAAACTCTACTAATGTTACCGTTCTTATTCTGATTAGTTTACCCAAGCTTTCATGTCCTTTTGGTCGCTAATTACGAATATTGATGGGGGATCTTGATCCGAGCAGTCAAATATTTGATATAGAAAATTTAATTGTTTAAACTCTTATAACTGAAAAACTAAGAGAGATACAGGAATCATTTCGAATATTTTTGTATTTCTCAAAATAAACAAGGGAATTAATTTTTTTTTTCTAACAGTCAATAAGAACCAAAAATATTGCTATTTTTGTTAAAAATAGTCGAAAATCAGCGAACCACTCGCGCTTAACGAAACATAACTAGACTTCTAATAAAAAATAAAAGCTTTACGACCTCTCATTTTATTACTTTAATTATAAGCATAAAAAATCCTGACACCAAATAATTTTTTTATTTTATTACAAGTTTATGTTAATATAAAATTAGAATTTCAGCTAAAGAATTACAGGAGTATTTGTTTACAAGCATTCTTAACTTGCTTATGATTTAAATTGTTATATCAAAACCCCTATAAATTATAATACAAATCAAGATGAACATTTCAAGTGAAGCTAGATATTCCTAAATTTATTTTATATTAAGATATAAAGCTTTAACGTACATGCACCTAAGCGCGCGGTCAGCTCACAGCAAACTCAATCCATCAAAGCACTTTAGCGCCTCTTTCGCGAAACATACTAATAGGCACTTAACGATATTTTAAATTTAGATAAGTTCTTTTTAATTTTTATATGCTTTTAATATTATAAAAAATGGATAGAAAAAATTTTAATATTATAGCAACTAATAATTATCACACGTAGTATTTAAATTTCTAGTTTTTTCTATATATATTCGAACTTGATGAAAACTCTGTAAGTAATATATAATATCTTTTTCAGTACAGCTTAAAATCTATTGAATGTAAAGATGCAAACATTATAACAGATATATGCATAGTAACAAGATACTTTCCAATTCGCGATATAATTGTCTTTTCTAGCATGATATTTAAATTGCTAAAATATTATAAACACAAATTACAGTGCTTATTGGAATAACAAATTTAAATAACATATGTGGCCAAATGCGTATTAAGAGTAGCCCGAAATAGGCACCCCGCTGGGTCACGTTTGCTGCCAGCTGACCAGGCGCTCTATTGCATGTAATTATGAGCTCTATAATTTTATTAAAGAGAAACTGAGAAATATCTAGCTTTTCTCAAAATAGTTATCCTGCTTTGTATTATTATGTCTATTAGTTTCAAATAAAGAACTATCAATAAAAACCGGTAAAAAATGCTTATTCACTAAGATTCTGTTTCTGAGCATTTTTTGCAGACACATGAACACAAAGACACATACACAAACACACATTCACATTCACTGATACACATAGACATACACACATACACATACGCAGATACGCATACACACATGCAAACAGACACTTACACATACGCATATAAACATTCACAGATACACATACACACATACACATGCACACATACGAACATACACATACACACATACACATATACGAATACACACATGCACATAAACACATACACATACAAACATACACATACGAACACACACATAAACACATACACATGCAAACCTACACATACACATATACACATGCACACATACACACATACACATACACATACACGCATACACTTACACACATACAAATACACACATACACATAAAGACATGCACATACGAACATACATATACACACATACAGTCACACACACACACGCACACACATACACACATACACAAATAAACATACACACATACACATACACTCGTACACCTACACACATATCCGTACACACATAAAAAAACACATACACATACACAAATACACATACACACATACAAATACACACATACACATACACACATACACATTCACACATACACATTCACATACACACATACACATTCACACATACACATACTCACATACACATACACATAGACACATACACATACACGCATACACTTATCGACATACACACATACACATACGACCATACACATATAAACATATACACATACACATACACATACAAACACACATATAAACCCATACACAAACACTCATAGACATACACACATACACACACACATACACATACACACATATCCGTACACACATAAAAAAACACATACACATACACAAATACACCTACACACATACAAATACACACATACACATACACACATACACATTCACACATACACATTCACATATACACATACAAACATTCACATACACACATATACATACAAACATACACATACACACATTCACATACACACATACACATACACATATACACATACACATTCACACATACACATACTCACATACACATACACATAGACACATACACATACACGCATACACTTATCGCCATACACACATACACATACGAACATACACATATAAACATATACAGATACACATAAGCATACAAACACACATATAAACCCATACACAAACACTCATAGACATACACACATACACACACACATACACATACACACATACACATACAAACATTCACATACACACATATACATACAAACATACACATACACACATCCACATACACACATACACATACACACATACACATTCACACATATACATACACACATATACATACAAACATACACATACACACATCCACATACACACATACACATACACATATACACATACACATTCACACATACACATACTCACATACACATACAAATAGACACATACACATACACGCATACACTTATCGCCATACACACATACACATACGAACATACACATATAAACATATACACATGCACATAAGCATACAAACACACATATAAACCCATACACAAACACTCATACACATTCATACATACACACACACATACACATTCACACATACACATACAAACATTCACATACACACATATACATACAAACATACACATACACACATCCACATACACACATACACATACACATACACACATACACATTCACACATATACATACACACACATAGACACATATACATACACACACACCTACACATTCAGACATACACATGCACATATACACATACTCACATACACATACACATAGACACATACACATACTCACATACACGAATACACATACTCATACACGCAAACACTTACACACATACCAATACACGCATGCACTTACACATAACAAATACACACATACCCATATAAACATACACATACACACATACACTCACACACATACACGCATACACATACACACGTACACATACACAAATAAACTTACACACATACACATACACACATACATATACACACATACGCAGACGCACATAAAAATACACATACACATACATACATACATAAATACACGAACACACATACACACATACACATACACATACACGCATACACATACACGCATACACATACACACATACACATACACATACACACATACACATACACATACACACATACACATACACGCATAAACATGCACATATACACATACACACATACACATTTACACATAAACCTACACATATACTCATACACATAAATACATACACATACACAAATATACATACACACATACACATACACACATACACATTCACTTATACACATACACACATACACATACACACATACACATACACATACACACATACACATACACAGATACACATGCATGTAACCACACACACATACAAACATACACATACGAAGACACACATAAACACATACATATACACACCTACACATACACACATACATATGCACACATACACACATACACTTACTCATACACGCATACACTCACACACATACACGCATACACATACACATGTACACACACACAAATAAACTTACACACATACACATACACACATACGCAGACACACATAAACACAGACATATACACACCACACATACATAAATACAAAAACACACATACACATACACACAAACACATACACACATACACATAAAAACATACACATACACACATCCACATACACACATACACATACACATACACACATACACATACACGCATACACATACACATACACACAAACACATTAACACATACACATACACATATCCTCATACACATACACACATACACATACACAAATACACATGCACATGCACACATACACATACACACAGACACACACATACACACATACACATACACATAGACACACACATACACACATACGAATTCAGACATACACATGCACAAATATACATACACATACACACATACACATTCAGACATACACATGCACACATACATATACTCACATACACATACACATAGACACATACACATACACGCATACACTTACACACATACACACATACACATACAAACATACACATACGAAGACACATAAACACATACATATACACACCTACACATACACACATACACATGCACACATACAAAGACACACATAAACACAGACATATACACACCTACACATACACAAATACACATGCACACATACACACATACACATACTCATCTACACATTCACTCACTTACATACAAATACACACATACACATACGAACATACACATACACACATACACTCACACACATACACGCATACACATACACACATACACATACACAAATAGACATACACACATAGTTATACACACATACACATATTCACATACGCATACACACATGAAAGTACACATACACATACACACATACACAAATACACATACACACATACACACACATATGCATACACATGCACATTCAACACATACACATACACACATACACATACACACATACACATTCACATACACATACACGCATACACATTCACACTTACACATACACACATACACATACACACATATACATACACATAGACACATTCAGACATACACATGCACACATATACATACACATGCACACATACACATTTAGACATACACATACACAAATACACATACACATACACATACACACATACACATACACATAGAAACACACATACACACATACACATACACATAGACACACACATACACACATACAAATTCAGACATACACATGCACAAATATACATACACATACACACATACACATTCAGACATACACATGCACAAATACATATACTCACATACACATATACGCATACACTTACACACATACACATACACACATACACATACACACATACACATACACACATACACATACACACATACACATACACACATACACATACACACATACACATACAAACATTCACATACGAAGACACATAAACACATACATATACACACCTACACATACACACATACACATGCACACATACGAAGACACACATAAACACAGACATATACACACCTACACATACACACATACACATGCACACATACACGCATACACATACTCATACACGCATACACTCTCTCACATACAAATACACACATACACATACACACATATACATACACATAGACACATTCAGACATACACATGCACACATATACATACACATGCACACATACACATTCAGACATACACATACACAAATACACATACACATACACATACACACATACACATACACATAGACACACACATACACACATACACATACACATAGACACACACATACACACATACAAATTCAGACATACACATGCACAAATATACATACACATACACACATACACATTCAGACATACACATGCACAAATACATATACTCACATACACATATACGCATACACTTACACACATACACATACACACATACACATACACACATACACATACACACATACACATACACACATACACATACAAACATTCACATACGAAGACACATAAACACATACATATACACACCTACACATACACACATACACATGCACACATACGAAGACACACATAAACACAGACATATACACACCTACACATACACACATACACATGCACACATACACGCATACACATACTCATACACGCATACACTCTCTCACATACAAATACACACATACACATACGAACATATACATACACACATACACTCACACACATACACGCATACACATACACACATACACATACACAAATGAACATACGCACATAGTTATACAGACGTACACATACCCACATACGCATACACACATAAAAATACACATACACATACACACATACACAAATACACATACACACATACACACATATACATACACATACACATTCACACATACACATACACACA
Source organism: Anastatus disparis (assembly GCA_017163975.1). Classification (NCBI taxonomy): domain Eukaryota; kingdom Metazoa; phylum Arthropoda; class Insecta; order Hymenoptera; family Eupelmidae; genus Anastatus; species Anastatus disparis. The sequence goes on from JAFFSR010000258.1 coordinate 1,964,311, forward strand.
TACACATTCACATACACATACACGCATACACATTCACACATACACATACACACATACACATACACACATATACATACGCATAGACACATTCAGACATACACATGCACACATACATACACATGCACACATACACATTCAGACATACACATGCACACATACACATACACATCGACACATACACATACACACATATACATACACTTAAACGCATACGCAAACACACATTGGCACTTACACAAATACAAAGATACATATACACACATTCATATACATACTTCTGCGTACATACTCACACACATACACACATACACATACACAAATACACATACACACATACACATACACACATACACATACACACATTTACATACACACATTTACATACATACATACACATACACACATACACATACACACATCCACATACACACATACACATCCACACGTACACAAACACACATGCACATACACACATACACATACACATATATACATACACACGTACACATACACACATACGCATACACAAACACACATTGACACATACACAAATACAAAGATTCACATACACTTATTCACATACTTATAAACATACAAACATACATATACTTACTTACGCGTACACACTCACACACATACACTCATACACATACCCAAATACACATACACACATCCGCATACACACATACACACATCCACATACACACATACACATACACACATTCACATACACACATGCACATACACACATTCACATACACACATACACATACGCACATACACGTACGCACATCCACATACACACATACTTATACAAACATATACATATACACATACACATACGCACATATAGATACACATATAACTACATGTTTCTTAAAAATTTTCATTATTTAACATTTTTAATTATTTCTTATATGTGAATATTAATTATCTCTATTTTCTTATAATAATTAGTATCTTTAACTTATATACTCGAAATGAATATATTTTATTTCATTTTTTATAAATATTAGTTCTATTTAAAGTTTATATTTTACAATAAATTTCAATATCATCATGATAATCAGAATATTATTAATTAATATATTTTATAAATAAAATGATAAAATTAAATACTATGATTTTTCTTATTTATAAATAATTTAATTTTTTTTCCAATATATCTTTATTTCATTTTTAAGTTTTTCGAATGTATAAAATATGTATCTATATTGCTTTTCAATATCCTTGACTTGCTAGTATTAAAAAAGATATATTAAAATAATGTTTACAACATTAATAGAATGTATTTTCGTGTTTTCATGTTTGCTTTTTTCAAATTATTGATTATTTATTCAATAATAAATAATTTTCAATAATAATCATTAACTAAAAAAATCGATATAATATGATACACAATGATATGAATTTTATTTAGTGTTTTTTTTTCCATAAAATAATTTTTTATTTATTGTCTAAACATTTTATTATATATTTTTTTTTGTCGTCAAAAAACGGATATTAATTTGTGAAAATGTTGATATAACAAGTGAAAAGCATCAAAGAATATGTGAAATAATCAAACAAATTAAATTCTCAAAATCTATATTTAAATATTCGGTTTTTAGCAAAGAAGATTATATAGCTAATATGTAAACTATAAAATAATTTAAAGTACATAATACGTCACTTCTAAATACCTTATGAATCAATAGCAGAGAATCATATAACCCAGTTTAATACAGAAGCTAGATAACAATTTCATTACAAAGATTTACAATGATATTTTTATTTTTCTCTCATAAGAGGAGGTCACGTATCTCTGTCCTTTTCTAATCAAAGAATTGAATTTTTTGCAGAAACTAATAACTTTATCAAAAAATGAAGAGAAAGCCGCATCTCGTAATAAAAAAAGCAATATTTTCTTTTATAAGAAAGAATTAATTCAATTGCTTCGTTTTCAAGAAAACCTTGAAAAACTCAAATCATAGAGGTTAGGGAAGACAATTTGGTTTTTTAAGGTTTTCTTGAAAACGAAGCAATAAAATTAATTTTTTCTTATCAAAGAAAATATTGCTTTTTTTGATACAAGATGCGGCTTTCTCTTCATTTTTTGATAAAGTTATTAGTTTTTGTAATAGAATCATTCCTTTGATTAGAAAAGGACAGAGATACGTGACCTCCTCATAAGTTCTTTCTCACTCTGATAGAAATACCTTGAGAATTTTTGATATCAAATAAGAGAATGTTAGGGCTGTTACACATCTGTTATGATTGACTACTGGGAGGCTGTTCTAGAAAATTGCACAACTCTGTATCACAGAGACAAAAGATATGAAATCAGTTTGCTGAACAAAGATAGCATACATCGATACACTAAGTTCATCGCTCCGGAGCAACCCTCCTAGCTGTAACTAACAATTATTTTTGTATTTTTAAACGAGCTTTTTCATATGGATAGAGCATTGTTTCCTCTTTTCAAAAATACCAAAAACATAATGGCGCGTTTTTTTTATTATCAAAAAAATCGACATTTTCATATATTTATAAAAAATAATCGAAATAATTACTATTAAAAAAAACAAGAAAGGCATCTCGAATGAAATCTAAATCATGGATTACGGGATCGATTATTTAATAAAAAGTATTGAAAAATTATTTAACATTACCCAAACTACCGTAACTCAATTAGGGTAGTGACAATTCCATCGGTGCTCTTACAATGTCCAAAATATTTAAAAATAGCTCAAAAATCGCGAGAATAATAAAAAAATGGGGTTTCTCGCATTTAATAAAATAGTGCAACATTTAGAAAAATACGCAAAAACTCTTTAAAGGTGTCTTTTAACTGGGCACTATTTTAAATCAAAGTTAGGCTGATTTTTGCCTTTGGCGCTCTTTGAATGACCGCGAAATCGCTAAAAATGGCCAATAATAGGGTTTTTCGAGTTTTTGAAGGTGGCGCACCTCATGGAAAAATCTGCGAAAATTCACACAGATACTTTGCAATAAAATATATTATTCTCTGCTGTTATCTTCTAAACAATAGCTCAATATCAATAATTCTGTATTTTCAAGATAAGTAAATTGAATTTTGTGCTCCGGCTCATCTAAATAATTAAAATTACATTTTGAAGAGCGAGTAATTTCTTTTTAGGTTACATTGGGCTCTGAATTAAAAGAAAAAAATTCCATTAAAATACAATCACATAATATGTTGTTAAGAGTTGTTTTCAGTTATTAGGACGCAAGAACAAAACAAAATGCTGTATTTTAGTGCTTAAATCAGCGAAAAACGGTTTTCCTCATTTTTCAACATGGCGCACCAGTAGAATCAAATCGACGAAAATATAAAAAATTTGTATTTTTTTCCGCTCTATAAGATAAAATCAAAATGATTGCTGTTCCAATTTATCTACATGGTCAAAATTGCATTTTAAACATTTAATGATGTTTTTTGAGGTTATGTTAACCTCTGATTACTAAGCAAAAAAGTATACTGAAAAGTAGTGAGATTAGCTATACTCATATGAATTTTCAAGTCATTTCGTTAATTAGAACGCAAGATACAAGATAAAACGTGAAAAATGGGGTTTTTAGGGTCCCTAGCTAGGGGAAAAATTATTTAGATCCGCGGACCACCTTCAATCTTCATTTTGTGCCTAAACAAATGCTTTTATCCTATTTTGGAGCGAAAAAAAATTGGGGGAATTTCGCCTACCGTAACCCAGGATACCCTTTCTAAAAACATTATCATCTAATAATAAATATTTCAATTTTTAATTATATTTAGTTAATGGTGATAAAATCACTTTTCCTTGTTGACAACAATTGAGGGCATGAAAACGAAAAGGGCTTATAGCCAATGCTTTGTAAATGGGCTATAAGCCCTTTTCATTTCCAGGTCCTCAATTGAACTTTTTTATTTCTTCTTTCCAAAATTAAGCACTACAATATTTACATTCGTAACTCATTCTGTTAAAAGAAAACCCAACGCATCACTGACAATACCTCATTATACTGATAGAAAAAATGAAAAATTCTACTCAAGACTTTCACAAGATCAACTCAAGACAAAAACAAGAAAACAAATTTAAGCTAACCTGGAAGAAGAATCTCTTAAAAGTAGGAAATTTTTCGATAAGTTTTTCTGACCAAGATAATGACTAATTAGCACAAAGTAAAATGTACTTTACTTTTAGGCAAGTACACAAGCTTTACAAGTATTACAAGCTTAAATGTTGCAAGTAGAAATTTCTTATTTTTTTTTCTTAGTATGGGCGGTGTATACATATATATATATATATATATATATATATATATATATATATATATATATACTCAGCTAAATTTGTACTGACATCGCTTACGCTTAGGCTCGTCTCTTACTATGTTCAAATGTTTCTATACGCTTTCAGTGGCGTATAGAAGCTTTCTATACGAATCTGGAGTCGTATGGATTATATATGTGTTCAGACTAGTCAACTTAGGTAAACCGTATGACGCGAGCGTGCCTATGCTCACAGCTGACTTTGACATTTTCTTAACTATAAAAAATTTTGGGTTATGCGAACAGCGATGCGAAAAAAGTTAAAATTCATGTTTACAAATAAAAAAAAATGAAAGAGTGACAGCAACTGATTTTGACATATTATCGAAAAATTCTAAAAAAACATTAATATATTATTTATTGATGTTAAAATCATAAAAATAAATCAATTTAATAATAAAAACTGTTACGTAAATAAAAATGTTGTGGCAATTCGATTGAAATTAGTCAATCGAACGCATTAATATGTTGGATTTGATGTATAGTGCGTTGTGTGTGTGTGTTTTGTTTTTATTTTAAATCAATTTTGTTATAGTCACTCATTTGGCCTACAACGACATAAAATTATCTACGTAACTTGGGTATACAAAGGATGAACATGTTCTCGACTAATATTTGTCGATTGAGCAGTAATTAGTCTACTACTACTACTCAATCGACAAATATTAGCCTCGTCCACATTCATCCTTCGTACGCCCAAGTTACGTATATAACTAATATATATACATATTTACATACACACATACTCATACGCATAAACACATCTACATACATACATATAGTCTGAAACATAATCATATCATCCTTAGTGCTGAGACTTGACTAGCTTTTAGACAACGGAAAAAATTTTTCAGTTAACAAACATTACTTTTATCATATTAAAGTAAATCATCAATAGTGTTCTTTCTTGTGGACATATTTCATAAAAATAGAGCAGTATTTAGTCATTTTGGTTGTAAGATTATTAAGATTTTGATAGTTAGCTTTGCATGATTTTTGTCATGATCAAACTGTATCATTATATTTGACTTAAAATATTTAATTTATAATGGTTTTTTTTATTAAGGATTCATAGTAATTAAATTTTTTACCTGATGTAATTTTTTCATTTCAAATTATGGATGAGTGTGTTTACAGCATAAATTTTCTAACAAAATCATTTTTTAATTTGTATACATATTCGATAATAATAAATATTTACTATATACCTATACATAAGACTAATAAAGTAATAGTCATATGAATTTTTCATTTCAAATTGCTGATTGTAATATTTGTTATCAATTTTATTTATTTTTAAAGTCTGGTTTTCGTTGTTATGCATATAAATATTAAATATAATTTTTGTAACTCTAAATAATCTTTTCTCTTGATTAACAGAAATATTTCGAAAAGTCCTGATATCAACTATAGTGAATTGGGCTGAAGAATCGCAGATAGAAACACCAAAGCTAGTTCGTGAAATGTTTAGTTTACTGGTTCGGCAATATGATACTGTTGGTGAATTAATCAGAGCTTTAGAAAAAACGTATGTGATTAACAATAAAACTAAGGAAGATGCTGCAGAAATGTGGATCGGCTTGAGTCAAATTCGTGCCTTGCTTCCCGTTCAAATGTCCCAAGAAGAAGAGGAACTTGTTCGCGAACGACTATGGAAACTTGTCAACAATCACACATTCTTCCAGCATCCTGATCTTATTCGTGTATTGCGTATTCATGAAAACGTGATGGCTATAATGATTAATACTTTGGGAAGACGCGCGCAAGCGCAATCAGATGCGCAGGCACAAGCGCAGATTGCTGAAGGTGGTGAAATGTCACCTAAAGAAAAAGATACATCCCATGAAATGGTAGTAGCTTGTTGTCGATTTCTCTGCTACTTTTGTCGCACATCTAGGCAAAATCAAAAAGCTATGTTTGATCATTTTGATTTCTTATTAGAAAATAGTAATATTCTGCTATCTAGACCATCACTTAGAGGTTCTACGCCCTTGGATGTTGCATATTCATCATTAATGGAAAATACTGAACTTGCACTCGCTCTGAGAGAGCATTATTTGGAAAAGATCGCGATTTATTTATCAAGATGTGGCCTACAATCAAATTCTGAATTGATTGAGAAAGGTTATCCTGACCTTGGATGGGATCCTGTTGAAGGAGAACGTTACTTGGATTTTTTACGCTTTTGCGTCTGGGTTAATGGTATGTTACTACAGAATTTCAAAGACTTTATTGAAAATAATCTGAATTATGTATGTATATGTATATATATATGGGACATTTCACACCAACAGGAAGAGAAAAAAATAAATACCGCTGAAACTCTAAGAATATATTTTGTTCGTTACCCAAAATATGTAAAAAAAATATTCAAGAGTTAAGATTGGAAGGATCAAGAGCTATAGTCCTTGAAATTTCAAAATATTTCAAAATTTTTGGAAAAGTCCCAACTTTATCTTTAGATTTAAATATACATGTTCATGTATAATTTATTTTCAATATGAAAAATAAATCATACATGAAAATATATATTTATATTTATTATGAAAAATAAATCATATATGAAAATATATATTTTAAACTGTTATAGCTCCTTATTGATGGCTCTGACTAACATGATTAAAAATGTATTTCAAAGTTCATGTAAAATGGAAGAAAATAAGCTTTCAAAAAGCAATTTCTGAACTGGCAAACAATGAGTAATTTGAATTACTATGTAATACATATAAGAACCAATAGAAAACTTCAAAATTCAGGTCTGTAAAAAATCGTGCTAACTCTCCTCTTCATTTACAACAAGAATTTTTATGAATTCCTCTCTAAAACATCAGGATTTTCAGAAAAAAAAATAATAAATTTGGGACTATTCCAAAAATTTTGAAAAATTTCCAAATTTCAAGGATCTATAGCTCTTAATCCTTCTAATCTAAACCCTTGAATAGTAGATTTTCTGACAAGGAGATAAAATGAAACTTCCGCACGTACGTGTTATGACGGTCGAGCGTCATAAATACGTACGTGCAGGCGTTTCATTTAATCTCCGTGTAAAAAATAATGCTTTTCTCTATCCCTAGGCGAAACCACGTAAATATAATTGTTATATAAATTAACAATTATATTTGCTTTTTTTGTTTTAGCGCGTGTATGTGTTGTTCTTTGCTGCCACCCAGCATTTGTCACGCGAGTGAAACGAGCGTGATAGGCTGGCGGCGGCAGCAAAGAAAAACACATGCACAAGCCTAAATCACGAGAAAAAGAAAGACACATGAAAAACACGCGCACAAGAATCCTCTTTTATGAACGAGAAAGACAGAGAGAGAGAGAAACATATAAAAACACACGCACAAGCCTCTTTCATTTTTTAATATGAGTTAAAATGAGAAAAAAGAGTTTGTACACTTTTTATAACACGACACTATTTATGATATAAGATTTTAAAGTTTAGAATCATATTTTATTAGAATACAATTCGTTTTAATTTATAAGCGCAACGTATATATCGTCTGTCTTTTTTTTATTATGAGAGAGACAAAGACAGAATACAATCATAAACACGAGCCTACGGCTTTTAGCAACAGTTTTGGTTAAGTCGAGTCTATGTTTTTCTTCGAGAGATATTTTAACGTGAGGCACGGAAGGCGCCGACAGAAGACGCGTTAGTCGTTTCAACTGTAGCTAAAAGTGCTACTTCTTCTAGTGTGAAGGCTCGGCGGCACCGCGTGGTTTCGCCTAACGGATAGAGAAAATTTTTTTTACATATTTGGGGTGACAAAAAGAATATATTCTTAGAGTTTCAGCAACTATTATTTTTTTGCTCTTCCATTTGGGGTAAAATGTCATATATATATATATATATATATATATATATATATATATATATATATATATATATATATGTACATTGGGGTACAATAAAACGGAGCCACCCTTCAGAAATGAATTACTAAACGAAAAGTTTTTTATCTCAGCAAATAATGGTCGTACAGAATAGTGAGACCTTTCATTTTAGAGGTATTTGTCAGGACTTTTTAATGGCGTATTGACAATGTAAATTGAAATTCTGAAAAACATCGCAACTTGAACATTGAATAAAAAATTTTTTTTTGCCTCTACTGAAATTTTTGAAACATTTTCCGAAAAATGATGGTAAAAAAATTTAACACGTCTGGTTTCAAAGGTATTTCGCTAAACTTTAAAATTATATTTTTTTTATTCCCTAGGTCCGAAATTGACCGAAATATGGCGATTTTTTTTACAAAAATCGGCTTTTTTTATTTTTTCGACATCTTCTTAGATATTGGAGATACAGAAAAATGCCGAATGAAAAAAGTATATTTATGTATGTAGAATAATTCCGAATTTTTTTCATAATTTTCTGAGCATTTTAATTTTTTTTTGCATGGTTGTGGTGTTGTTATACACGTATATACGAATACGCTATATACGTGTATAAAATACCGCAACCATACAAAAAACATTACAGTGCTCAAAAAATTTTGAACAAATTTAGAGATATTGTACATACAAAAATACCCTTTTTTCATTTGGAATTTTTCTGTATCTATATCTATGTATATATATATATATATATATAATCGTATGAATGAGGTCTTATGCGGCCTTCGGCCGCATTCATACGTTTTTTTAAAATATATGTCAGCATAAGTGACGATTCATAAATGAAAATGTCAGCATATGTGTCACTTCACTAAAGTAATAATTTGTCTTTATGCGGACGCCAGCATAAGTTTGCCAATGTCTGCATAAGTCCTCATTGACGCGAGATTTTGTCTGCATAATACCCTATTCATACATTTATCTTTAAATATGAATATCTATTATATCTCCTATAATTAAAGAGATATAGGAAAAATAGAAAAAGCCTATTTTTGTACAAAAATCGCCATATCTTGGTCAATTTTGGACCTAGAGAATAAAACAGAAAATAATTTTAAATTCAGTAAAATACCTTCAAAACCAGATGTATTAAACTTTTCACCATCATTTTTCGAAAAATGTTGCAAATTTCAGTATAGGCAGAAAATTTTTTTTTTTAATTTCCATGTCGTGATGTTTTCCAAACCAGTATTTAAATTTCAACTGCTAATACACCATCAAAAAGTCCTTACAAATACCTTTAAAATGAGTGGTTGCACAATTTTGTACGACCATTATTCGCTGAGATATAAAACTTTTTATTTAGTACTTCATTTCTCAAGTGTGGCTCCGTTTTATTGGATCCCACTGTATATATATAAAGCATTCCATATTAACTAGGCCGACACTTTGAAACAAAAAAAAGCTAATTCTCACAAAATTCAAGATGAAAGTATACATGCTAAAAAAGACTTTTGTCGAATTTGGTCAAAAAGATCTGTTTCTAACCCTTTTCGGCCTAATGTCTATTAAAATTTACTTTGATGATTTTTGTTTTTTTTTTCAATTGTGCAAAAGTGACTTATAATTTTTTGAAATAATTTCTGATCTCAAACTAGGGGCGCAAATTATTATATCTGCGACAAAAACTGAGAAAACTTATAAAATAAATTTTTATATTGCACAAATCGCCTTATAAATGAATACTTATTATCTTAAAATTGTTATCAGAACATTTAAAGAAAAAATAAAAATAAAATAAAAATTCAGTTTTGAAAGAGTTAAGATATTAAGAGTCAGCCGTATACCGACACAGTTACCTGTTTTACCGAATCTATTTAAAATTTATTTTTTATAAAAACTAAAAGCTTCAGGCAAAAATAAAGAGATGGTTTCGATTCGTGTAATAGAAAGCAATATTTTCTCTGATAAGAAGAATTTAATTCCATTGCTTTATTTTCAAGAAAAGTTGGAATAACTTGAAAATCCCATTATTTGACACTAATTTCTAATTTTTTAAGTTATTCCAACTTTTCTTAAAAACGAAGCAATAAAATTAATTTATACTAATCGAAGAAAATATTACATTTTATTAAACACATCGAAACCATCTCTTTATTTTTGCCTCTTGTTGCTAATTTTGGGAAAAAAGTCAATTTTTTAATTAGAAAAGGACAGAAATACAGCGGCCTCTTAAGGTGATTATTGGCACGAAAATGATAAAATATCACTTTTGGAGATATTTTGAGCTGACATTTCATAACGAAGAAAAACGTAATCCTAAAAAAATTTAAGGTGATATTATACATGCTAGAGAAGACCTTTGCCAAATTTAGTCCATTCTTTAGATATTCAGGTGTCTCGGTTGATATGGAATTTTTTATGTATTCATGTGTGTCTACCCTGGTAGAAAATTTGTCCAGTTTTATCGAGGCCTCGATTATTCAATATACAAAACTAGACAGATCTAGACAGATCTAAAGTAAATTTCTACCAGGGTATCCTATATTTTTTCAGTCAATAGCTGACTTTAATCTACGTTTAATTATTTTTAAAACTAATTTTTATTTCATCAATCTTTTTTTATTCCAAAAACTTGATAGATTTATTATTATAATACAATTCAACGATTTGTTTTCAAGGTGAGAGTGTTGAAGAGAATGCCAACTTAGTTATAAGATTGTTAATTAGACGTCCGGAATGTCTTGGACCAGCATTAAGAGGAGAAGGCGAAGGCTTGCTCAGAGCTATTATTGACGCAAACAAAATGTCTGAGAAAATTGCTGATAGACGGAAGGTAAGTTCCATGTGAAATCTATAAATTATTATTATTAATAAATTAAATGATACTTGCTGTAAAATTTGTAACAATTATACATTAGATCCACAACATTTAGGCTTTGTTTTCAATAAAGAGGCCTTTCAGAGGTTTAAAAATAATTTCATTGTGATAATACTAAAACTAAATATTACCAGTAATACATTATGTGTAATAATAACAAAATAATGGTGAATTCTTTAATATTTATCTAAATAATATTGATTAATCTTTATTATGCTTTAATTAGAGACATCAATTTAATATTTTTATCAATATTACTTTGAACCAGAGCTGGGAAAGAATTCGACCGCAAAATTTTTCGAATACTTTTTTGACTTACAAGGAGAGCACCCCACCTCCGGGAATCGGATTTAGCTGAAACTGCAAAATATCATTATTTGGCGAAAAAAATGAACCCGCTTTTTTACTTTTCATCGAATAGGCCTCGTAAATAAGGATATAGACATTTTTTCGCAAATATAGTAAAATAAGAGCCTTTACAAGAATTTGAATAACCAAAGAACTAAGATTCTTATAAAAAAATGCATGAAAGATAAAATGAAGCAAAAATTAAATGCTTTGATTTAATCTTTGTTGCATTAAAAATGCTCTTATGGTTTAAAAGTTTCAAGCGATTAAAATATGGTAATGAAATGGAATAAAAAATAAAACATGTGTTACATGCTAAAAAAATGATCAAATATGTAGTAATATTAAACTAGGCATAACTTTTAAATTACTGCAGCTTTTTCGTTGTTTGAATTAAAGCATTTAATTTGTGCATACTTTCATCTTTTATGTATTTTTTTGTAAAAGTCTTAGTTTTTTGGTTATGCAAGTTCTTGAAAAGGCTTTTTTTTACTTTATTTTCGAAAAAAAAGGGTGTGTGTATGTGTGCGCGCGCGCGTGTGTGTGTATGAATTCAGGACGTCAATTAGATCTCGAAAACTATTCGATGGATTTGCTTTAAATTTTGCATACAATTTATTTTTTTATTTAACTCAGCGGGAAGCTAATGGAAATTGGTTTTCTTAACGTTGTTTTTTTCAGAGCAATTTTAAGAATTTTAAAAAAATTTCGATTTTTCATTTTTTATGTATTTTACGTAAACTACTCAAAGAATTTGCTTAAAAATTTGCACGGAACTTATTTTATACTGCCAAAAGAAGAAAAACTTTTGAAAACTAATTTTCTTAGCGCACTTTTAATTTTAAAGCCTTTTTTAAATTTTTTAAAAAATTTTTATTTTTTATTTTTTTTCTATTTTACGAAAACTATTCGATAGATTAGTTCTAAAATTTGCAGGGAAATTATTTGCGACTGCCAAAAAAGGGAAAATTTTCAAAAATTGATTTTCATATTGTAGTTTTAATTTTAGAGCATTTTGAATATTTTGAAAAAGAAATTTTAAAAAGAAAATGTTATTTATTTAGCCAATTAGATCTCGAAAATTACTTGATGGGTTTGCTTCAAATTTCGCATACTATCTATTATTTTGTATAAGTAGGTGAAAAGCTATTGAAAATTGGTGTTCATAGCGTAGTTTTTTTTATAGAGCCATTTTAAGAATTTAAAAAAAATTTTCGATTCTTCATTTCTTTTCTATTTTAGGTAAATTACTTGATGAATTTGCTTTGAAATTTGCATGAGAATCATTTGCAACTGCCAAAATAAGCATGACTTTTGGAAACCGATTTCTTTAGTGTAGTTTTTATTTATAAAAATTTTTTAAATTTTCTTTGAAAATTTTCATTTTTTTTTCATTTTACGTAAACTACTCGATAAATTTGCTCTAAAATTTATATACAAGTTATTTGCTACTGTCTTTATAAAACAAGCCTTTAAAAAATAATTTTCTTAGAATAGCTCTTTGATCACTCCCTTTGATTTCTGATTTAACGCTTTCACTAACTCTTCTCTTACTTCCTCACTTCCTCTCTGTCCTTCTATCTCAGATTAATCCTCATTTTAACCCTATTTTTATCCATCCCTGACTCTCTTTCCTATTTCCTAATCACTCGTTCACATTCACTAATTTTCCTTGAATAGAAATTGCATTTTACATTGAATTCACATTTGAAAAAATAAAATCAAATTACTCTAACTCAATGAGCTCTATAAGAAAGCATTGCGCCAAAGCAGTTGGTAGCGTTTTTGAATATTTTTTCATAATGGTCATATAATTAATATTAAATTCTATATAATTGAAAATTTTGATTTGTTTAAGTGATAAACAGACAAATTCTAAAGAATATTCAAAAAATTTTGCAGCGCAATACTTCCTCAGCTCTGCTTTAAACTTATCGTTTCTTCGCAACAAAATTACATGGCAATAGATGCGCCTATGATAGTATATGACAATGTATGTAGCAAGTTTTAAAGTTTGTTCAACAATCTTGCAGAGTTTGATTCTTAAAAGAATTCATGTATCACTACATACACCTATAAAATTTGTTTCATCAATTAATCAACTGAATATTTTAGAGTGTATGAGGATTCACATCAAAATATTTTGCTTAATATTCCACTAGCACGTGATCCTAATATATGTGTATTTTCATTAGAATGTAGAAATTGCAAATTATTTTAATTTTTTATTATTTCTCTACTTTCAATTGTATTTGGAGTAATTACATTTAAAGCCATGAATTAATAATCCAGCAGCTTTTTCACGTCCCAATATTTTATTTTGTATACTAAAAAAATAGAGAAAATGAGACTTTAAATTTAACGTTTTTCGGCGGGTAGGCACTGATTTTAGCAGATTCCTGCAAACGATATATAAAGCAAGAAGACCTTTACTTATTCTATCTTTTATTGTCTCGTACTATTTTAGTTCAAAATGAAGAAAAAATAATAATCACCCAAATTTATTTGGTTAAAATGATTATATCATGATTCAAAATCAATACAAATTTATTTAAAATCGCTTCTAAAAAAGTTTTGTTAAACTTATGATTTTCATATGAAATATTAAAGGAAAAGCGAGTATTGATTAAAACCCGAAAGGTATAAGAATGCCAATGATGAACGTTTTAATTAATTATACCGTTGTTCTCTTTTTTTTTCTTTTCATCTTTCTTCTCTCTTCTTCTTTTTTTACGTTTCCTTTGCATCCGGTAGTACGAAATGCATTTTGTTGTATGCTGTCCCTATTATTTTTGCATGAATATGTAGTCAAAGCTTGCTGAGTTGGGTTAGCTTAATAAATTCATCCCCCTATTGGTAAGTGAACGATACTGCAGCGCCAAAAGCTCGCAACAATTCCCATGAGGTGGCAAAGTTTGGAACTCGAGGTAACGTCAAGGTAAAGCTTTCTTATATATATATATAGATATAATACTTGGGTACTTTTCGGCAGATTTTAAGTATATCTGCCAGGATCGTAGCGGTATCGTTCACTTAGTGATAGTTAATGCATTGATAAATTGACTTATAAATAAAATAAATATAATATTTAATATCATGTATTATAGTGAATAGGGGAGACAAGGGCTAAAAGTAACACTCAATATGTAACGACGCGAACAGTCCTACAGGTTCTATAGGTATCTTTGAGTGCGTAATATAACATCCTCTGTAATTTAAACATATTTAGTGCCGCGCGCAATGTCATAAAAAAGAGACGTAGAATACAGCCTTTTTTATAACAGGTTTTATAAAATTTTCACATACAGTACCGGTCAATTGATTTTGCCCACCCTAGAGTAAAATTAATCAAAACAAAAAGTTTCATATTTTTCGGACTAATGATCGCATTTTCAAAATCCAAAAATTGATAAAAAATATTTGAAATGAAGTAAGTCTGATATAAAAAAGTCATTTTCTAATAAGTTATAGCGATATAAATAAAAAAATTTTAATAATTTTTCTGCCTACATGAAAAAGGATGCCAATTTTATGAAAATTATTATATCGAAAAAAACTAGATAGGTTTTAAAACTCTAATAGTACTCTTTACATTGAGCTAAATAATATATTTCAAAAACTTTTTTTACCATAGTTATGATGATTTTTCGACAAAAGAAACCTTTTTTTTCAATTATGATTATCTCATTAACTAAAAGAAAATAAAAAATGTTGTGTAAAAGAGAGTGTTTATTTTTTAATTAAGAAAATATTTATTTAGTGACCAATGAGTTCGAGAAAAAAAAAATTTTTTTTAACTTGTTATTTTGGGGAAAATTTATGAAAAATTCGTAATAATTTTTAATTGAAAAAGCGAAAAAAAATTTATTTTATACTCATTAGTCACTAAATATATGTGTTCTAGACTAAAAATGAAACATTTTTTCTTTTACATAAAATTTTCTATCTTTTTTAGTTTATGAGATAAGATGGAGCTTATGAGAATAGATCATCATAACTGTGGTAAAAAAAACCATAGAAACATTTTAGGGCTCATTTTAAAGAGGACTATTAGAGTTTTGAAGCTCATTTGACTTTTTTCTTGATATCATAATTTCCATAAAAATGACATTCATTTTTATGTAAGAAAAAAATGAGGCAATTTTTTCTTTTAAATCATTATAAGTAATTAGGAAATGACTTTTTTATATTAGACTAACTGTACAAGCATATATTTTCATAATTTGTAATTCATAAATAAGAATGTAAAATAAGTCATAATGTATCTTAGTATTAATTTAATTGATAATATTTTCAAATGTATTCAACGTTATAGTTAAAATATTTTTCTTAGTATTCTCTTATATTTAGAAATATGTGTGAAAGATGTTAAAGCGATTTAAAAAAGGATTCAATATGTAGCAAATACAAATAAATGAACCATTGCACGAACCTCTGCAAAGAGGCACTCTTCTTTCTGTACTAGTAATAAAAATAAATGTATTTATGACGAACGGAGCGACCGATGAAAATTAAAAACAACGCCATATGTTGACCATGCGGGATTTTCTGTTAATCCTCAATCTCACTATAAAACTTTCTCTGTACAATAAAAACCTTTTTCTTGTCTTAACTAAAAATCCCATAGAAACTATTTAAGAAATATTTTGTAAAACGTCAGAACCTTTGCGACCATCACAGCGAACACATCTCGCTTCGTTTGTCACTCCTCAACTGAATCTTATTAAAGTAATTTATATATTCATACATCAATCTTTTCATTTAACAGTTTACCTTTTTAAAACTTAACATTGCTTTAGTAAATTAATTTGGACTAAAGCGCACAATTTACATTTGTGCAATTCTACATGGTCCTTCGACCCCGATACGTCCAGCATTATATACTTATTTAATACTAGTGAATTAAACATTAAGTGAAGAAGTGAAGTATTGTGTAAAAATAATAAAACGAGTGTGCGTTATACAAGTGTTTTAACACAAACAAACAACAATACAAATTACCAATAATAATACAACATATATAATAAAAGTTGTCCGAGTACAACATATATATGTAATAAAAGTTGTCCGAGTACAACATATATATAATAAAAGTTGTCCGAGTACAACATATATATAATAAAAGTTGTCCGAGTACAACATATATATACATATAATACAAGTTGTCCGAGTACAACAAATATAATAAAAGTTGTCCGAGTACAACATATATATAATAAAAGTTGTCCGAGTACAACATATATATAATAAAAGTTGTCCGAGTACAACATATATATACATATAATACAAGTTGTCCGAGTACAACAAATATAATAAAAGTTGTCCGAGTACAACATATATAATACAAGTTGTCCGAGTACAACACATATAATACAAGTTGTCCGAGTACAACACATATAATAAAAGTTGTCCGAGTACAACATATATAATACAAGTTGTCCGAGCACAACGTATTACAAGTTGTCTGAGTACAACATATATAATAAAAGTTGTCCGAGTACAACATATGCGTTATACAAGTTGTTCAAATACAGCACATACAACTTGCTTCGATAAATTAAACTATAAATGCGCGAACAGGCCTGTTCAAAAATCTAATATACAGTGTTAAAATACTAACCTTAAAACACAAAATATATAAACGCAAGAATTTAATCACACAACTTCACGTAATTCTTCACATCAATAGAAGCTCCAGTCTTCAGACACAACTTTACATTTGAGGACAAATTGGTCAACACATTCACTGGTAAGTGCTTAATTTGAATCACCAATTATTTAAATTTATCATAGAAAGGGAGCATAAAAACAATTCAATTTCATTTTAATATTTGCCTCTATTTCATTATGGAAATCGACCGAGTAAAAACTTTAAAAATTAAACGCGATACAATTAAAGGTTATTTAAATTCATTTAAAACCTTTTTAACTCATTATAATAAAGATATTGATTTTGTTCAATTACAAATGCGTTTACAAAAAACCGATGAATTATTCGAAGGTTTCGATATAATGCATGACGAGTTAGATCATTTAGATAATTCAGAGTCCAGTAAAGTAGAAAGATACAAAATTTCAGATGATTATTACTTTGTAATAAGTACTGCTCGACAATATATATCAGAGGTGACTTTACAACAGCATAATTTAAATCAAATACGCAATAATTTACCGACCGCGTCAGTAAGAAATGATTCTATAGTAGAAACGAGACCGACGTCAGGTAGTAGAAAACGTAAAATGAAGCTCCCGGAGACTTCTATTCCGCGTTTTAACGGGCAGGCAGAAGAGTGGTTGTCGTTTAAAAATTCCTTTAATGCACTCATTCATTCGTGTGACGATTTATCAAACGTTGAAAAATTACATTACTTGCGATCAGCTCTTCGTACAGAAGCCTTAAGAAAAATTCAAGTCTTAGCGATTACTGACGAAAATTATACGCGTGCATGGTCCATTTTAGAAAAAGCGTACGAAAATAAAAGAATTCTAATTTCACGACACTTATCTTTATTGTTTCATTTACCCAATCAAGACAAAGACAGCCATAGAGACTTAGAAAATTTAGCCGACGAAGCACAACAACATGTGCAATCATTAGCAACATTAGGTGTAAATATACCCTCGGAAATTATCGTTAACATTTTAGAAGAAAAACTAAATAAAAGTTTAAGAATGAAATGGGAAGAAAGTCTAAAAAGAGACGAATTTCCTACTTCTGACGAAATGATAGAATTTTTATATAAAATGTCTGCCTCGCTCTCAAGACATGACAATGAAAAAAGAAGTACAAATACGCGAAACGATTGGGGATCGTCAAATAAAATACGTAGAGAAAATAATAAATTTACTGTTAAAAACTTCGTAACAAACAAAAATAAATGTTATGCCTGTTTTAAAGAACATCACGCGTTATATCAATGTAAAACATTTCGAGACCTACCAATTTATCAAAGGATGAAAATTGTTGAAGATGCTAATTTATGTAAAAATTGTTTAAAGACACGGAAACGAGGAATGTCGGTACGGAAATTGTCAAAAATGTAGCAAAAAACATAATGTTTTATTACACATTTGGAAACCTAATCACAACGAAATTAAAATCGCCTAGAAAAAACTCACCAATTCATCGTCTTAACTAGTAAAAGAACATAAAATTAATTGTCTCGCCGCGAAGACAGCGTCAACTTCCTTTGATTTAAACAAACGCAAACGTATAAGTTTAAAATCATTGCAGAACCTACATAATTTGTAAAGTATTATTAAACACTTGTTCGACTGTTAATTTTATAACTGATCAATCAACGAAAAAATTAAAATTACCTAAACAACGTTGTTCATTAACTGTAGCAGCCATAAACGATTTAAAAACAATTGCCAATTATTTCACGGGATTAATATTTAAATCAACCTATTCAGAGTTTAAAAAGTCGCTTACTCTTTCTATCGTACCAAACATCACAGATTCAATTTCAAATGAAACTTATTCTCGAGAGCAACTAAATATTCCATTAATTTCAAATTAGCAAATCCTTATTTTCATAAACCTTCACTTATAGATATGTTAGTCGAATCAGGACTTCCATTGTCAATGTTTTGTAACGGTCAAATAAAATTATCACAAAACGATGATTTAATTCTACAAAAAATTAAACTCGATTGAATAATAGGCGGTGGTTTAAATTTATTGAAATACAAAAGGTATCAATGTATGTTAATTGATTTACAATTTGATTTAGAAAAATCTTTAAAGCTTGAAGAAATTTCGCATAAGAAACGAAACTAGATAAACGACGAGTTATTTAGTAAGAATTATTTTAAAATTCACGTGCGACGAAATAAGGACGGTCGATACACGATTGCTTTACTTAGGCGAATCGCAATAAATAACCTTAAAAAGATTGTGATTTTTACAATAACAATTAAAAGGTAATAATGTTTCTAAAAATCAATATATCAATGCAATAATTGAATACATCGAATAAAATTATACATCTGAAAGCTATTCGACGAATTCAGATGATATTTATTTGTCTCATTACGCGGTAATAAAAAATTCGAGTCACACTACAACGTTACGATGCGTCGGTCAAATCCACGAACGGTATTTCTTGAATAACATCCTAACAGTTGATCTCACTATTCAAGGTGAATTGCTTGACATTTATTACGTTTTAGATTGCCTATTTAATTTGCCAACAAATATTACACAGCATTATTATACTCGAAATCACGAGTCGCACCCTTAAAAACAAGAACAGTGACGAAAACGGGTTTAAAAAATTGATATCATACACGATCGCATGATAAATCCAACAGACACCTTATCTCGAGAGCAATTACCACACGAATTTATGAAAAATATATCCTGGTTACATAGGCCTGCTTAGCTACAAGGGTATGAATCATTGTGGCCAAAATTTTCAATACCGAGAATAGATCATGATTTGAATCATCTTATTAAATTGTTAAAAACTTTCTTCATGTACAAAATCAATCCGCATCATCGCAATATGCCTTAAAATCATTGAAAGATATCGAAAATCGAAAAATTTTACGCTTGACGAGTTAACACAAGCCGAAAAGAAAATAATTAAATTCGGTCTAATTTCAACCTTTTATTAAGAAGTTGAACTATTGGAGAAAAACTATGTTTAGCAGATTTCTCAACATTTTCTATTGAAGTAGAGGCAATGTTAAATTCCCAACTCTTAACACAAATGTCATCAGACATAAATGACCTTTCTGCTCTTACTCCCGAGCATTTTCTTATTGGTGATTCATTGAAAAGCATGCCTGAAAACGATTGTAAGAAATATCTATCAATGAACTCAAAAAAAGACCAACAACGAAACTCGCAGCTCTTCTTATGGACAATAAAAAATGAATGAATAAATGAACTGTTGATCGCTACTCTCTCAACGGGGGGAGAATTATGTACAAGCATATATTTTCATAATTTGTAATTCATAAATAAGAATGTAAAATAAGTCATAATGTATCTTAGTATTAATTTAATTGATAATATTTTCAAATGTATTCAACGTTATAGTTAAAATATTTTTCTTAGTATTCTCTTATATTTAGAAATATGTGTGAAAGATGTTAAAGCGATTTAAAAAAGGATTCAATATGTAGCAAATACAAATAAATGAACCATTGCACGAACCTCTGCAAAGAGGCACTCTTCTTTCTGTACTAGTAATAAAAATAAATGTATTTATGACGAACGGAGCGACCGATGAAAATTAAAAACAACGCCATATGTTGACCATGCGGGATTTTCCGTTAATCCTTAAGAGGCGGTCGGAACCAAATCGGTGACTTAGTTCGGTGCTTGTAATAAATGCTTATAATAATTTATTTATTTATTAATATGGTAAAAATATAGTCATTTCCTCTAGTCATGTATATAAAGAGTAATTTTAAATAGTTAAAGCCACAAAAATATACAAAATATTGTTATAAAGCGAAAAATGCCACCTAACAATCGACACGACAGTTTTTTGCATGCGGTATATGTCAAATCAGTTTGATATTTGTAATAAATGCTTATAATAATTTATTTACTTATTCATATGGTAAAAATATAGTCATTTCCTCTAGTCATGTATATAAAGAATAATTTGAAATAATTTAAGCCATAAAAATATACAAAATATTATCGTAAAGCGAAAAATGCTGACTTGATATATACCGCAAGTCACCGATTTGGTTCCGACCGCCTCTTAATCTCACTATAAAACTTTCTCTGTACAATAAAAACCTTTTTCTTGTCTTAACTAAAAATCCCATAGAAACTATTTAAGAAATATTTTGTAAAACGTCAGAATCTTTGCGACCATCACAGCGAACACATCTCGCTTCGTTTGTCACTCCTCAACTGAATCTTATTAAAGTAATTTATATATTCATACATCAATCTTTTCATTTAACAGTTTACCTTTTTAAAACTTAACATTGCTTTAGTAAATTAATTTGGACTAAAGCGCACAATTTACATTTGTGCAATTCTTCACTAACTTTACTTCAGAGATTTTTGACCAATTTTTCAAATGCCGTTCGGATTTTGAAGATACGATCGTTAGTTCCGAAGATATAAGACTTTTTATTTTGATCAATTTTGCTCTAGGGTGGGCAAAAGCAATTGATCGGTGCTGTAGGTAAATATTTGTTTTCGATTCCATTAGATATAATTGTGTGGGTCAGAATAAGAGTGGCATAAATCACATTGTCCAAAAAATTTAATTTGCAGTATACATAGATATTTTTTAGCATTAAAAAGAGACATTTTCTGAAATATTGTGTCTTCGTTGCTCTTCTTCTTCAATATTAAAAGCAAAGAAGGCACAGCATTTCAGAGAATTAATTTATTCGATGTTAAAAATATTTTAATACACCGTTAACTAAATTTTTTTGTCAATGTGACTTATGCCACTCTCATTCTAACCCATACAATTAACAACATTTAAATTATTTTATATTAATCTATGTTAAAAATAAGTTATTTGATCGCATTAACATTTGATGCATCATGATTATATATTTTTTAATGATATTTTAAAAAAAATAGATGTGTTGGGGTAAATATTAACAAACCTTTGGGGTAAATATTAACACTGTTCATACTTACAACATCATTATTTCAATAACGATGACTAAATGTGTTGGATAAAAAATTAATTCAAAGAGAACTGTACTGTGATTTTTATATTTATGAAAATTGTATAATCAATTTTTCCATTTATAATTAATGCGCAGAACAAAATAGTCATATTATTTTTGCCAAAAATATAAATAATTTTTCCACATTTTGTTATGATTTCCTTTTTTATATATGAAATGTTATTCGTGTATATATTTGTATTTATTTATAGCTGAAATATATAGTTTTTTGTTAACATTAATTAATTGTTTATATTTACTATCAAATTCCATCTTCATAATAAAAAGAACATAATGTTAATACTTACACGAGGTAAAAATTAATATGAAAATTTTTTTAAATAAATCTCTTCCCAAAAAAAAGGTATTGATGATTTTTCAAAAAATGTTAATACTAGCCCTGTTTCCCCTATTATAGCTAACGTTGCATCTTTGTAGTGATTCGTCACCTTACCAAATATTGTTTAATAACCTCTATAATTTTAGGAGAAATTTCATATAAAACTGTCGATTTCAATGAATAGTTTATGTCTTCAAAACTAGTCATTTTTGACATGTTTATAGGATTTATAATTTTTTTCTCAAAAAATATTAAATTTAAGAAAAAATTTATTATTTTATTATTGGAAATTATGGGTGGATTGTATTTTAATTTTCATTTACTATAATTTAAGCCATCGTGAAGCATATTTATATGAAATTCAATAAAAAAAGCCGTTTTGAAACTTAATGATCTTGTTTTTAATTTATGAGATGTAACTAATAATGGTACTCAAAAATTTAAGTACATTCAATACATAATTTTCGATCAAAGATACCTTTATAAATTTTTTCCAGAACTGAATACGTTTTAAAAAAATAAATCATAAATTTTATGTTTCAACCAGAAATGATGATTTTCTCTGACTTTTATGCAAGACTAACTAGGAGAGTGTCACACCTCCGGATCACGGATTTTGCTCAAACTTCGGGATAAGTTTTCAGATGATAAAATATGGAAAAAGCTAAAGTTATAGTCATAAATACTCAATATTTCCCTAGTTACAGGCAATTGAAGAAAATCACTAAAAAAGTTACTAGATTTCTAAACGCATATAGTTCTTTAGCGTCGATAGCTACAAGCTTGAAACTTTTTTTAAATTAAAGCTGAGCTCAAATCCTTTCGAATTAGTAGTTATAGCATGTAAAAATATTATTTTTTCTTAAAGTTAGAGCGTAATATGGATTGGACCTAATTTCAGCTTTTATTATTAATTAATGTTTTTAAAAGAAAAATCAGGTCCAATGTTTATCACGCTCTAGCTTTGGGAAAAAATAATATTTTTACATGCTATAACTACTAATTCGAAAGGATTTGAGCTCAGCTTTAATTTAAAAAAAAGGTTCAAGCTTGTAGCTATCGACGCTAAAGAACTATATGCGTTTAAAAATCTAGTAACTTTTTTAGTGATTTTCTTTAATTGCCTGTAACTAGGGAAATATTGAGTATTTATGACTATAACTTTAGCTTTTTCCATATTTTATCATCTGAAAACTTATCCTGAAGTTTGAGCAAAATCCGTGATCCGGAGGTGTGACACTCTCCTAGTAAGTAATTTAAAAAATTTGCCACATCTTTTGCCATGGATTTTGTCATAAGAAAACGAAAGAAATAAGCCCTTTAAAAGCAAACACTTAAGTAAACATTTTTTTTTAAATTATATTATTTCATTAATTTGATCAGCTCAAATTTGCAAAAATTAAGGTACATTATACATGTTACTTCCAACAAAAAGTATTTCATCAAGTTTTATCAAAAGTTAATGGTTTTCAAAAAAAAATTAATTGAGGAATTTATTTTATAAAAAATTTCAAAAATTCGAAAAATTCCATTATATCTAGCTTTTGGCCCTTTCGACCTAGACTTGTAAAAATTTGTTTGTATGTTTTGGGTATCAAATGGAACATATTCAAAGACTCTTATCGATTTTTATATTTTGAGTATGTAAGCTGCCATAAAATGTCAAGAAGAAATATATATATATAATAGGGCACAGGAGGGTAACCATTTATTTAAATTTGAATATATAGGATTGTTATTGATATTAGAAATTCTTGCAAAATTGCAGCCCTCGAAACCTTTTTTTCGCTGTGATATGATCTAAGGTTGAAAAATGAGGTTTTAGGGCTGTTTTTTAGTTCCCACACAGCATGAAAGTTATCATTAAAATATTCCGAAATATTCCAATGAAATATTTTATTAAAATATGTATGCAAGTTTTATGAAAGAAAACAGAAATATTTCTGGAATATCGCAAAGAAAGCTTTTTTTAAATAATCCCTGGAAGCCTCCGTGAACCTTCCAAGAAAGATTCTGTTGGGAGATTGATGAATCATTTAACCAAAAGATTTCATGGAAGCTTTATAGAAGACTCCGTTTTCCTTGCGAGGAAATGTTGGGAATTTCCACTGGAATATTTCGACTTAAGTTTCGTGGAAGATTCCGTAAAAATTCCAAGGAAGATTCCGTTGGAAGTTTAATGAATCATTGCACCGAAAGATTTCATGGAAACTTAAATGGAAGACTCCGTTTACCTTTTAGCAAAATATTAAAAATTGTCATTGAAACATTCCAGTGGAAGGCTCCTAGAAGCTTTCGTAAACCTTCCAAAGAATATTGCGATGAAAGATTGATGAATCATTGCACCAAAAGAATTCATGGAAGCTTTATAGAAGACTCCGTTTTCCTTTTGGAAAAATGTTAGAAATTTTCACCGTAATATTCCGACTTGAGTCTCCTGGAAGATTCCGTGAAACTTCCAAGAAAGATTCCGTTAGAAGATTAATAAATCGTTGCACCGAAATATTTAATGGAATCTTGTATGAAAAACTCCGTTTACCTTTCAGCGAAATATTAGAAATCGTCATTAAAACATTTCAGTGGAAGGCTCCTGAAAGCTTCCGTAAACCTTCCAAAGAAGATTCCGTAGGGAGATTGATAAATCATTGCACCTGAAGATTTCATGGAAGCTTTATAGAAGACTCCGTTTTCCTTTCAGGGAAATGTTGGGAATTTTAACTGGAATATTCCAACTTAAGAAGGGGCCGAACTATCTGTCTTTGTCTAATAGCGTTTTTCATCATTTATGTAAACACTATCCGGTATAACAAGAAAAAAATAGCAGCTCCCGCTAGATATTAGTATAATAAGTAAAATTTTGTGATAACAACCAAATTTTTCACTGCGTAGTTTTTAAATAATTAGAGAGCTACCAAAAAAAGATAGGTTATATTCTAGATTGCTAGTAGGTCTCTAATAAGTCAAAAACTATGCGGTAAAAAATTTGGTTGTTATTACAAAATTTACTAATTATACTAATATATAGCGGGGGCTGCTATTTTTTTCTTGTTATACCGGATAGTGTTTACATAAATGATGAAAAACGCTATTAGACAAAGACAGATAGTTCGGCCCCTTCTCAAGTCTCCTGGAAGATTCCGTAAACCTTCCAAGGAAGACTCCGTTGGAAGATTGATGAATCATTGCACCGAAAGATTTCATGGAAACTTGAATAGGGGACTCCGTTTACCTTTTAGCGAAATATTGTAAAGCGTCATTAAAACATTACAGTGGAAGGCTCCTGAAAGCTTCCGTAAACCTTCTAAAGAAGATTCCGTTGAAAGATTAATGAATCATTGCACCGAAAGATTTCATGGAAGCTTAAATGGAAGACCCTCTCTACCTTTCAGCGAAATATTAGAAATCGTCATTAAAACATTTCAGTGGAAGGCTCCTGAAATCTTCCGTAAACTTTCCAAAGAAAATTTCGTTGGTAGATTGATGAATCTCTGGAACAAAAGATTTTATGGAAACTTGAATGTAAGACTTTGTTTACCTTTCAGCGAAATATTGGAAATTCTCATTGAAACATTGCAGTGGAAGGCTCCTGAAAGCTTACGTAAACCTTCTAAGGAAGATTCTGTTGGAAGATTGATGAATCATTGCATCGAAAGATTTCATGGAAACTTGAATAGGGGACTCCGTTTACCTTTTAGCGAAATATTGTAAAGCGTCATTAAAACATTACAGTGGAAGGCTCCTGGAAGCTTCCGTAAACCTTCTGAAAAATATTCGGTTTGAAGATTAATGAATCATTGCACTGAAAGATTTTATGGAAACTTGAATAGAAGAGACTGTTTACCTTTCAGCGAAATATTGGAAATCGTCATTAAAACATTTCAATGGAAGACTCCTAAAAGCTTCCGTAAACCTTACAAAGAAGATTCCGTTGGAAGATTGATGAATCATTGCACCGAAAAATTTTATGGAGACTCGAATAGAAGACACCGTTTACCTTTCAGCGAAGTATTGTAAATTGTCATTAAAACATTGCAGTGGAAGGCTCCTGAAAGCTTTCGTAAACCTTCTGAAAAAGATTCCGTTGAAAAATTAATGAATCATTGTACCGAAAGATTTTATGGAAGCTTAAATGGAAGACCGTGTTTACCTTTCAGCGGAATATCACAAATTGTCATTAAAACATTTCAGTGGAAGGCTCCTGAAATCTTCCGTGAACCTTTCAAAGAAAATTCCGTTGGAAGATTGATGAATCATTGGAAGTAATGATTTTATGGAAACTTCAATGTAAGACTTCGTTTACCTTTCAGCGAAATATTGGAAATTGTCATTAAAACATTGTAGTGGAAGACTCCTGAAAGCTTTCGTCAACCTTCTAAAGAAGATTCCGTTGAAAGATTAATGAATTATTGCACCGAAAGATTTCATGGAAGCTTAAATGGAAGACCCTGTCTACCTTTCAGCGAAATATTAGAAATCGTCATTAAAACATTTCAGTGGAAGGCTCCTGAAATCTTCCGTAAACCTTCCAAAGAAAATTTCGTTGGTAGATTGATGAATCTCTGGAACAAAAGATTTTATGGAAACTTGAATGTAAGACTTTGTTTACCTTTCAGCGAAATATTGGAAATTCTCATTGAAACATTGCAGTGGAAGGCTCCTGAAAGCTTACGTAAACCTTCTAAGGAAGATTCTGTTGGAAGATTGATGAATCATTGCATCGAAAGATTTTATAGAAGCTTGAATGGAAGACTTCGTTCACCTTTTAGTGAAATATCCAAGATTTTCACTGAAATATTCCGGTTCGAGTATCCTGGAAACTTTTGTAAACCTTGCAAGGAAGATTTTGTTGGAAGATTGATTAATTATTGCAGGGAAAGACCTAAGGAAGCTCTAAGGAAGACTGCATTAACCTTGCAGCCAAATATTGGATATGTTTGACTAAAACATTTGGGCTGAATGCTTCAGGAAGCTCTCGTAAACATTCGATGGAAGATTCCATCCAGACTAATGAATCCGGAATTATTATTTTAAATCAATGTGAAACGGACACTACACTAGCACTTATAAATATGGCTTATCCTCGTTTGTAAGTTAATAAAAAACAATATTAATGAGGCTATAGCTACACCAGAAAGACATTTTTATAAAAATGAGATAATTGCTATAAAACTTAGGTAATTATTTCAACAAAAATGACTTTATTGCAATAAAAAAAACAAGTATTTTCCATTAAAATTTTTTATTATATTTAATGACGATATGTTTTCAATATATTACTTGTCACACCAAATAGCGTTTTAAATAACGTCATTTAGTTTTTAGGGATCAGGACAAAAAATGACGTCGTTTAGTATGTTAGGGACTAGGACAAAAAATGAAGTCGTTTAGTATGTTAAATGTTAACGAAAAATGACGTCATTTTTTAATAACATTGACGTCGTTTTTTATATAACTTCCCACATAGCATGAAATATTTCTGAAATATTTCAGTGGAAGATTCGGAATGAAACAGAAATATTGATATGAAATGTTTCTGTAATATTGATATGTCCACCTAGAAGATTTATATGAAATATTTCATGTAATGTTTATGTAACATCTTTTAATGATTTTGTGAAATATTAATTTGTAATATTGTTGAAAGATTGCAGCAACATTTGATCGAAAGATTTATGGAAGATTATGAATCTTTCAAGAAATGTTTCTGAAATATTTCTAAAATCTTTCATGAAATATTGATTCGTAATATTGTTGAAAGATTGTAGAAATATTTTATTAAAGGATTCATAAAAGATTATGAATCTTTCAAAAAATGTTTCTGAAATATTTCTAAAATCTTTCATGATATATTGATTTGTAATATTGGTAAGAGATTCTATCAGATATTATTTTTGATTTTGTAAGAGTTGCATCTCAAACCATATGAGATACCTATACATTTATTTGTTATTCAGAATTTAAACGCTTATTTATTTGTATCAAGAATTTTCGGTCTTATATGCTAAACGAAAAAACGTCCCAGCACTTGCGAGAGTTTGTCAACCGCATTTGCAATTACATGAAAATATAATCGAGTAGCACCCTGCTGGCAAGATGGAAGAATTGCTACGCATGCAAGATAACTACAAATATTCAGACAATATTTCTCCAATATTTCACTGTTCTAATCATAAATTTTTTGGAATACTTCATGAAATATTACTGGAATACTACAGAAATATTTTCGCATTATTGATTTAAAATATTTTAAGAAATAGTGCAGTAATATTTTTTTAATATTTCAGTGTTATGTTCAAACATTTTTTCAAATTCTTCATGAAATATTTTTCAAATATAACACGAATATTTCATGACATGTTTCTTGAAAGATTCGAGAAATATTAATTTGAAACATTTCAAGAAATAATAAACTTACTTGAATATTTCAGTGTCGGATTAAAAAATTTCTTGTTATAAAACATGAAATGTTTCAGCAATATTACAGAAATGTTTTAATGAATTCTTTAATATTCATAAACTGAAATATTTCAAAGAAATATTAGTTCATCACTTATATAATATTTTACTGAAATATTTCATGAATGATTTAAGGAAGCTTTCAGTAAGCTTCCAATGAAGTATTTTATGAAATATTTACAGAAGCTTCCAGTAAGCTTTCACTGAAATATTCCATGGATAATTTACGGAAGCTTCCAGTACGTTTCCACTGAAATATTTTATAAATAATTTAAGGAAGCTTTCAGTAAGCTTCCAACGAAGTATTTTATAAAAAATTCACAGGAGCTTCTAGTCAGCTTTCACTAAAATATTTCATGAATAATTTACGGAAGCTTTCGGTACGTTTCCACTGGAATATTTCATGAAAAATTTACAGAAGCTTCCGGTAACCTTACAATGAAGTATTTTATGAAAAATTTACGGAGGCTTCCAGTAAGCTTCCACTGAAATATTTCATGAACGACTTGCGGAAGACTCCTGATCGAGGACATATCCATCTTCCGGGAACTTTTCACTGGAATCTTCCTGGAAGCTTCCAATGTTTTTTCTGCAGTAAATTAAATCTTCCACGTTTTCTTCGAGGAAGCTTCCGGTAATATTCCACTGAAATATTCAACAAATAATTTACTGAAGCTTCCTAGAAGCTTCCATTAAAATATTTCAGGAATGATGTACGGAAGCTTCGAGTAAGCTTCCACTAAAATATTCCATGAAAGATTCACGGAGGCTTCCAGTAAGTTTTCACTGAAAGGTTTCATGAATAATTTACGGAACATGTCGGTAAGCTTCGATTAAAATATTCCATGAATAATTCACGGAAGCTTCCAGTAAGCTTCCACTGAAACATTCCATGAAGGAGTTACGGAGGCTTCCAGTGAGCTTTTACTGAAATATTCCATGAAAGACTTCCGGAAGACTCCTGATCGAGGACATATCCATCTTCCGGGAAGTTCCTACTGGAAACTTCCTGATAGCTTCCGACTTTTCTTCCACATCTTCCGGGAAGCTTCCAGGAAGCTTCCAGGAAGCTTACATGCTGTGTGGATTATTCTTAAAATTCTACCAAAACCGAGTTTTTAACATATTTTAATTTAAGATACAGTATTTCTTAATTTTACAACAAGAAATTAAAAATTGATTAACAAAATTCAATTTCGTAAATTAAGAGTCAGTCTACATATTTTTGAACACAAGATGAAATTTTACTATTTTACGTAAAAAAGCTTTCAAGCTCAGTGTTGCATTTATTGAATCTTAATGAATAATATATTCACGAGAACAAGAAGAAAAGACTTATGCCGAGATACATTCATGAAACCAATTATTTAACCATCAAATAAACTGATAATTTTAGTTTGTTTCTTTTCTTTTGTTTTGAGGAAAACGCGAGTGATCGCGAGCAGACGACCTACCGGTAGAGAGAGACAGATTAGGGTAACCTAACCTAAAACTGAAATACGTACCGATTGAAAAGCCACTCTCACCATCGGTTTTCCATGGCGCACTCGGAGTTAGGCCACGATAAAGGCTGCAACTCTTCAACACTAATGTACACAATATATTAAAGAAGAAACAAACATTTTGTGTAAAACTAAACACGTACTTCAGAGTGGAAAGGAAGCGTTGGTAAGGATGAAAGTGACCGAGTCACGACGGAAATTCACGATCGATGATGGAATCGATAGTAAGAGACAACAACATGAAGAAAAAGAAAGTAAATCGATTCGTGGGTAGGTAGACTATAGGATTAGAGAAAAAGGAGAACCAGCAATGGTTCATGCATAAGGCTCATATATAAGCTATTATATAGCTATGGGTATGTTAATTTAAAGATGTGAAGAGATAAAATATATTAGTATGAGTATAGAATATGAAAATACGTAAAGTCGAGTGTGAGAGGGTTGGAAGATAGGAGGATCGAGCCCTAGAGAGAGATAGTAATGGAATTCGTATAGAGAAGAGTCAAAATCGAGTATATGGAGTATTTTAAATGTGAATTTAAATAAAGCACATGAAAAATAAAGGGCGCTAACGTCAAAGAAGCCGCCAAAATGGAGAGTGCTGATTGATTATAAATCAACATCCTTTGTAATTGACAAGTACTAATAACGTAAAGGACTAATAACCAATCCACAGTTATTATATTCGTGACGTAATTAATTGAAAGAGGGATGAGGAGGAACGAGATCGAGAGTAGACGCTACATCAACACACTTCTCTATTGGATCTCTAGATAGTCACTTGGTTGATTTCTCATAAGAAAGCAGACTATCGCTTGATGATTATATTAACTTTAAAAGTTGATTGGAATAATAAATAATGAATTTTTACATTAATTCTTTCAATGCAAAAATCTAGTATCAAATATGGAAAAATATTTAGATTTTCAATAAAAATTGTTTCGTAATTTATAAAATTTTCTCCAAAATTTACAAAAATTATTTATTTTAAAAACAATATTGTTATATTGGAACTCATGTCTGTTAACTTAAGAAAAGAAATAAATTAAATGTTCAGATTAAATAGTATACTATATTACGTTTGTAGCCGTGACTGCATATACTTTTTTTTTTGCCCGAAGGTCGCTAAGCGAAAGCTGGGGCGGAGCTCTTCCGCTATAAAAAAATAATTAATGATTCTTAAAATATAAAAGAATTTAATAAAAAAATTTAATTATAAATAATAAATAACTAATAATTCTTGAAATACTATAAAAAATACAATAAAAAAAATTCGATTATAAAAACCACTAATAATTGATAAAATATAAAATTAAAATTAAACAAAAATACAATAAAATATAAAATAAAGCTAAACTATAAAAATTATAATTAAAAAATATTATTTTAAAAAAGAAAGAAAAAGTTTTAAAAAAATAGAATGAAAAAACCAGGTGTGGCAGTCGTGGGGACTGGCCGACAGAAGTTAATACTTCTTTTGGTTTAGGGACAGTCTTGCTACTCATAGAATGAACAATTTTCCGTCATACCTTGCTTAAAAATATATTTTATAATGAATAAATATGTATACGCACAACAAATTATCAACTCATGAAGTAGAGTAATGGTAATTCTGGTTAAAGAGAAGGCCCCCTAAATACATTTGCAACTTACTAAGCTACTTGGAAGCATGCAGGAATTGTTTAAATAATAAGCATACAATGATAATAAATATAAAAATAATTAATTTATTTAAAAAATTTTTTAATGATTTGATAAAAAAACTTTATAAAAAATATGTATAAAAATAATATAATTATATTTAACATTAATGTTCACTTTCTGTGATTTTATTTACATCATCATCTTCTATCTCTTCAATAGTAATTCCACAATCGTTGTCATTGTATTCTAAGAATAAAACAATAGGTTTATGATAACTGAAATATGAAATGAACACTCTTGAATGAAACTGATCCAAATATCTTGTAAATGCAGCGTCTATAGTTGTTCCATATCGTGTAGTGCTAATATTTTTTTTGTTAGACATTTTTAATTTGAATTTATGTTCGAAAAAATCTATCAGTGGTTGCGATAAATCATCTGCGAAATTAATATTAAAATCACCACTTAAAATCATTGGTATTTAATAGAATTCTTCATCGAGTAATTTTGAACCTTCTTGAGTATATATAAGTAAATTAATATGTAAAAATTTGATGATTTGTTCAACGGTATGTCTTGGTGAAATATAAACAGCAATAATAAGTACTGCTTGGTAATTTTCATTTAGACAACGAGCTATACAAATTTCCCCTATTTCAGACACATTGAGAGAAAAAGCTAAAGTGTTTCTTAAGTGAACATCCATATACGAACTTATAATGTGCGTTGTATCTTGTGCATTATGATAAATTGCCACTCCTGCAGCTGAAGCTCGTGGCCTTTCAAAACTTATAATACAATTGAAATTAGGAATATTTATAGGTTCTTGTTGGCTCATATGAGTTTCGGACAATATCAGAATATTTGAATGTTTAACAACAGTATCATTAAGATCAAGGACATGTGCATTCAAACTTTGACAATTAAATGAAAATATTGACAAACCTTTCTTTTTTAAATTAAATTCAATTAAAACATTACTTATTGTTACTAAAGGATTTATTGAAAGTCTTTTGAATTCCTGTTGCAAAGATTTCACTGATGTTGAATCCCTTCTGCCATGATAAAATATATTTTTATTGTCTTTCGAAACAATACAAAGACCTTCAATTTTTGTGACTCTTAATAAAGCTACGTATACGAATTCCAAAGAATGACCTTTGTAATATTCATAAACTATTTCATCGAAAGTATCTTCCTGTGACTTATATATTGTCATTGAACATGCAGAAACTAATAGAAAATGTTTTCTGGTTGCGTTTATCGTTTTATTGTTATTAAGCGGTATTGTTGATTTTCTAGTGAAAATTGGTACAGCATTTCTATTAATATTATTATTCGTCATATAAAACTTCCATTTGTTTCTGAGTTTAGTACCATCTTTTGTAGGAAATAGCATCCAAATGATTGTAATCCCTCCATTTTCATCCAAATCAACTTAACATAATTTACCAACAGTACCATTAGCTAATCCATCGGCAACATCAATATTAGTAGTAATGCTATAATATTTGTCAATAACTAATATAATTTCATATGGTAACCCTCCAGTTTCCGTTGTTGACATTTTATGTAATTTCTGCCTAACAAAAGCTTCTTGATTTGCATCATGACAACCAATATAAATATCTATAGCTACTGAAACAATTTTATTATCTGCACTATTCAAAATTCGATTATTATAATTTCGAATAGAAGCATTTGATAAGAATAGTCGCACAGCGTTTGGAGATTTCCTTTCAGCTTCTTCATTTGTTACAAATCTTGATTCAATCAGATGTGATTCTTCATCAGTTAATTTAATGCCATCTCCAATTTTTGTTAAAGCTTCTGCCAACATAACATTACTTTGTCTCATTACTTCAGTCAATTAATAAAATTTTAACCCATGCCATAATGTTGGTCCAGTGATGTTTGTTTTAACTTGTTTATATATAGCAGTTCCCTTTACTGGGGGTAATCGTCGTAAATCGCCAATTAATATAATATCCAAACCACCAAAGTTAAGATTATAATTTCCTGTGATTTGTTTTAAACGCTGATCAATTTGTTCTAGCATTTTTGCTCCAATCATGCTAACTTCATTAATAATAATAACTTTAACAAATTTGAATAATGCTCTATATTGATGAGCAACTTCAATACTTAAAGGAAGTAATTTTGACAATGAAATTTTTAATGCAGTATGTACAGTTGAACCATCAATAGCGACAGCAGCTTTGCCTGTCGATGCACAAGCTATATGAGCATTGCAGTAACTATCTGTATTAGTAAACCTATTGTATATTTCCATTTTAAGTTTAATAACAAATGTCTTCCCACATCCAGCTGGGCCTGTAAAAAATATTTGCAAAAGATCATTGTCACTATCAGACAAAAAGTGATGAATTGTGTGTAAAAGAAGTTCTTGTTGTTTTTCGTCTGCCGTACGCATTAAATCACAAAAATCTGCATGAGACATAATATTTTCTTTCTTTTTTGTTATAGGGCCAAGTTTACTAAGCATCGCAACGCGTAGATCATCGTTGATTTCCGAATTCGGATCATTATATAATAGTTCAAATGGATTAACTTCTGGAAGCCTATTAGCATAATTCACGACAAATCTGAATTGTTTTTGCAATATCTATGTTTGATTCAAATTCTTTTCTGTTTTCTAATATTTGATTTTCATTATCATCATATATAGTGATAAATTTCATTTCTGATAGAATTTCTGCTTCTTCATTACGGAATGAAATATGCAAAGTAACCATTTCTCTTTTATATTCATTGAAATCCTATGTCATATCATAATTTCTATAACGTATAATTCTTGGTTTGTCTCGTTGTACATATTCCCCCTTATTATTTTTATAATACTTTGATACAAATTGTGCTAAAGTAATCTCTTCTAAATTATCGGTTTTTTTCCGTATTTATCGAACCAGTTTTCTTTTCAAATATCGGTGCAATCACTTTGTAAGTTCTCCAGTTCTTTCATGGTTTTTTTTATTCGCTGTCTTTCGACTGGCCATATAGTTGGAATAAAAACAATAATTGTTGATGTTTTAGACATTGGTTCTCTCAAGAGGTACCAAGCAGCTTCTTGACTAGTGATTTCAGTGTGATTTATAATATTAACACTAATACTTCTAGTTACTTCAATTATATCAAATTCAGGATGCTCATCTATAGTTTCAAGTATTTTCCTTTGTAAATTACTTACTCCTCTATTTGTTTTATTGACGTATTCAACAACATATGCTGCACACGAGTATTCCTCTGTGATAAATTGAAAATCTGTATTTGATTTAACTATACTCAATAAGAATGGATTAAATGGATTGTGCCATTTTGCAGTGAGATGACGTTTTAAAAACACCCATGGTCAATTGATGCCGGCACGAATAATATTTATATATTCTTGATCTGATAAAATACTATTCTTATGGTAAAAATCATCAATATCAACATATTCGTTATTTTCTAAAGTTTCTCGTATTAAAGCATATTTCTTTTTATAATTAACAAATCCATCCTCATCGGTTTTCATTAGCGTTAAAATCATCGTTTTTCTAGCAGGCATAAATGGAGCATCAAATCTACATTTTTGAGTTTTTTTTTTAAGTAATTTTTTTATAACATGTGAAAGTGTGTTTGTAGGTCTGTAATTTAATATTACCCGATGCTTCAGAAGCTGAAACTGAGATTAGCAAATCTATGAGCTGTATGGTGTCATTATAATTTTCATTAATAGCATCTGCGGGAGCATTATCAAGCCAAGCTATTAGTGCGCATGAGGGCTTTCTCTATGTTGGAATTCAATTCTTTTAAAGTAGTGTAATACTCTATACTGTTTGTAAGGACAGAATTTTTTCGATTGCAATATTTTTATAATAATATTTACCAATTTATTGAAATAAATTGCACATGTAACTGCATTATCATTAATGAGTGTGCTTTTAATCATGTAAATGTAATTTTTCTGCATTTTCAAGTGAAATAATTTCATTGCTCTTCAATTTGTGTAAAAGTTGAAGTAATTTTGGCCATCTAATTTCATTAGCACTAATTGTGAAGAAAACTGTTGGTTTCTTTAATTGCCTAACCATATAGTCCAGGCGGGATCTGTCTTAAAATGGGTAGATTTGGATGTTTCGTATATAGTCGCTAATTTTTGCTTAAATGTTTCCGAAATTATGTTAGATATGATAATTTCGATATGCGCCAGTTGAAAAAGTTGTGCTAAATTCGCTATTAAACAAATAGTGAAAAAATCTCGAAAAATACGATTTTTTTCATTCTTTTTTATTTATAGCTCCTTAAATATACATTTTAGAAAAATGTAAAAGAAAAAAAAGTTAGATGA
Organism: Anastatus disparis; assembly: GCA_017163975.1. Lineage (NCBI taxonomy): Eukaryota > Metazoa > Arthropoda > Insecta > Hymenoptera > Eupelmidae > Anastatus > Anastatus disparis. Next base: position 2,000,644 of record JAFFSR010000258.1, read on the forward strand.
TAAAATTTCACATGAAATAATGAACTTTTAAAATAGAAAATTTCATTTTTTATGCTAGAAAAACGACAATAATTGCGAAAAAACTGTCCAAATATTAATGTTTTGTTAAATAATTTTTTTAATTATTTAAATTTATCATATGATTTTAATATTGGGCCACAGAAAACTTTTTAATATGATAAAACAGCCCAGCAAATTTCATTAGAATCGGTCTGTTCGTTGCTTCACAATAATTTAACAATTAAGCGTCCTGCAAAAAAATGCAAAAATTTCAAAACTTTATTGCAAATAAAATAATGTTTTCAGATGGGTGCTGATTTTTTTACATATAGTAGACTATTAAAGCTTTCAAATGCACTTTGAAAAATTAAAATCGGTTGATTAGGAGAGTCTTGGGAATTATTTAAAAAATATAGTTAAATTTATGCTTATAAACAAATTGAATATCTTTTTCAATTTTGAATTAAATGAAACCAAAAACTTTTGTTTGAAAATACTTTAAAAGACGCTCATTTTAAAAAAAGAAAAGTCAAATTCCGCTCAATAGTTTTTGAGCTATGACTCACCAAAGTTAACTTGTGTTTATTATTAAACAATAAACAATAGAAAGTCAATTAAAGCGTTATTAGCTTTATTTGTCCAAGCACTTTTCAGGCAAAAGTTTTCAAAACATGCGCTCTTTGCAAACACATAAAAAACATCGATTAAAATTACTCTGATCACTCGAAAAGTCGTTGAAAACGCAGAGGGTCACGTGATAGAGCAAGCTGATTGAAAAGTGAAATCAAGACTTAAAAAGTACAGCGCGCTCTAAAAATGCGATTATCTCGGCTTCTAATGGTCCGATTTTGATCTTTTTTTTTTAAATCGATGTGTCGGAAGTCAAGGAATTCAAATATTTCATGATAAATAATCAATTATGCGTATAATTTGTTATATTAACATAACTTTAAATCATGAGATAAAAAATTTGTATCTTTTGAACATTGATTCATCTATTTTACATGACAAGTGCTCAATCTTATGTAATTTTATCTACTAAATGAAAACTTATTTGATATTAATTTTTAATATTGTTTAAACAAATTAGAAAATTGAAAAATTGCGAAAAATTGAAAAAATGTTAAATAATTTTAAAAGTATCATCATTTTAATCGTTAATGTCTATAATAAACTAAATGAGAATTCTGTACTTATTATTAATATTTTATAAACATTATTAATTTATTAATTAAGGAAAAAATTATAAAAGTGAAAAATTTATTAAAAATTAGGAATTTTAAACGGATAATATAAAAGAAGAAATATGATGTGAAAAATAAATAAATTTATTAATATATATAATAAATAAAAGAAAACATATTTGTATAATTTAAAATTACTTTAAATCAGACTAGATTTAATCATTGTTTTCACTTTCGATGTATTCATCTTCAAATTCTATATTATTTTCATTTGTAATCATGATTTGTTCTTCTGTATCGTTTTCTTCAATTTCATCCAAGCCTAGTTCAGTATCGATATCATCTATCCTATGTATTTTATTTTCCACATTTTTGCAATCATGGCCATGACAATTAGAACAATAATCAGTGCATTTTAAACCATGCTTAACACAGCTACATGATTTTGTGCAATCTTTAAAGCAACTGCAGCTTATGCTTCTTAACAATTGGTCTGGTAATAATGGTTCTATTGTTTGAATAGGTTCTAGTCCATATTTTTCTAATTGCCAACCCCATTCCTTTGGATCCAAGTCGTTTCCGAGCCACTGTTGCACTTGATAGTAAACTCGCAAGCAATGTTGTGCAGCTGCCGATTCGGTGGGTGGAAGAATTGACAAATGAAAATTCTTTT